>CAESWR010000498.1:113639-140420 GCA_903171835.1 Mullus surmuletus | reverse complement strand
AGGGGTGCAGAAATGTTGTCTCATGCTGTTCCTGCCCGCTACAAATGGTTCCTCTCTGCAGGCGGGTATCCTCTCGCCCCTGTCACCTGCTGTTTTCTCCCACAAACTGCCTCTTAAGCTTCGTTTATCTGTCGCCCCCGTTTAAACAGGTGCTCACACGCACGCACGCGCCCGCACACACACACACACTTTGTTTCACTTTGTTTTAAAATCAGCACTAGTGAACAACATGACAGTTCTCTGTGACTAACTGAACATGCTTTTCTCTGTAGCTGTGCAGCAGATCAATGTTGAAATGCAACAAGCTTGCCATGTTACACTATGTCGTGTTTGAAAATATGTTTCATGGCTGACCGGAAATGGGGGTAAAAGAAAGTCAATTCATGTTGAGTGTTTTCCAGGTGTTAAAAAAAAAAAAGGAGAATTTGTTCGATTTGACACAGGCCTGATATTGAGTAACAGGTGAAAGTAAATAGGAATGTTTTTGTCAGTTAAGCGTGGCTTTAAGATCAAGTCAAGTCAAGTCAATTTTATTGTCAAATGTACCACATGTAAACATACAATACAGATGAAATTGCAGTCCTCTCGGACCCCGGCGCTGCAAAGTAAGAAAACCAACTAGAATTAAATAAATAAAGTACAAATGGTACAAAAGATGTGAGCTGAGGAGCACTTTCAGAACCTTGGCTCTGATTCAACCAATGTTTCTCAAGAAAGTTGTAGTAGTAAAACTGTCCCATACAGGCAAGAGCCTGGATGAGCCCCATATATGCCGATTGAAGCTGCTGCTAAATGTATTGTCTCGCAATAACACTAAAGAAGAAACATCAACAGTCGGGTTTGGGTGGTGTGTCAGGATCATGCAAATGGCCCCCATCTACAAGCAATATTGGCTGATTTACTAATTAAGGTGTATGTGCACAGTCATTGCTCCACACTCTCCACTTTCTGAAAGTTTCCCCCATTTAATTAGTCTCATGGAGATTAAGATCTACTTTTCAAAAACAACCTCGCAATGGTAAGGATTCTAACTGCAGATTGGAAAAAACAATGAAACAATAGACAAAGGCATTCATTACTAAACTATCAAAAGATTTTTAACAAATCACGGGACTCATTAAAATAATAAACTCAAAAGCCAAAGGTTTCAAATGTCAGAGGAGCACTGTGAAACTCATGCTTGAAGTATAGTGTGAAGTGAATGACAGCAGCTCTACTAAATCAGATAGCTATTAATGCAGCCACATGACAAAACAGCCACAGTCAAGGACAAACTGTACAATAGAAAAAGCCTGGTCTGCTTGAAACTGAAGATATTGTAAAGAAGATTAACACAAAATCATCTATTTGGGATTTTTTGCAGATGAAGAACACCTCTGTTGCTACAACACATTGTTTTTGATAAGTTCAACCATGATCTCTTTCGAGGAGCAACAACATATGGTTACTCCCCTTCAGTGTAAGATAACACAAGACTTGCATTGAATATTAAAGGTTAATTACTTTCCAAACATCTCACCACTATCATCAATTAGTCCAATTTACAGCAAAGCCACCATATCCTGGTCCAATATTCTGCTTAGAGAATCCTCCATGCACTAATTTGAATTTAGAATAGGCCAGATTTGCCTTTCCTGAAACCCGGAAATAACCCTTGTGATGGGGCACATTGTGAAACGACGTAGCTTAGGTGAGTTTTACACCGGTGTGAGTCACATGGATTTGATCTACGTATGAGACAAAGACAACATATTTGTCCAAAGAGACTGTGTTTATTTAGTGGGCTGGATATTTTGGCATCACATCCCAAATACTGCGGAAAAGACTATGTTAAGCACCATGAGCTTCTGTCTTCAGCAGGGGTTGTAATTACAGTCTTATCTGCTATTCTGAGCAATTAATGAAACTGAGGGGAACCCGCGCCCACACACATATGGGCACTAATCTACATAATCAACCGAGGGTCAATGAGGCTTCGTTTAAGTTCTTCTGCGTTTAAGTAATTGTATGTGTGATTTAACCTCAGACGGGGCAGCTTGGTAAATGACAATGTATCAGTTCACATGAGCACCGTCCTAATTGTGATAGTGGGGAGGGCCTGCTGCCCCTCAGGGAGAAGAGCGCCAACCTTCATCTCCATGGGCAAAAACACCACATTTTGGAAAAGATGTTACTGTTTCATACTGAGTCTTTTCAGGGGGAAAAAACTGTGTTTTAATGTGTGAACACTTCTTGCAAGTGTGTTGCATCACAATTAATATGCATAAGTATAAAAATGTGCAAATTGAAGTCTACTTCATGGGATAATTAATACTTTTAGACAAGCCGTTGCTGGTGTCGGCTAAAAATTGTTATCTGGAAGGTGTCACAACAGATGTACGTCTTTCTCATCTTTCTCATATTTTAATAAAAACTTCCTCTCTCCGTGTACTCTTTAATTAACTCTTGTGGGTCTTTGTAATTATTGGAACTCGACAATATCCTTAAGTGCAGTAGATATAGCAATATGAAATTAGTTTGAACTCTTTACTGTCTTTAATTTGTTTGTTTTGTGTTAAGGCACTGACACCACTGCTTCTCTTATTGTGGTGCATTAACTGTATGGTGGTCACCGAGGAATCCATCCAATTGCATGGCCAAAATCGCTTTCTTGTCTTGATATATCAGTGCAACATTGACTACTGCTTGAACTTATTACTGTCAGTAATAGGTCTTTTCTTCACATATTGTTGAGATATGAGGTTGTTTGGATTCTACTCTTCTCTACCTTCTTTTATCTTTTATTTATTCTATTCTATTTTATTTTTACACTGAAATGGAAGGACAAATGGCCTGTATACCAAAGTGTAACTACAGCGGTGAAGAAACTGAGTGCGTTCTTTTCCATGGGTAGAAGAAAATTAAACCCATCTTGACTTGCGTTTATGGCCTTGATGGTTAATAGGTTGGTAGTTATGCCATCTACAGTAATACTCTTCTGCAATAGATTCATAACAACTTAGAAAACTTCTTGTAATAATGAAAACTACATTGTGTGAAAAGGTACATTTTACGGTATGTCATTCTGTCAGGGACTTTCTGGACATAAAGCAGATTCCCGGTGGCGAGGCACTTGCTGCATGCTTTTCCACTATATGGTACCAGCTCTATTCATTGGTAATGGGTTATTTTTCATTAAAAAATAGAGCCCCCTCGGGGGTAATGTGTAATGTCATTTTCAACGTGACCACTCTATCATTTCTGCAGTGCGCTGGCTCAAGGTGTCTTCACACACCAAACACAACCAATATGATGTCATCGCAAGATATGCAGGGTTATCTAACCCTTGAACATATTTTGGTCATTGACTTTGTATCTAATCTTGCTGCACCGATCGCATTGGTCACATTTGGTGCAAACATTGCCCGTCCACTCACTGACAGTCCTATGGCGAGGGAAACAGATCAAGAAGTGGCTGCTTTCTGTTACAACACATTACAACCTCTTCCTGATGGAAATGCAAAATGCCAGCATAGAGCCAGTACCACAGTGGAAAAGAGCGATTAGTTCGTCCAAAGTATCACGGCCCCTCGGGAAATCGCTAGTGGTGACAAACACGGTTATACAGAGCAAAGCAGGATATACTTTCACATGCCTGCAAATTGTGATTGACAGCCTGTTTGTGACAGAGCCAAATCCACCCCCCTGTCCAACCGGAGTAAAGTGAGACCATGCAGATGTCAAAATGCCAAACTGACTGTCTGTAAGGAATCAGTGGGCTGGGAAGGTCGACCATTAGATAGCCAGTCTGTTTCTGTCCTAATCGACATGCTTGCCCTTGAATGCTCGATGAAACAGCAGACAAATGACGACTTTGAGCACAACTTGCTTGAATTAACTCTTTACTTCCCTTTCTTTCTAATCCACGGTTCACTTTTGCTCCACAGAAATACATTTTTCCCCCATTTAAACTGGTCCAGAACTATATGTTCATTCTCCAAGCGCATCACTCCAGAAAGAAGGAGAAATGTTGTAGATATCTTCTAGTTCAGATGACCACACTAATTAAAAATATATATTTTGGAACATTTCTTGTAAGCCAGCAATTCTGAGTTGAAAAATGGAAGATTGGAGCCTTTTTTGTTTGTTTCGTTTAATTGCTTAAAACATATGTACAAATATGTGTTCACATTGCTCAAATATAATCAAGAATTTCCAGCAAGTCCTTCATAAGAATCCCCCCACCAAGGACCAGCAGGGGCCTTTAGGTTCACTGAACAGGTTCATAAATAAGTTTGTGCTCTGCATGCGCGTGTATGAGGCCAGTCAACTGGAAAGGGGTAAAAAAACAGGCATCTGTCTGTCTCCTGGGTGCTGATGTGTGTGCTAACCACTGCCGGCATTTCCCCTCACTTCCAATCGCAGCTCAGGTAATTGGATCCCCCCACCGAGCGGGGTGGCATCCTCCTGCGACGCAGTCAGTGTGTGTTTACATTGCCGCATGTTGGTCAGACGGGTGGCCTTAACGCTTGTTCGAAAAAAAGGTGTTTGGCTTGTCTCTCAGAATGCAGTGGAGCATGGAGATGATTACTTGCAATGATAGTGGCTCAGCTGTTGACTCTGCACAACAGGGGACAAAGCTGAATAGAGGCAAGACTCACAGCATTTACAGCCCACTGCCACAACAAAAAAAATCCCATCATATCTTCTCAGATATTTCTCTTCTTAATAATTACTATAAGAAATTATTAAACATCAAGGTAAAAGGCCATTTTTTATGTTCTTGTTAAACTCCCAGAACAGCTTAGAGAGTTAAGAAAGGCCCTTTCCTGTTCATTTAGGATATTTTTTGTTTTGTTTTTTTAGGTGGTCAGTATTGCTCACACAGTGTGATTCACAAAGCCACAAAATAATTCCAGTTAGTATTTTTTTTTTATATACAACATTTGAAAGGCAAGAGCAAATCAGCGAAGTTTTGGTCTGCCCGATGAGTCAAATTTCCGTCCGACAATTATGAAAACCACAAACGAGATGAAACGATTATGCCGCATTTTGTTTCACAATGAGGCTCCTCATCCGTTTGTCTTGTGTTAAGAATTGAGCAAATGGACCCTGCACCCTCTCACACTCAACTTATGCTAATAAGAAAAACATTTTTCACTTCAATAAATGCATGTTTACTAAAGTAATTATGTTAAATAACTGACTACACAACATTGTCCAAAATAATCGTGATATGTTTTGCCATAATTAAGCAGTCCATGTGGCAAAGAAATTATTCTTTTTCAGGGCAGTGCTTTTGAAGACAATCAAGATGGCAAGGTCTGGCAATTTTTCTTTGGGGGCTACATTTGTGTGTATGCTAGTTTGTAGAGTGGACAGTGTCTACCATGCAAAGTTTCCGTGCATAATTGTCAGTGTACCATTGGATGTGAGTTGGGGGCATTTTAACTGATAAATGCGTTAAACTGCTGAGGAATGTAGTTGTGATTAAAAAAAAAAGTGAAGAATCAGTGAAACTCTATCTAAATGATGTAAGTACATTTTTACTTCAGTTGTGTGCAGTAAAATTGTTTTGCCGTGTTTTTTGGATACATACTAGGTCATCACTTAGGTGATGAAATTCACAGTTATTTTACTTCTGATTTGTATCACAAGTTAAATTAGCCGTGCTACAAGCCAAGAGCAACTCAACTTTGTTTATCTAAGAAACCCTGCTGTATCAATTACCACACTTCCTCCCGATAATAGCTTTTAATCTTGCCTACAATGGAGAACAACTTATCAAACTACACCCGAGGGTCCCTGTTCCTCTCATTGGCATGTCACTACATGGATCTATGGATTTGGGCAATTAGCTGTTAAAAATGCAGCAAATTAACCAAACTTCACAAACCTGAGCAGATGCAACAGATGAAACAGAGATAATACAGCTGTTCATGAGTGTTTCTCTGAGAACTAAACATGCAGCTTCACTGCATTTAGATACATTGAAGCATGGTCAGTCATAAAAATGCCAACAGATTTCCCATATAGCAACACTGCCTGTAAAACAGCCCAAGAGGCCAGTGATCAGGTCCCCCATTACACGAAACGCATCCTGACGTTGAAAATAAACATAAGATTCAATGAAAAACACAAGAAGCAATGCAACCTACACTTGAATGCCTGTCCCGATTGATTCCAGTGTGGCTGTCTGACATATTTTAAGATCTTTAAAATTGGTCGGCTCTGATGCAACACATATGCTGTGCACTGGCATCCTAGATAAAAAATGTGGCTCCTCTCCTCGCAACCCCAGCTTCGTGGCCGCAGCACGCTGAACTGCCCTGCCTCGCATGCTCTCTGAGCTAATCCTTTTTGGAGCAACTGACATTCTGAGAGTTTTCTTGCACATCATGTTACAACGCAACACATGAGCTCTTGGCTTTGCATCAGTGGGCTGAAGTGTGTAGCAGAAATGTTGTATCCTCTTCTCTCTCCATCCCAGAAAAGTACATGCTTACTAACAACCGAGTTTTACAAAAGCCATCTTTTGTAACATTATTCTCTCACCAGAATAAGTGCCACAATCAATCAAATTTCACATTCTGGCCAGCCATTGTTAGAATTTACTGAAAAATCTCCACAAACAGATTTTGTAAAATGAGCATCAGCTATCAACTTCTCGGTCTTGAATATCTCAATTTTCCCCATTGATAACAGACTGATTTACATGCACAGCTGCATTCACAATGGTTGTTTCATTAACCACTTATTGTTAATTGTGTGAGTTATTGGGACAGAGGCTTGTATATGTGGACACACTATGAAATCAACTGCAATTTGTTGTGGAAAAAACTATTCAAGTTGAGTGTGGAAGAATGTAATCAAAACAGTTTTTGTTCACAATGTGTGGAATCACTGTGTGCGTTTATAATTAGTGTCAGCTTTGATAGCTTATGCCAGTGTATGGAGAGCTGCAATTTTCTACTTTCAGTCATTTAGTATTGATTTGCTTTGTAATTAAAAAAAACTTTAGCAATACAAAACCAACTGTGACTTGAGTGGATATAACTATCATTATCCAAATTTTGATAAACACTCAGAACAATGACCACATCAATGTCCTGCTTTATATTCAGCTCTGTAATGTGGCACAGTGTTTGTTGACATGTCGAACGTCAATTAAAAATAGCACTGACAGTCATCCAATGCCCTGTGGCTCTTTTTTGTCCGTCTTTATACTTTTTTTTAAAGGAACATGCAAAACAACAGTAAACAAATCGCAACAGAGAAGCGGCAGCCAATTCAAAGCTAATAATTTGTAATGGTAGACATTAAACTCAATCCATATACAGCCACTGAATAACAACCAAACATACCTAATGTATCTGCTCAAAGTCAACAGAATAGAAGTGTCTTGATGCACGAAGGCCATATCTAAGCGCCTGTGCAAAAACGTGCAGCACATTTTCGGTGTATAATTAATAGAAAGTCTCATTCATTGCGGAGGAGGGGGGTTAGAAAAAAAAAACATAATTAAAAGTAAACACCCTGAACTCCATTGGTTGTCTTTTATCCTTTGCTCAAATATGCACACAAAACCATATACACGCAAGTAAAATAAAATCAGAGGACAAATAAGGGCCTAAATAGACAAACATCTGAGTACATACACACGACACACACACACATTCAAACCCAAAGTAACGCACACACTAAGTGATGGCGCTGGCACCCCACCAAGGGATATCAGCGCAGCAGCTGGCATCGCCCTGGGCTCCGGGACTCCAAGCACTGTGTTTAAGACTCACTGTCTGGGGGCCCTGCCACCAGGAGCTGTCATTCAAAACCACAGGGGAGGGGCTAAGCAACAGGAGGATGATGTCACTTGTTTACATTCACAAAAGTTCAGCTGCTCTTGATTTCACATAGGAAAAGTGTTGCATGTATTATTTATCAGGTGTGGATAACTAAACTGGAGGTGAACAACACAGGAAAAAAAGAAAAAAGAGCAAAATAGCACTTTGCAAAAAATTTCAATGTCACTTTTGCTTCCCTTAAGGCCCCAAAAGATACACTTCTGCTGCAAGCAGAACTGCTAAACCATGCAGCAGAGGAAACGTCAGGTCACAATCAAGCATTCATTGCTGTGTCATGGTTTGAAATATTTTCTTTTTTGTAGTCAAATATTGATGCACAAAAAAACCCCTGCAGGGTGAAAATATGTTGATTCTGCTCACAAGTGAGGGCATAATCTTAGTGTTCAATGGGAAATGCCCTCATTCCTCTCACTGCCTCACTTCCCTGTATTTACTTGTTTGTTTTTTCTTGCATGGCAACTAAACAGTGAGGTTTTTCTTTTTATTTGTTTCCCCAAGCCTGGTGAAGGGTACTCAAGGGTGTGGCGCCCCATTTCCAGCTTGTGACCTCAGGCGTCTCTCTCACAGAAACGAGATTGTTTGCGGGGGAAAAAGTCCACAATCGGATGATGGCGCAGAGGAGGATCCGCCTGCATTGTCATTTGACATATTTTTCCTGCATTTAAATACCCTTGTGTCCAGAGTTTCAACTTTGGAATACATTTCCTCCAAACACTGATGCACCTTTTGCCTTCAAAGAATGAATTATTCAATGCCTTTTCCCCTTATTATTTGTATACATATATTCTAAGGCATTGTTGAGGTGGAAATATCAGAAGATGTACCCTCACTCGCAATTCATGGTCATTTATTGTTGCTCCCGTTCTTCCACTCCATAGCCAGGAGCACAAGCTTGTAGTCAGAGGTTACACTCCCAACACGAGTACTTCCATCTTTGAAGTGGGAGCAACATTTACAGCTATTTTAGAACAATCCACATCTGGCGATAGCCTGAAATTGACTTGGCACATACATTTCTCACCTACACGTGACCTCGGGGAGCATTTCTATTGGAAGATATAAGATTATATTTATTGCCTTGTCACAGCAGCACATAAACTGATGAAAAGCTGCATTCATCACACTGCTAATTAAATCTACGGTATAAATGAAAGATCAGAGACTATATTTTGCCTTTTCTTTTCTTGGGTGCTTTACATAAAATTCCATTCTGCACTTTTCTGTGCTCAATAAACTTTTTCAGACCACATAACCCCATTGGCACACAATCAAACATTGACGGTGAAGACAAAATGTAGATTTCTTATGTTAATGTTGTGTATTTCTATTTGTTTAGGAGATCACCTCTGATGATGTCAATACAATCAAAACAATAATTCAGCGCCCAAAGGAGTTGTAGAATTGTATATCAAATCACAAGAGCAGAGAGCATCATAAATTGCCATATATGTGAAAATAACCCCCCCCCCCCATATTATTGGTAACAGAATAACAGAGTACTTAGTGTTGTTATCAATTATGTTGTTTTTTTTGGGTACATGATAATGCATTGTGTCCACTGAATGTAAAGCAGCTTATGACAGTTCAACCAAGAATACTTTGTTTGAGTAAAAAAGAGTAGAAACAGAAAACTGAGTCTTAGAAGAGCGATCCTCATGTCAACTCCATCTTCCCATCAATAAGACCAGCAGTCCGACATTTCCCCGGGGGCACTGGTCTGAGGAATTGGCTGGGTGGAATCTGGGTTGTTAGCCACCACCCTACCTTCCCTCGGAGCCGGCAGGGCCGTCACACCTGTCAGCCCGTCGTCCTGCCATTTACACTAACAGCCTCCCAGCAACACAGTTTCCATAGCGTCTCCGTTAGGGATGGTGTGAGCGCGCTGACGTCTGTCTGAATGTGTGCGGACTAGGGGTGTCTGGATTTCGATTTTTAATCGATTCGATTCAATCGATTCAATCGATTTCGATTTTTCATCGAAATCGATTGAAATTACGTCACAATCTCCATAATCAAAATCAAAGAGATGATTGACGATCCCCTCCCTCCACATCCGGGAGGTGAGCAAAGCAGAAGCTAATGACAACCTCGCCCATTGTAGCTGACACGAGCCAACGCCACTTCTGACACCAAGGCGAGTGCAGATAGAGGAGACGCGGCACCGGAGCTTGAAGCCACTCCTGCCTCTCACAGATCTCAAGTGTGGAAATATCTTACGTTCCCGGTGAGTTATGTTGACAACGCGAACTTTGTAGGCAAGAAGACGACAGCGCGTGAGCTACGCTACGTGCGCGTAGCATTCCCGGCAATGGGAAACACGACGAACGTGGCAGCACACATTCGCCGGCATCACAAAGATAATGATTGAATAGCTGGGAAAACACCATCACTGGTCCAGCCAACCAGTGCCTCCTCACTGGGAATTCGATTCCCACAGACCTCAGCTCACGCTAACGCCATAACAAACGCTGTTTATAGCAGCAGACCTGCAGCCGTATTCGGTGGTGATCTGATGTTGTCAAAGAGGGGATTGAGCTACAAGATGGCTAAAGGGATTTCTGTGGATGCAAATCCACTGAAATGGTTGAAAAACACTGAGCAGCCTCTGTGAGTTCTCATTTTTGTTGCTGTTTGTTTTTGTTGTTTTCACTTCACTGAAAACAAGGTTGCTAAATAAATCATTTAAATTGAATGACCATCACTTGTGTAGCCCATCTTTTGACAAATTTTCACCAAACGAGATCCTGTTTGCGAACACATTGTAACAAACTCTTGCTCTTCGAAAATTGAAGAGAGCCAACAACTAAATGTTAAATGTAATAAGAAAAAGAATATCCATAAAACAGTTCGACATCAGCAGCATATCAGCAGAAACAGCTGTGTGTCAAAAATATATGCAGCAAAATCCAACAAACTGATGAAGGAACAAAAGCAATTACAAACAGAAGTCATGTGTTTGATGTGGGTCATTGCATGTTATTATACACAGCAAAGATTTGAAACATCTATTGAGCCAGTAAAGTCCACTCTTACACACTGCAATTGGGGCTAAAATGACACACAAGTCAACCTTTTAACCAAGAAATTAAGAGTAGTTTAAGAATACAATTATCAGTTTCTGCAGCTAAAAAAAACACACCAAAAAACGTATGTTCCGCTCCACCGGGGGTGTTTGAAAGCAGAGATAGATATATTAATATAAATGGTGAAATAACAACAGCACAAGGGCTTAGAGACGGTTTGCAGGTATCATGTTACATAGGAATATCAGAATAAAAAATCTGAAACTTGAATAACATTCTATGTCAACATTGAAACAGGATACAGCAGCAAGAACTAAAAATAAGATTAAGCGCATGATTCATGTCTAGCATTTATTTTCTACATTGAAATTCTACATTTTTTCCTGTTGAGGGTGATCATGTGGGCGGGACCTAACATTGGAACACTCTTGGATAGAGTGAGTCAACATTCCACCTATTTCAGAATGTGAATGTGTGAAGATGAAGAATGCCACAATATTATTGGGAAACCACTTGACCATGGAGCATCCTTGGTTCCTAATTTTTAATAGAGGAAGACAAAATATTGGCTAATTGGAATACCAGCTTTAAATCAAGTAGGTGTGCACCTATTCAACAAACATTGTGCCCTGAGAGATTTAAAATCCAACACATGGAGAAGTTGCAAAAACAATTTGGAAACTGCAACATCATTAATGCATCTAATCAACTCGCATGAGCCATCAATCAAACACCTCTGAATAATATCAGCATGAGAAAATCTGCTAAAAGCGCGCCACTTATTTTCCACAGGTGAGTTAAATATGTAACTGCTTGCCAAAGAGCAGATGGAGTTTGCACACAGTCCTTCAACACTAACCTTGATTCGGGGAAGTGTTGAAGGTTGCCCCGGCCTCCCCTGGGGGTCACTGGCATATCTCACAGCAACAGAATTCGAGAGTCTGTGGGGTGCTTTGATTTATTACCAGCCTAATTAGGTCACCCGAGGCTAAGATTCATTTGACAGGGAGCAGAATCAAAACCGCATCTTTCACTCGCCTCCATCAGTCCAGCGCCTCCTTCCTGGCACTCTCCGACGCCCATGCTAATAATACGCATTAGCTCTTGGTGCACTGACCTCTTCTGGTGATAGTCATAATATATGGAGATCTCTGCCATACATATGGAAAACTATGCTAATTGAAGTCCAAAGCTCCTAAATTAGAGCATTAAAGTTGGTGGCTACAAATTACTGTAGCACTGCAACAATAATGGCCCGTGCTGAGGGGGTGAAGACACAGTATATGGGAAGGGGAGAAAAAAAAAAAAAATCATGAAGGGGGCAAATGAGGTTGGACAACTGCTCGTTGCTGCGCACATAGGCTCTGTGGTGAGAACTAATCGGGGTGAAAAACCTGTTGTATCAACTCATTTGTGCTTCTTATCTGAGAGCAAGATGATTTGTTTTTCAAATACAAAAAAAAATGGAAGCCAGAGAAAAGGTTCTTGTCTGATTTTGTTTGCAGGGCACAAACGACTGGATGCATGCTGATTAGTGTTTGTTTTTTTTTCCTACGACACCTCTGTGTATCCGTGTGCGTGTGTCTGTATGTGAGAGACAGAGAGAGAGAGAGAGACAGAGAGAGAGAGAGACAGAGAGACAGAGAGACAGAGAGAGGACAGCAGATCCGGATTTGTACATTCTGAGCCTCAGTAGGAGTCCCTGATTTTTGCGGCAAGCCACTGTGAGCCACCACTGTGCTGCATCCTTGCGATATAAAGGATTCCGTCTATAATTATTATCTATCAAACAAGGATTTAAAAAGGCACACTCGGCATCTCTCTACACCAGCAACTGTGAAACAGTTAAATACCCTGCAGATGTGTAAAATTATGGTAAACGACATGTTGAGATCAATCACTTCATCATCATTTTATCCATTTTTAGCCGGTTTGATAGAATGCTATGGAGTGGCAAAGTCCTGCCCCTTCCGGTAGACCCCCCATGGGACCTATGAGATCATAAAAAATGAATGGGTTTCAATGGAGTGAAAGTAATTATTTTTTGGTCCCAGTGCTTCTGTGCCATGCATTACACATATGCTGCTTGTGGATTTAAATGATATTTTTCTATTTCAAGAGTGAGAGAGTTTATTGTGCAATTGCTTCAGTTAAAGGCTGTAGACTAAACACAATGAGAAAGACTACATGTCGCCTGTGTGACGTCACGTCATCGCTCTTTCCCTCCGTTTCTCGCAATCTGCATAACTGAAACTCTCCACATGTGCCAACTTTTAATGGTTTTCACTCCTATTGCTGCAGGAAAAGGCAGTTAATTGAAGCAGAGAGATCACCATGTCTGTTCCAGAGTTCCCAATGCGGGTGGTTACGTCCATTATTGTTGTTGAGAGCAGCAAAGAGTTGTAGTTCACAGAGCTGCTTCACGTAAATCCTAACATTATCAAACTTCTTCGCGCTAAATTGTGGTCTTCTTTGCATGAAAATGTGAAATTCACAAATCGAACGGGACCAGAAAATAGCTTTTATCTCATTGACTCTCATTCATAATAATCCGTTTTTGGGGACCCATGGACTGGAAACGGAAGGGCGGGATATCGACATTCCATTGAACATTTGTAGTTTAACCATCCTGCTTGCTAACAAAGTGTTGCTGCAAAGAATTTGATGTAGATGGGCTACAATGCCATAAAGGTCCTTATTTTGTCCCACACATGCAGACAAGGTGTGCCTGTGTGTCTATGTGTGTAGGTCTGTGTGTGTGTGTGTCAGCGTTTTGGAAAGAAAAATATCAGTTACGCACCTGAAGGTTTTTGTCGTTTTTTGGTTCATCAGCGGGCTCCAAAAATATCATGGCAAAATATCTGTAATGGATGTTTTTTTTAAAAACGCAATTAGCCTCATTATTTCAAATTCTAATCAGTGACAGCCAGCAGGTCAGATAACAAAGGCGGATGCTCATGAAAATTACGGAATAGGGACATCCTAGACTTGTTTCTTTTTATATAGAGACTGTATGTGAAAAATGTATGTTTCAGTTAGAAACATATCAGTTATAAATAAGGCGACAAAGCCCTTCTCTCCCCCATGTCAAGTTCCCTTGAGGATCTACAAAAAAAGTGTGTTCGGCTGGAACAAAGCCAGAGAAAAGAGGGAAATCACTTCTTTCAAAGCCCCCCTCAGGGTTTGGTGATTTGGATGATACAGTAAAAGACAGAAAAAAAGAAGAAAAAAAAATGAGGCCACTGAGGAGCCACCATAGTCTCTTTACTGCCACGACACAGGATCTCTCTCAACACCTCATTTCTCATCTTCCAGTTTCCCTCTCTTTATCAGTCCTTCCATTCTTTTAATCATCACGCTGTGACTGCTGCTTCTTTTGCTCTTACATGGTCCCCAGGTGGGTAGATGTTTTGAGGAGGGGGGTGGTGACGGCCTTCCACATACAGACTTCCACTGCAGGTGGCAGAGGAGCCCTAGGGAGTGTGAGAAAAGACTTCAGATGTTCGTCTTCTCAACCTTCATTCCCTCTCCAATAAAGCCAGCTTGGTGTTAAAGCCAAGGAGCCCAGGAGATACAAGACATGAACAGAAAAGAAATATAGTACTCTCATATGTCTTCCCCCATGGCTGCTAATCACGTGACAGGAAAGATATTCATGATCAACGTCATAACTAATAACCTTCAATAAATACCGATGTGCTTCAACTCGAAATCTGAAACTGAACCTGAAAAGGTGTGGAGGTGACCCGATGTTTATATCCTTTATGTATTAATGAAGGTTGATAAAAGGTGCTATGGGACAGGGAGTCCCCGCCAGGATGCCACACAAGCTCTGACTATTCTCATCATGTCACATTATAAAATCTGTTCAGATCAATTTGTTTCTGAAGGCTAAAGTGCATGGCGACAACTCTTAAGATTCACATTTTATGGGGTGATAACCCACCTTGTATAGTCAGTGATTTAGTTCACGGCCATTGTTGCTGCTGGAAAGCAAGCTAGAAGACAACAACAAATGCCCCAAATAATTCCGCTTTGCCACTTGTAGCCCTTGAGAAAAAAGCAACAGAAGAAACTGCGAACATGGCTTTCCCATGTATTATTGACAACCCTTTAATGGTCATTTACAGGGTACTGAGATACAGATGGGGAAAAAACAACAACAAAAAGCACACAGCCTTTGTTCCAGAAACCTTTAGTCATATGTCAGCTATGTCAGCCAAATAACAATTTGCACCAGTTTGTTTGTTGCTGTTGCCTCGCTGCATTGACAGGTCATCATGTTAACTGGGAGCCTGCAGCTAGTTGAAGATTCATAATGGTTGTTGATATAAATGAGCAAGAGGTTTTACAATCTTCATGCATGCTTCTTCTTTGTCTGCTAAAATAGCTGAGAATAAAACAATGATAGAAAGGTTTTAGTGATTTATGCACATTTGGATGTTGTGTCTAGAAGAAAATCAGGCATACCTATTCATAGACTGACTGCCTGATAAAAATCAAGATATAATGGTATACTCTGCTTGCTTTCATTTCACCCCAGCGTTGTTGTCCCACAGAAGACCCTCACACTTTTCCATACTATAAGCATCTTTAGGCCAAACCGTCTGTCTTATGGGAGATTACATATCCCAGATGGTTTAATTGGATTTTCCCTTGCTGAAGACTGGCAAATTGTCAAAGTCTTAAACATGCATCTCCTCCATCTCCTATTAAAGCCCTGTACACCTGGATTTACATGTATGAAGACAGAGCAAGGCATCAATCAATACTAATGTCCTTAGTTCAGACCACAAACATTACCATTAGTAACATTAGACATTCCTCATCTGACTCTTGGCCCTGAGATTTCCCATCCTCTCTCCAAATGTCCCATTTTTCACATTAACAACGAGACACCCCCATAGTTTAATCTAATAAAAATGAATCAGTTGATTGATACTGTGCTGTCAGAAAGGGGACTTCTAATGTGACAGAGGCGATAGCTAATTCAATACAGCAGCCTTGGCCGGAGGTTGGTTGGAATGAAGGTGTTGAGTGCCCTTGTTTGAGAGCAGGCGGTGGTTGGTCAGGTTACGCCACACTCACCGGGTGACTTTGGGAGACATCTGACTTTGCCGAGTCCTCTGTGGCATCAGCGGCTGTCAGGGAAAACGACAGACGCTTATCGCCTCCTGTCTGCTGTCTTATCTACCGCTCACCTACACATCGATGGGAAATCAATGGCAAGCCTTCAGTGTACCATCAATATAACAAATGACCAATTCAACTGAAGGAGAACCTCGCTCACAGCCCGGTGCACCCCGCCCCCCTCCCCCCTGCCCCCCTCTGTGGCTGAAGGGTGACAAGAAAGCACTACTTCAGCCTCCTCCAGGGCAGACACACATATGGGTATGGATACATATAATCCCATCTGACAAATGCTGTAGTCTTTGGCTTATTTAGCCTGATGGAAACAACCCCTGAGGCAGGCCCAGGGCAAAACTATAAATTGTGTCCTGTTAGGATATCAGTGAAATGAAAGAATGTTGATTACAAGAGCATTTGAAACTAGTTGGATAGTAAATGAACGTTTGAGATGTTTGTTCCTGTAACACCAGATGGAACTTAATCAATTCATCTTTTAACATTAAATTATTGTGTGATGTCTGGTTCTCCTAGAAGCATCAGCTGTGGATTAGCAGGGCTCTTATGGATCTATATGAAGTAGGAAAGTCCTTAACAAGACATTTGTTTGTGGCAGTAAATCTGCTCGAAAACATAATCCAACAGTACCTCACTATTTGGTTTGCTTTAATTGTGTGTAACCATTTAAAGTGGACCATCTTTTCTGAAGACATTTCTAAAGCAAACTCAACATTTTTAGCACATTTAGATCAATCAATTTACTTATTCAATGAGTTAATAATTGTAACATTGCATTAACTTTTGCAGTATAACAATCACCTTTAGTTATACTTTTTCAGTTTGCTGTATCTTTGTTTTGAAAACCCATTTCTTAAACCAGTTTGTTTCATTTTTTCTTTTATGCTGCACAAATACATTGTGACGGATGTTTTCAACAAAAAAAATAATGTGATGAATTTGAGGCCGTTTCTTGTCTCCAATTTTCTCAAAGCTATTACTGCAAACATGACAACAAATTATTTCCTAACAAAGTATTTTCTTGTGCCTGGACCTAACCAGCATCATTTAGCTTTGTTTTGGATGAAATGGATATTACCCACCAACGGAGCGTGTCAGTGCTTGACAAGTTGTAAGGGACAAATAGTTGAGAAAAGGTGTCTTCAAATCAGTCATTTATTTCTTGTAAGATTGCACTCTTTTCTAAACAATGTGAGTCACAGCTCAAAGCTGCTGCCTGAAGCATTTCCACAGAAATGTGACAGACCCCAAAGGGGCAGCCAATTTTCAGAAAATTTCGATACAGTGAAATCACCCTCCACAACTCTTACAAAGCTCTCTGTGTCTGCATCATCGTTCTGTCTGGTTCGACACTTGGTTTTCTTGCTTTAAACACTTCAAGAGAGTGTCTGCCAGAGAGTGCTTCAATTCCATCTCCCTTGTTTGCTGCAGAAACATTCAGCAAATCATGCTTCCCTTAAAACTTGTCAGACTGACAAAGTCAGACCCCATCACAATCGACCTTCAATGTCCGAAGAGAGAAAAGCAGAAAGCCTCTACAAGAGGACGACACTCCAGCTGAGAGCTCAATCAATAAATACCTGGGGATCAGAAAATGGCAAGTACCCCAACCCCCCGCCCTTGTGCCCACCACCCCCATTGCAGAGAGAATGTTTTTTACAAGATAGACAATGAGACACCTTGGACAAACCTTCAGCAGAAGAAGAGGTTGCAAACAATGAGTTTGTTGTAAACATTCACCCGAGGTCAGAGCTTTACTGAGGTAACAAAGTACAAGCAACCACACTGCCAACTGTGTGCATCTGTGCAGCACTAACTCACTTAATTATACAGGACACGCAACCTGATGAGAGATGGTGTGGAGCGCTGTCACATGATGAGTGAGATGGCTTTGACTCAGCAGTCATTGTTCTTTCATTATGTGTGCATTATGAGTGGACATGAAAGATGGTAATTCAAGCAGTGACAGCCGGCCTCAGACGCCACAGGAGAAGACATGTGTTCATCACAACATCACACTATCTTGTTAACGATTTCTTCATATAGTGTTAGTTATGCTCCAATCTGAACCCAGCATTGTTACAATTCTATAATGACAGACTGATTTGGTCACAAATGATGGAGAAGCATAACATTAGCGTTGTGCAAGAGGCAGCATCACTGGCGCTTTCTGGGGTTTTCAAACTATACTACATAATGTACTAAGACTAAGGCCATGAAGTACAAAAAGCTGCTACATAATGGACTAAAGGGTTATTTTCAGCTTACTGAATATAACAATTGGTTGTTTGTGAAGCTCATGCAGCACAGGTGCACTACTCAAATGACAGTACCAGGTTTTGTAGATGCTGGATGCGGATGCTATATGTATGCAAATTGAAACATGTTTTTTTTTCTTCACCGTGCAGGCTGAGCAGACTAATTAAGTTTAGGATTTGCTTTTGTTTTGTGTGTCTGTGTGTAACAGTCTGGGGTGCTTAACATGTCCACACACCTGTTTACCTTTTCTCGACTGAAGACAGAAAGACCTTATTGTCTTGTGTACAATAATCAGTGCAATGAAACTCGGTTTAAGAAAAAAAAGGTGGTGGGGGTACAAACACGTGTTCATATCTTGTCAACTGTCTATTCAGACATTCATTAAAGTCATAATGGTATGCACCGTTTATCTAAGCCGAGGTCTGGTTTTTCCTCATTCTTAAATAACTGAAAATGCAAGTATTCACATTCATTCTGACTGCTAAAGCAATTAGTTTTACTTATATATACTATATCTTCCCAATTACTCTACATGGTCTCAAAGGACCATGCAATGCTAACCATAGGAGGTATAGAGATGTTAAATAACGAAAAGTCAAAAATAACAAGCAAGTTGGATTTTATCATAACGTGGCACTTAAGTTCATCAGTAGACCATTGAGTCCTAGTCTCAATTGACTTATTACTAATTTTATAGAAAACTTCACTCAACGTTGCTGCATCTAGTGAGTAGGAGATGATTGAATAGTATTTTTTTGTGAACTATTTATTTAATTTATCGCAAAATATGCATGAATGTGTCTGCTCATACAAAGAGACATTACAGGCAAATATCTAGCTGCCATATAACACATTTTCTCTGATGGACGTTGTCTATCAGTAAGCCTTGACACTACTTAATTGTGGAGAACAGATTCTAACAAGCATATAAGTGCTTCTTCTGAAAAAAGAGTGGACAGCTCTGGGAACGATGGAGGCAGCTCTCCCAGGAACGTTTGAGTCTTGTCCCTGTTCCTCTCTGAATT
This sequence comes from Mullus surmuletus, assembly GCA_903171835.1. NCBI lineage: Eukaryota > Metazoa > Chordata > Actinopteri > Syngnathiformes > Mullidae > Mullus > Mullus surmuletus. The sequence continues at coordinate 121,124 of CAESWR010000498.1, read as the reverse complement.
TAGATTCCAGTTTAGATTTGAGTGCGCTGCAATACACCAAGTTCAATTTCAAACACAAGGGGGATACTCCGATCGCTCATCAAGCTCATGCTGCAGGTTTTCAATAGCAGAAATATATTCATAACCACTGAATGATGTGCCCCCTTCCACGAACTGCATGCAGCAAAATGATATGTTTTTTGTACAGTTGAGTTTTCCACAATCTTGGTTTCAGCTTCTTAACCAGCTTTGTGGAAAAAGTATCCTTGTGGAGTTGAATAATAACGCGTAAGATCATATGCCTGAAGAACAGAAAGTCAGATCGCAAAATACTGCAATGTACATCTTTCTTGCAATTGTCTTGAAATTGCTTGTAACAGACTTTTCAATTAGGTTTGGAAAGCAACATCTTTTTCTACAGCCACAACTTTTTCCTCTTTGTTCGCTTTTTCTTTGAGTAGTCTGCTCGACATCATCGCCTGCACCCTTCCCTGAAAAAAAATGTTTTAAGACCAGTGATCTAAAAGGATACACCTCCCTGTTTAAATTCACAGTTTGGCACGTCTACAACATTGCTCTTAATCTAGTAATGTTAATTACTGACCATTTGAAGGCTACGTTTTGTTTTGTTTTTTTATTTTAAAAAGGTACAGTACAACATGCGTTCTACCAGCTGATCTTTGATACAATACCCGCTTAGTACAGGACTCCCGATGGCCATTCTATTCAAGGAGGGCAGTGTTGCTTGTTAAAGAACCCGCAGGCCAATGCAGTCATATGTTCATTGATTGTTCATTAATGAACTGTAGGGCCACCCTCGTGTTGTGATGTTGGAGTAGTACACTGACCCGTATAATAAAAGATCACAGAGGATGGATGGGGATCACTAGAGATGCCCCTTAAGGTGTCCTTCCTCTCAAAACTGTCATACTGGCTCTCATTCAACCCGCCCTACTCCAAAATCAGCATCAGATATGCAATCAGAAACTTTATGAGAGAACACTCGAGTTCTATAAATCTGCTAACACACGATAAAGACATGAGAAAATCCTTGCTAATGTGACATTAACTCTAAGCAAAACATGGACGATGAAAAATGCTGACAGGAGCACGACTGAGGAGAGTAGTTACAGTGGCTCCTCAAATGACCCCCCCCATCATACCTAAAAAGGGCTTTTAATATATCTGCAGCCAGTTTAAGCTCGGATGATGGTGCCTGGCAGTAAAAAAAGCACTTAGTGCAGTAATGTGCGATCTTTGAGGATAAAAGGTAACCTCTCTAACTCTTGGGGAAGGAAATTACAGGGCCGACAATAAATTTTGTGCTTGTACGATCTGCTATTAGGCTGAATGTGTTTGAGTGAAATACTGCTGGTAAGATATTGTAAGGAAGGGAAGGTACAAGTGACTACCGGAAACGGACCAAGCTTTGAGTGGAAGAGAGAAAATGTGCTTTCTTGGTGAGTCAATGTTAGGGTGGGCAGTAGATTTGATTTTTTGTTTTAATTATAGAATCCAGTCAATGCAGTTCCTACTGAAACTACGTTTTTTTTTTTCCTTTTTGGCAGCAAATGATGCAACAGCTTTATAGTTTCCTTTAGACGGCTCTTTGTTGGGCTCCTGACATCAGTGTTTTAGGGACACACAAATACCTCCAGAACAGCTTGCAGCCCATCCAACCATATTGCCAAATGAGCAGTGGTGGCAGGCTAAGTGATTACTGTTGCTATTAAGTGGGAGGAGTGCCGCATGAGTGCTGCAAAAGGAATCAGAATGTTCTTAGGCCGGCACATTTAGCTGACGACAAATTACTGGCAAAGAAGTTTAGGAAAACCAATTAGTTTCATTGAAAGAAAATGGACAAAATACAACACTAAATGAGCAAGAGAAGTTAATGTAGGCTTTGCAGTACTTTCATGTATGACCTGGCGGCTTCATCTTATTACAAGGACAAGTATCAGATATAATATGTATTTATTAACTTACTTGTTTATGCATGTCTGTGTGAATTTCTTTTGAGTACAATTAACCTGCAGGTTTAAAATATTTGGAAGGGTTCTTTTCTCTTTCTTTTTTTTGCAGAATGATATATTCTTAGTCTTGCAATTAGGTCTTAGGGACCAACATTAAAATGTCCCTCATATAATATTTTTTTCAATCTAAATACAAGCGCTAAGAGGATCTGTGGAGTGTTAATAAACCAGAAATTGTTTTTCCACTGTGCTGTAGCCGTGTACGTGAGAATATGAGAATTCCACAGTCACCTTTGAGTTGTGTCAATGCGCGCCTATGTAAGCAGTGTGACAAAAGAGTTCAGTGTCTATAGGAAAATGTGGGAGCCGATGGCTACAGCCTGGTGTTGGGCAGGTGACTCAGATTAGTAAGTGCAATTCATCTAAAACTCAAAGGGTGAATTGAAAAGGGACACGTGGCCGCCTTGGTGTACAGAGCTGATAGAGTTGTCATCTCTTAGTGACTTCCAAAAGGTTGTTCAAAAATGTTAACTGCTAGCAAAGGCATGTCTCTCCTGGCTGGTGGGTAAAAGCAGCAGTTTCTGAAAGAGGCAGATTGTGTGAATGCCATAAAAGGGGACACAGAAAAAGACAGAGCGTGTTGATCCACTTGTTGTATTCTGCATATGCAGACTATTTGAATTGTCAAGATCGATATGGTCTTGTGCTAAACAATCATTACAGCAGTAATAAAAAAATAAAAAAAACACCCCCCAACAATATGAGGATACACTCAGATCATTATCATTAGTACTTATTTTTCTGCAACTTTTAACATCTATATAGTCTCATGTCTCTCTGCAGGATCATGAAAAATCTACGAGCCCACATTTCACAACCTAGGCATACTGTGTTGTCCAATTCCCCTTCTAGTCTTTGATCCAACCCGTGTTAAATGTGATATCCAAGTTCAGTTAAAGTCTTTTCATCAGAGTAGCTGAAAATGGCTAACAATGTTTGAATTTGCATCAGTGGAAAGCAATGCCTCTTGCAGGCCTCAAGCGCCTTCAACAGTTCCTCCTTAATAGAAAATGTATGAGCTCATTTCTGCAACAAGACCCAACAAAACATCCCTTGCTATTTGCCTACAACCCCCAGTAATTTTCAAAGCAGCCCCCTCTTCAAAAGTGATAAAAATTCATCACATGTGAGAGCACGGCCACAACACACGCACACACTGGAAATGTCATATACTTCAATCAAACGGCCTCCCAGTCACAGCCAGCGCTGCAGTTGTCACTGATAGATTGCTTTCCTACAGGCATTCGAATTGTCCCCCACACCTCCAGAACAGAGCTCACACATCTGTTGTACTTGAGAGTGAACAACGGCCTGTAATCTCTACAGCAGAATCCATATGGACTGCAGAGGTATCAATTACCACACATTGAAGACTCTGGAAGGCAGATGGCACAGATTTGTTTGGTGCAAATGCAACGATGTGTATTGTTGCTTCGTGCATGAGGAACACAATGGCTGACTTACCTGGTTACAGCAGACAATCCGCACAGGGATGACAGCATGAAAGAGAAAAACAAACAGATAATTAGTCCACAACACTCAACACCATCTTGCACAAAGTATTATTAGTTAACTGTGTGATACTCCTTGCAAATATTAGGATTAGGAATGCTGCTGAAACTCCCTCAGCTGCACATTTTGCACAGCAGCATCAATTTTGTGCATGTGCAACCCCCACACTCCACACCCCCCTACCTGCCAACCTCCCACCCCCCACCCCCTTGGGTGATGATGTGCTCCTCAGCGATTTTGACTCCACTAATCAAGAACAGATTAGCATCCTTGCTAGTGCTCCCACAACCATGCAGCTCAGAATTATCAAGGGTGTTAAAAAAAAAAAGAGAGAAGAGACAAAAAAAAACACTTTGAAAGTTTACTTTTCTGAGAGTTGTTGTGATCGATGGAGAGAAGAAGAGTTAGTACAGAGAAGGCTCCAGGGGGAAGCCAGCAATGGCACCGGTGGTAATTAGCAAACTTGTAAAATAAAACAAGGCAAGTCGAGCTAATGATTGTCAATATGGCTGTGATGTCCTTGCTGTGTTGTTTGGCAGGTGCTTAGAAGAAAGTGCAGATGACGAGACGAGGCCGGCAAGGCAGACTCGAGCCAGGAAGTGGATTATTGGAGCAAAAGGGCCAAATAGAACAGCAGTTTGCCTGGAGGGTGTAAAAGAAAAGGCAGAGAATTCTGCCATCCCAAAAATCCAAAGAGCGCTTTCAAGGAATAATGGGAAGCAACTGACACAGCCCAGTCACCAGCCAAAACGAATGTGGGCTGTGGGGGCCTTTTGGAGCGGTAATATCATTAGACACACTTTTTAAACCTTATCTCACTTACACATCCTAAAAATCGGAATGAGGCAAGGCAAGGCTTTAGGGCAAAGGTTTCAATTATCAATTCTGTGATTTTTTATGCTGTTTTTTGCAGTGTTGTAAATTGTCAGAGTAAAATCAGATTGTGTAAGACAGGGATCGGCACCTAGTGGCCTACACAATGCCATGCAAGCTATAAATCCAAAAGACAGATTTTATTTGGTATTAAAGTAGCCCTGAACATGCATGTTTAATAAAATCAAATCGACACAGACACAATCAGTTGTGCAGACTGATTTACAGTTTAATTTCCCTCCCCCACCCGAAGTGCATGTTTTGTTTAGGTTATTTTTTAACCTCATCATGTGTGTTTATGATGACATTGACTCAAAGCTAAAAATGCTGAGCAGAGTGAGTCATGTATTCTTTTGTCCCTTGCAAAGAAACAATTAAACAAATTAAAATAGTCAAACAACGTGTTGAGGAAATGGCTGGAAGACGACAGACTTTAAAGAAGCCCCGGTACTTATAGTCACCCTAGGCAAAAGCGTGAATGTGAATGATACATTTGGCTGTCACGGAAGAAACCGCGATGCAACCGTTCAAGAGTCGAGTACCCCTCATGAAATTGCCCTAAACAACACCACGAAAACCCTCTATGCAAAGTAGTTTAATTCAGATTTAAGGATGTCATGGCTACAGTGGTGAATGTTGGTGTAGATTTGCCCTGACACACGGCCCTGTCTCGGCTCAAGGAGATGGACAGCTCATGAAAAAGATACTTCACACCACTCAGCTGTCCAGTGTTTCAGCTTTGGGCGGTTTTAGAGCAGTTTGTTGACTCCTTCAATGCTATAAAAACCTCCGTAGCTAATTACTTGAATGAGCTCTATCTCTAAAAGTACATGGTGAAGGGCACTGTTTTGGGCATACATGATACATGAACAGCGTTAGTTGAAAGGCTGGTAGTTTGGGTTTTTCTTTTTTGCTTTGTTTTGTTGAAGTGTAGAATCTTATATACACAAATACATTCATGCTCAAGTTCAAAACCTTTTTTCAGGACAGTCAGAGGTAAGGACCTGTTCTTTTAATTGATCAGACCTGACAATTTTGATGGACATGAGACATCAGTGCTAGATCAGATAGCAGTATGCATATTAAAATGAGGACTGTACAGCAACTTTGTTGCCAGAGACAGTTACACAGTAGGAGCTGTATACATAATATCAAACCTTAATTTGGCCTCAAACAACTATTTGCTATGTAAAGGTGTGAGGAGTCATGGGTTCTGAGTGCTGACTGCAGTCACGCTCCCTCTGGGCTTATTGATATCCAACCTCACTTGTTCTCTGTTTTGATGAAAGGCCCAACAGCATATTAGTGTGCATGAACCCTTCCAGCCTTTTCGTCATGCATTATTTTAAAGAATGATAGAAGCACGGCAATAAATGTACACAGGAAAACCCGAACTTGGCCAGCGTAACTGAACTTAAAGTAAAAAAATATATACTGTATATTATTCTGAAAAAAACCAAAAGATGAAGAAACGTGATGAAAGGGCAATAAATGAGAGTCCAGACTCTCATTAGTCATTTTGCCAAATCTGAAAGGTTTTCCTTCAGCCATTCAGACAGGAGTGGATGGACAGAGAGGCAAGAAAGAGGAATCATGCTGCATGTTGCTCCACATGGAAGAGCATTTGGGGGAAATCTAGCATTACTGTCTATGGCCGAAGTGACGTCGGGAGACAGTAATTGGAAGTTGACATTGGATGCTGTATTTGATTGATATAGTTGCAGCATTACCCCATAAGCTCTCTGTTGCAATACATTAAGCCAGTAAAACAATGGACATCACTGAGAAGTGTTCTTGTGATTTCATTAGAGAGGTTTAAAGCAACAATAATGTAAATATCTAAATAAACTGAGCGTTATAGGGTTCCAGCCACCACCATTCATCCAAGCTGTAAATCTGGAGGTCATCTGAAGAGCAATATTCAGATGGTATTCAAAGCTTTTTTTCCAGTGCTAATGGGCCACAGAACACATTATCCTTCATCCCATCTGGTGTATCAGCTTACCTTCGGAGGCTCCTTGAAGGCATATTAAGCAAGAGCAACCCCTAACCGAAGTTTTGAAGAGATTGACGTCTTCCAAAGGGGTATCAATGGTAACCTGAGACAACCACTCCTTCCATCGCAAACCAGCAATCGGAATATATATCTGTTTTGAGCGGCTATTGATTGCGGGAGATAATTGTCTCCATAATGGAAACAATGCTGCAGGTAAGACTCAACTGAGAGCTTGTGGGGGATTTTAAATATGATGAATTGCAACACTGATTGTGCCTTGTTGAGGAGCTGTCAATGTGTCATTTCAAATTTCCTGTGTCTTCGTCTCTGCTCCTCCCTCTCCTCCCTGCATCCGCTGGTCCGACTGGATGCTGCGCACATTTCACAGCATATGTTATGTTAGGATCTAATGACTTGTTTTTACTACTGCGACATCTAAATAATGAACTGGGATTATGAGCAACGATTATAAAACGTGCAGTTGCATTATTGTGTTGCATCTCTACTTTGTATCAATATTTCAAATTTCAATTTCAATAAAAGTAGCAGATGTTTTCTTTATTTTGCTTACACCCTTAAGTCATGAAATTCACTTTTACATTCCATTGATTAATTCAGCTTTTAGTGGACTGTAGCTTTGCATTTAGAGACCAGTATCAAACACCTTGGGAAACAAAAGACAAAAAGCCACTCCTACCAAAGAATATTGCTCATTGTTCATCACAAGACGATCAAAATACCCGTATGCACATTTTATCCTTCAGGCTGAGCATAAAGGTTTTACATCAAGCCACACATACACAGGTTTTTCAGAGAGAGAGTTTCAAATCCCTGGCAACTTTCTCCCTAAAGTGCAAACAGTCAGAGGGGTCACACATTAAGACTCTTTCAATACCACAGGAGATCAGGTTTACATTTCAGGATAATGTTAACATTCGCCAAGGGCAAGTCATGGCCTTTCCGAGTTGAATTTGTGTGTTACAGAGAGGCAATTCAGCTCTTTTTATAATGGGGGCTATGTGTCCTTGATAAATATAGTTAGACTCGGCTAAGTATGACTGTGAATCCCTGAGGGCAAAGCAGCAGCTGATA
>CAESWR010000498.1:73819-102305 GCA_903171835.1 Mullus surmuletus | reverse complement strand
GCAGCAGGGGCATATGTAGGTGTTGAATGCGGAAAATAATGCAATAACACTAGTCAGAGTCCCTCCTAAGCCTTAAAATCTGTCTTGAACGCAGATTGCAGACCTGTAACAGGAGAAAAACAGCGAGTGAAATTAGGAGAAGTAGAGCATGGTGGGAAACCGCTGGACCACCAAAGGACTCCCTCAATCGAGAAATGGTTAAGCAACCGGAATCAAGGGAATGTAAAGGACGTGATGGATCACACAGAGTTCCGAAGCTTTAGACATATGAAGGAGCCAGTCCCCTGGAAGCCCTCTAGGTAAAAGGGAGGATTTTAAAATTAGCTCTTGAGCGAGCTGGTGACCATTGCAAAGAATTTCCTACCAGCAGGGAATGAGACATCTTAAATCAGCCCAGCTGCCCAAGTGTGGGAGTCTTTTTGAGGATTCCTAACTATATGGAAGTCTTACAGAAATTGTTTTTTTCCTTCTCTCTTTTTCAAAATGAGCGGAAAATCCAGTGTGTCACGGAATTAATAAGTGTCTAGAATTAAAGAATATTAAAGAATATGTTGCTTAACTAATCAGCATGTATTATGCTCAGTTTAGAATGATTATCAAATGGTACTTTTATCATACAATACCATGGCCGAACCCCCAACCCCATTTTTTTCATCATTATTGCACATTACCTACACACTTCTTACTTATCTATCAACATGTATGGTCCTGCTCTGCCATTCTGAAAAATGCCACTACTAATGTCATGTTTCTCACATACATCATATAACATATAAACATTTATACTTTATAAAAGCTATCAAAGCGCAGCCTTCTCATAATTGTCACATGGACTGCAGTTAGTATTTTACAAAGACACAAAAGAACAGGAGAACAAATTTGACATCCACTTCAAACAAAAAGTTGGGTATTATTATATTATACCCATGTATTCTATACATTATTGTCCATGTGTTCTGTCAAGGATGCACAATAAACAATATTCAAAGCGCTAACTCTTTATTACAGCCTATTTCCTTCTCTGGCATGGTTAAAGATAAAATCCATATTATTTTTGGGTCTCGAGGTCTGCTGCTTTTTATGTGTCTGATGATCCGCGGTGACTTTGATGGTAATGTGGCAAACCGCCATGCCTCCATTAGCAAAAACAAGTGATGCTCATGAAATAAAAACGAGTAATAGAAGCGCCGTGAACGAAAACAATGCAGACACCACGGGATGCAGCGTCATGCCTGCTCATAAACCCTTCAGCCTATTAAAGCCACCCCCCCCCCCTTACCTCTTTTGCCGACGTGGTGGGTGTCAGCCTGCACTGTGTCCCCAAAGGCTTGCCGGCGGACAAAGCCTAGCGGTCTAAAGATTCATTTCAGCAAAGCAGAACTGATCACTCACTTGACAGCGACTGAAGGAGACACTATCTGGAAGAGCAGATGAAGGGCAAGAACAGTTGTTTTCCTTTTTTTTCCCCCTTTCCTCCATTGTGTCTGTTTTTGTCCCTCCGCAGTTTTAGAATGCCAGCCACTCTCTACATCACACCCCACGCATGGAGCGCAGCGATTCACTTGCTGTGGGTGACTATCAGGAACTTTTCATCTCCAGCTGAAGGCGGTGAGGAATGGATGAAAAGGCACGGTGGCCCCGGTGTAACTGAAGACATGCAAATGAGGGCAATGCTCTCACTCATTCCACAATATACATGCTCACGGTGGCAGCAAATTACTTCAATGAAGGGCAACGTGCATGAAAGCATGTTGAAGTTTGCAGAGACACATGGCAGCAGCAAAAAAAAAAAAAAGCTGTTATCTACACTTTGAATCCGATCAGAATGCTTCTGAGATCTACAGCATGCATGTTTACTCTTTATCAAGCGAAAAAGAGTCCTGTCAGGTGGGGGGGCCACAGCACAAACATGGGAGTGAATTGGTAATTGGGGTAATGAATCGCACGTGGTGCTCAGAGGCCCGTCCCTCACTCTCACACGGCCGTGTTTTGCACTTGTGCAGGCGTCTCTAGGTTAATGTAAAAATTGAACACCACCCCAGGGTCAACCGCCCGCTCGGCTTCTCCTCGGCTAGATAAATATGCATGCTAGCGCTCGGCCTCATCTGCATCTTTAAGCTATGCCTGTCTTGGTGTATGATAATGGGGAGCTGGAGAGGCAGTGAGGGGCAAGGTGGGAAGTGGAGAGGAGAGGAGCCCGGGAGTAATGTGCTGATTTTCCCCGGCGATCATGCTCAGGTGTTTAAGCTCGGCACTCGCCCTTGAGCCGGCCAAGGTCAGCGCCACGTTTGACTCTGGCACTTCACCTTCCTGTACGCAGCCTCTTCATGTTCTGCGGCAGGCAATGCGGGGCAGCAGTCAGAGGAGGGATAGATAAGACGGGATGGAGGGAGGACGAACGAGTGGAGTCCTCACAGATTTAAGGACGAGATGCAAATATTACAAAGCGTTGATGCCTGTCGGGAAAAAAAGAAGACAAGCTCTTTCAAGGGTGCTTGTTTGTCCTCTCGTGACTACTGATGCTTTACCCAAAAATTTGCATATGTACGACCCCCCACCTTCCCCTTTTGTTTTTTCTCGACAGAGGACATGTGTTGATTAAACATTTCCAAGAATTCACAGTAGGTTTTCCTCTACACAAGTAAAACAAAATATACTGAGCTGAAGATGCAATGAAAGGGGACAAATGCATGAGTCAGTGGTTTAATATTGGCTGCTATAAAGGCAACAAAAGGTTTCCATTGGCAGGGATTCCTAAAGGACCATCACTTGTGAAAAAGTAAGAATGCAGAGCGAATGAAAGCAGCAACGTTTCTCGGGACTTTGACCCTTTGACCTAACACTGACGAATGTGTCGCTTAGAGCAGTTGTTGCTGTTTGTCGCATGTTTTCCTCAACTTTTATTGGACGCTTTCATGTTTATTGACGACGGCAGGGTGCTGTCATTCCCAAAATAAATGCTGCAGATAATTCTGTTGCTTTATGATAAGACGCAATGAATAATCCTCATAAAATAAGAAATGATTAAAGGGTTTTCCGTTTCATCACTAAAGCCAGAGCCGCGCTTGTCTGTGGCATTTATTGTGTCCGTATAAAGTTGTATTGAACAACATAAAATGTGCTTTGTGTGTGCTCTGCTGGACTCGACTGCCAGATTCCATTTGAAAGTTACGAGCTTAGAAACCACTGAGCCTTATAATTAAACATTCAAACAAGATTTTTTTAATATTAATGAAGTCCTGCTCAGCTCCCTCTTTGTCTTCTCTGGAGTAATCGACACTTCACAAATTTCCCCCAGTTTTTTTTTTTCATTTTTGTGCCCTCTGCGTGCTGAAAAGGGTTTTTTTGAATGTTTATCAGGTGCGTGCACTTTTTACAGGATCTGCTGTGTTTAACGCTTGCAAAGCCTCCACACTTGAAGAAAAAAAAGACTAACATCTGAATGAAAACACTAATCTCTCCCCTGTTTGATCTTGATTAAACATCTTGTCAGATTTGGACGATTATGGTAATCATTGCGATTCGGCAGAGGAGGGAGCGAAAAAATGAGTCAAATCAAAAAACGGGCTGAGCCGATTAGCCGGCTTTGACATTTTTTCCTTGAAGACGGAAATACATCCAGTGAATGATGTTTTGCTGATGCCATGGCGACATCATGACACAACACAAGCCACTGTGCTTTTGTGATTTTCACAAATCTAAGTGTTGCGAGTGGAAAAATAAAAATGGCTGCGAGCCGATGGTGGTTCAAAGGAAATCAAAGTCAATGCTAATGGCATCTTGTGTGTTAGAGGAGGTTAATAATCAGCAGGGGGCTAATCTGTCATTCTCCCATCCTGATGGCATCCCCCTTTTCCTTTCCAGCAGTGTAAATGACTTGAAGGATGAGACATAAAACATCTGTTTTGTGGAAATCTAAAGTTTGGGTTTTTACCAAGGCTCTGATTCATTAGAAGTCCTTTCTAAGACGCTTTTCTTTGGACACGGAGGGAGTCAGGGGGGCTGCAACCTATATCCTGAGCAGATGTCATTTTATACAGATTTGAAACTGGGGTAAACTAGCTATTGTTTTGCTCCTAAACGTCTCCGAACCTGATGATACAATCCACATATGACATCTGATCACATTCCGAGTCAAGCAAGAGCGGCAGCAGCAGCTTCATCAAAGAGTAAGACCCATTCCTCAAGGTTAGATGAGGGAAAGTCAGTTGAATGTCACTAACGGCTAGCATAGCATTTATCACAAAACAATGGGCTTGAGCTTGCACATCAACAGTTTTTCTGAGAACTAATAAAAGAGCAGTTGGATTTTTTTCCCCACATCTTTCTTTTTATTTTGTGTGCTGTATTATATAGAGTAGTGTTAATAAGGGGTCCGAAGAGTGTTGGTATCTTACCCAGCTCCATTTCAGACAACATACTCCCACGAGTGTATATGAGATTGTCAAAATGTGTGCAAGTATGACTGTGTGTACAAGATAGCATACTGTACAAGTGTCTGTGTGTGTGTCGGTGTGTGCGTATGTGTGTGTAGGAACATGCGAGAAAATGGGAATTGTCCCCAGGGTCCTTGTTTGAACCCCCATGTTCACAAACACTCAATGAGGATGAGATGATGATCACATGCTCTCCATTTTGGATTTTGCATGCTTGTTTTTCCACTCTAAATGCGTAATCGGAAAAAGAGTTTCAAAGCATGAAAAGGCATTTAGTGATGATTCTTATTTTGTTATGTGAGGTGTGGTGGAAAATAGGTTAAGAAAGGAAATTACTTTGAATTGAAGTTGCAATTTCATATTTGTTTTTTTTTTTTAAGAAAAAAGAAGTAACAATGAAAAAACAAAAACAATCAGATTTCATGTGAATTTATCCAAGCCTGGGAATCTATGTTTACACGGACTGAGGTGCAGGTTACAGTCAGCGTACACACTGACAATGTCCCCATACAACTGTCAATGTATGTGAGCTATCGGGTTGGAGCATCAAATTAATCTCAGAGAGAAGTAGAAAGATGAGCAAGAACTCACCTTGACAACAGTTTACAAAATGAAGGATTTACCTGGGATCCTGTTTATGTTCTGTGCACTAATCCTACATCAGATACAAGTGTTGTGCACAAAGGGGCTTAATCAATTAATAAGAAAATTGATAATTTTGGGAGAAATCAAATTTTTGAATGAATGAATGAATTTTTCAAAAATTTGAATTTTTCGACTGATATTAACCTTAAAATCAACAATCAGGAAATTATTATTCAATTTGTCAATATCTAATCAAAATGCACCACCTCAAACCTGGGGACTATCAATTAATTAGTCTCGTATCACTGAAGGATGAATTCGTGCACAGACCATGTTCACCAGCTTGTTATGACGAATGTACACAAAACGCAGGATAACTTCTTAATGCAAAAGAACAAGTTTATTGATGGGCACGATCGGTTAACCAACACCATCTTCAATATCCCTGAATTCAACAATCTAATCTACAATAACTAACAATTAATAAATAAAGGAAAGTCTCTAGCACTGGTGTGCGTGCCCCAACAAGGCTCAGGGCAGCGTGTGTGTGTGTGTGTGTGTGTGTGTGTGAGTGTGAGTGAGAGAGAGACAGAGAGAGAGAGAGACAGAGAGAGAGAGAGGTGTTCCCTTATGTACCGCCCCCCACATTTTAGTGGGAGAGGGAATCTCGCACCACCGCACGTGCGGGGTGAGATCCTGAATGCAAGATGGCATACTTACAGTCGTGTAACTGTAGCACAATGTGCGTGCGTGTGAGTGAGAGAGAGGGAAAGAGCGCGAAAGGAGAGGAAAGAACCAAGGAGGCACTGGCTCGGCGATGGAGTCGCTGGCTCGGCTATGGAGTCGTGGCGAAGGAGTAATTACGCTTTATCACGCAGTAATAAAGGGACAGACGTGGATCTGCCTCTGCAATCACTGTTTTTTATCTGATAGAGCGCAATGTACTCACTTCAAGCACAAAGACACAACGGTCAGCATGGCGGCTGAACACTAACACTTACGGACCGCTCGATCCGTGCGTAAACAAGGATGTAAACACAAATAAAGGGAACACTAAACTAGCTCTGCCCAGAGGCAAGCCTCTTACTTTTGTCAATGGGAGAGCTGGTCATCTGGTCCGGTTTCCGGAGCGGCAAAGTCTGTTTCTTTGCCTCCTGGCGGAATGCGGTAGCTGGTCATGGTCCTCCTTTAACAGGAGCAGCGAAAGTGGAGCTCGTGTTCGGTCCAGCTTGGCAGAGCGGTAAAGTCTGTTTCTTCGCCTCCTGGCGTAATACGGCTGCTGGTCCTCGTCCTTGTTTAATAGGAGTAACGAATCAACTTTCTTCGAGGAAGGGGATCTCGTCCCTTGTCTTCCTTTTGTGGGAATTTGGATCCCAGAACAAAGAGAAGAAAAAAAGGGAAATAGCGCTTCTTTTGTAGCGCGGCGCAGGATGCTCAGTGCTCTTCGCACTGATGAGGGGAATACAGTCTTGTCCAGCGAGGTAGGAGTTTTGGCTGTGTACCGTACAAAATTGGGTGCCTCCTTATGACGCGATACTGTTTCAACGGCGGGACACGCAGTGCAAGAACGGCAAAGTTCTTGGCGATGATCCGCACTGAAGTCCCAGTATGCTGGAAAGCGTCGGAGAGCGTCGTTTGAGCGCACCTTTGGTGTTTTATAGTACAGTAGTGACGTGTGGGGATTCCCTGTTGGGTGTGGAGCGTCACAGCCAAAATGGTTGTTGTGATTGGCTGTGAGGCGGCCTGAGCAAGGGATGCTGGGAAATTGAGTTCTGAGCTTGAATTTTTAGTTTTGGCCTTCCGCAGTCAGGGCTCCCTTTGTTCTCGAGGGGGCCTTCTCGACACGTGGTTGGCCCAACACAGGAGTGAAGGTGAGGCTACATGGAACACAATGCTGTGTGCCGGATCACATATGAGGGCAGTGTGCTTTCAAACTGAGGGCACAGCGCCACGCTGTGATTCTTTCTAGTTTCAACTTTCAAAGATCTGAAATGCACACACACCTTGATAAGCACATACACCTGGGATTCAAATGGGCCAGCTTCTGAGAGATGTTCTGGTGCCACATGTGTCATCGAGTCCTGAGTCACTGTGTTCTGTCCCGACAAGGAGTAGAAAACATTTTCTCACCTGTTTCACCTGTCTGCCTCGAAATGCTTTATTCCTGTCAGAGTCACACACTCCTGTCAGATCTTTAAGGCTTCCCTCCCACATGTCTGCCCTTTTGCTGCTCTATCACTCGATTGAGAATGAAACATGCAGGAAAACGAGTGATCACGCTCGAGTTGCTTCATGTCATCCACACGGTTACCAGAAAATGGCATCATAGAACCCTCTGCATCCATTACTGACAGCGCTGTGACAGGTTCAGGAGCTGCTCTCAGCTCCCAGCCGAGGAAGCCGGGTTTCAGCACCATGGACAGCGCCTCCCTCCAGCATGCCTCCTGGCTGCCCCACGGCAGAGAAGTGGCCAGCTGGGCCCCTGAGATACACAGTCCTCAGCCTGCTTGGGGGCCAGGGGGGAGCCCAGTGGACAAACAAACGAAATGACAGGAATCAAAGGGTATATAATACAAAAGGAAGACAAACTGACACACTGGAAGACTGGAAAGATGACAAAATGTAAACTTAGATGAAGATGAAAAAATATATATTGCACCCGTGTCCTTCCCTCCTAGTGTAGTCTACTACTACACAATATAAGTGGGCCATGCCTGTCTTAGCAAGACCACAATCAGAATGAGAAAAATGTCATTGTCCATTGCCAAGAAAGTCTGATTTTGTCCTTGACCTGGCTCTCTACAAGCAAAGACAAGCTAAACAAGTTAAGGACACCGTTATCCATTTATCATGAAAAAGAAGCATTTTGAGTTATGGTATTGTTTTCTCTGAATAACACTTGAGCCTTGTCTTCTCTCCAACTCACACCTATTGTTTGTACCTGACGCTTCATGGTCGCTGATTGATAGAGGCGACAGTTGACTTAGTCTTCTCGCAGAAACAACATTATTTGTGTCATGCACAAACATCAATTCATTTACATTTATTGTGATATATCACCATTTGTTCAGCCGCTTGCTGCATGCAAACAGTATCTTGCATTAGTTCCCCATTACTAATTTGCACTATATTGGATTTTTATACTCTGGCTTTGGACACACACCTCACACGCTGCACGTTTATTGCTGGGAGTTTTATGTTAATTTATTCACTTGTAAGCATCTAATGAGTTCCATGTCTAATTTGGATTGGAGAAAAACATGCTTGTGTGATGTTCAAACAAACTAGCTGAATTTTGAAGAAAAAGAAAAGAGAAAAAAAAGAAGAAAAAAATCAACAATTGCACATTAGTATTCCAATGCTACGAAACAAAACTCTCGGTAACAATTTCTGTAAAGGAAATGACATATTACTCCTCCTCTGTAACATGCCTTTACTTAAGATGGTTACTATTGTTTTATTTAGATTATCTAGATTAATCACAGTTTCCCTGCAAGGTGCTGTCCTTGTAAATCTTGTAGACGGTGGCCCGAAAGTTCAGTGGCGGGGTTGTTACAGCAAGGTCGCCTTTTTTCAGTCGCAGACCAGCTGGGAAAATCTATGTGGGAAAATTGAGTGAGAAAGGCTTCCTACTCCCTTCACATCTTCCGTAGAGGTGCCCTTGGGCAAGATAGCGAGCCCCACCGTGCTCAAGGGGGTTAGCCAGACAGCAAAAACAGCACAGTGGTGTGATGGTGCGAGTGTGACATAGGACACAATAGGGAAAGAGAGGGTCAAGAAATGTTAAGTCCCTGACATGAGAAGTAGCAAGTGCTTTTCTCTCGGAGTTACAGAAAGGAGTTCTAATGATTTCCAGAGAATACTGGTTCAAGGACAAACCACTGCAGACAGAGAACAGACCGCCAGAAGTGTAAGGTGGATGAAAATCAAAGAGACAAAGTACAGAGGCGAAAATAAGGAGGTCTGGCCGAACGATCATGATGAACAAAGTGCCGCGAATTTGTTTCAGCTGTGAATAATCACAAAAAAACAACAGCATGACACACAATGTCCTCCTTTGAATGGGTTTGGCTAAACACGTATTAAATTCCTAATTATGGATACATCTTGACCTGAAGGCTGCTAAGTACGGCGCACGCCACAGAAATAAGGGATGACTAATGATTCTTCGCACTGAAGCGTGTAACCTAATAACCTTAGAAGCAGATCTGAGCCAAACGTGAACAAGGAGGGCATTCTGTGGAGAGTCAATCACTGCTGAGGTACATCCTGAGGAAAATGTGTTAATGGGCCAAAAGATTCTGCCGAACCAGCTGATCAGAACACCTGCCCCCTGTGGTGGCACTAACGGCCTCTTGAAACATACAGTAGCTCCTGCCAGATCGGACCAGTTGGTAAATGTTGGTGAAATTGAGTGAGCCCGAATAATGAGCGGAGGCAGAGAGACAACAAGAGGCCTTGTGTGCCTTGATGCAAGCAGACAGGGCCTTCTCAGAGGCATTCACATGAATTAAGCTCAAAGTGAGACTCGTCGTGAGCAGACACACCTGGTTCTCTCACACACACCGCAGCTGCTTGTCTTTGCCAACCGGCCCTCCCACCAAGCGAGGCACATCTGAGAATCAAAGTTGGGGGAATCAAAGTTGCAAGCTGTAAGGCTTCATGCCGTGACGCTAACTGGGGAGAGCAGCTAATTTGATTTGAGTTGACTGCAAAGTGATGGAAGTAATGTGCTCATGTGAGTGAGGGACTTTTTATGATTCCATTTACACTCCAGATACAAGAAGGGATGGGAAGAAAAATGTTGATTAAATCTGCACAAACTGATGTAATCCATGGTTTTATAGCCAAATTGTATGTGTGTTATGTATGCCTTTCTAAGTATGGGTTTGGATCCAGTAGACAAATGCAGTAGTCAAAATTCCAGTACCTGTCGTCATTTGAAGCCTCAACAATCTATATTTACTGCTTCAACCACTGTAAGTAAAGGGAGGAATTTCTCTGCTGACAATATCCTCATAAAATACAATGAATGCAGTCTTGAATGATTAAACACACACTCCCTCGGTGCTGTCACTCTAGCCATGTGTGTAACACGACAGTGACTGCGGTAATTGAAGTGATTTGTTGTGTTGCCTGGTTGCGGCGTCTGTTTCGGTTTTTCTCTATTTTTACCCGTCTCTCCCTCTCCTGCAGTATGATGGGGGTGTGGTCTGATCTACCAGCAACAGTAGTGGGCAGCACACCTGCAGATGACTGCGTTGATGGGCTTAATACTTCTGGCAGCGCCTGTCATACACTCCTCGCCAGACTCTTTCGTCGCCCGTTGTGGCAACAAAGGCTTGTTCATCTGTGCGTACGGTTTTATTCTTCTTCTACTATCCTGGTGTTCACCTTTGTCTTTTGTTTTCAGAGAGCCCCTTTTTGTTGGACTAGATTTTGGCATCCTGTGTGGCTCTCTCTACTCGCCCTACGACGCTGCTGCCTGTTGCAGTCTGGTTGAGATGTTTTGACCTCCAGCTCCTCCACAGAATTTGTTTTTTGCACTTGCGGACATTTTGTGTAACCCTTTGTTTTCCCTGGACTTTGTAAAGTTTTGAACACTCAGTTTGTGCGCTTTCTATTATTTCCATTGTTTTTTTGTTAAATGTCATTTTAGCTCATTTGTTTTAACTATTGAATCCTTTTCTTGTTGTCGTCTCATTTCTGACATTTTGGGTCAACAAATTATTCACAGAGTAACATCTCATGATAACAATAAATCAGTGAGTACAACAAGTGCACATTTGCTGCCTGAGAGCCAAAGAATGAGCCTTTACTTAATTGTTTTGTTTGGATTCTATGATGCAACCCACTTTCTCATACGCTATGCCATTGATGGTCAGCTCATAGATTGCTGCGAGTGTGTCACAAGGTGAAACAAAATAAAGTAATAAATAAACACATTTATAGAAGAACATGCGTTCGCACCCCGAAGCAGCCAAAAAAACACTGCAAATCTTGTCAGAGCGCTCAGCAAAAAAAACGGGGATTAAATCTGGGTGGATTAAATGTCTTGCTCGAGGGTCTGTGCGCAGAATTTGCTGGTGGAGAGGGAAACACTCCCCTCAAAAGTCTGCGCTAGCATTTATTCCGTGCAAGCTGAACATTAGAGAAATTGGAATTACAGTTTACACGTCAGGGATGAGAAACAATGGCCTCCTTATCTCCCAGAGGAGAGTTATTTGAATATGAATACTACTTGAAATATCCCCTCTCAACACAAATGAGACAGGGAATATTTGTAGGTAACACAAAGGAAGAAGGGAGGGTTAGGTTCACAAATAAACAAGATAAGGACGGGATTAGAAAAAGGCAGGGAAACATAAAGCGGCACGTGAAGAAGAGATCTGGCCTCTGACAGGCAGGGAGAAATACTGAAGGAGTGAGAAGGCAGCGGTTCATCATTAATGCCCGCGCCTCCCCTCACCCCCCTCTCTTTCGCAGCACCAACCACCACCACCACCGCATCTGCATCCGAGCATCTAAACGCTATCGAATGGCCAGCGGAGCTATGAAGCGGAGAGGACAGGTGGAATTGCATTCTAACGCCTCCGATTAAGCTGATCAATACGGGCCCGGTGGCTGCAGAAACAAAGGAGAAGAAAATGGGTAGACAGAGGTGTGAGGACGGAGGGACAATAATGAAGAAGACGGAGGGGAGGGACGAAAGACAAAAGGAAGGCCAGGACAAAGATAGGCTTTCGGTACGTAGGCGCAACGTGGGGAGGGATAGAAGGGAAGGAGAGGTGAGAGTTTGATTACGACAGATGGGCAGATTATTACTGTGCGGCTGCAAGAGCTGAGGAAGGCACAGGTGGATGGGTAAGAAAGAGAAAGTGGGGGTTACACGGCACTTGAGTGAAAAGAAAACAACATCCCCCCCCCCCGCTGGTGATTTCCCCAGAGAGGAGGAGCAGTGGCTGGATAAGAATTTGCTCCTGGGCGAAAATGTCTCTTTCTGCTTTGTTTCTGTCGAGTCCTTTCTCCTTGGAACTTTCGAAAGTTTTAATAACGTTAAAACCGTCTCGGATTTTTATCAAATGTGTCGCGCCGATTTTTCATCGGCACTCATCTTATCAGTCATTATCGTATCTTGATATGGAAATTTTGCTCATTTTGTGGCCCTTTTGATTTGTGGCTTTGTCGCTCTGCTTTGTGGATGAGCGGATAATGTGAGAACAAACAAATGTCAGCGGTGAAAGAAGTATCAGGGACGAGCGACATCAGGCGACCTCTGCCAGCGCAGCCGACAGAAAGACGCATCCTGGCTGCTAAATGATAAGCGCCCCCAGAAAAAAAAGAGAAAAAAAAGAACAACAACAACAACAAAATGCCAGGTGCCCTACACGCCAGAAACGAGTCATTTCATGCTCAGATGTCAAGCTGAACATGCATGGAGGCACACTCCCACATATTCACACACACATAAAGCCAGCACAGCGCTTTTGTTATTTCGATTGACCTCAGTGGACTTAACAGAAATTAGATCTCACTTCAAAAGGGAATGAATGGGGCATTCTAAAGAACAAAAAGAAACACCTGAAAGAAAGAGGGGTAATGTAAAATTTTAATAAATATGCTGATTTGTGAGGAAACAAAAAAATAAAAAAAATAAAAAATAAACTATATATTAAAAGTCCTCATTTTGCAAGTGTTTGGGTGTGACTTCCTTGTTTCCATCACCATCAGCTCCACCTTCTCCACTAACAGGAATGAGAAGTTGTAACTAAAGGTTGTTTGCTCTGTTGCTCCCACCGGGTCAGCTGTGATGCACCACGAGGCAAGCTCTGCTCCCTGATTGGCTGTTTGCCAGCAGAGCAGAGGAAGTGTGGTGGCGGTGGTTGTTGCTCATCAACAGATGGCAATGATTTATGAAACTCTTGGAGTAGCGAGACTAATGAGCACTTCCCACCATGTGTTCAGGATGAAGGGATTCTTGTTCAGCCATCACTCTGGACTCTGAGGAGGGGTTTAAGTTATAAGATTGTCAATAATACACAGCGTGGAGTAATGTCAATTATGATCAATCCTACATCCAAACTGATGCAAACAAATAGTAAAAATGCACAATATATTGAATTAGATAATTCACGAGTTGAGTTGGATGCAATATCCACAGTGGGAAGTGTCATCCTACACCTGGACATGTTTCCTGTTTGTGCCCGAGTCATATGATCCCAAAAATTCTAATCCTCTAGAAATTATTTGTAAAATGTTGGCTATACTTATGTGATTAGTGAGCTAGTTTTGCAGAAGCACAGATGATTAGTTACCATTTTTATAGTAAATCAGTGTAATCCCATTACATGGATATGCTGCTCTTCCACCCTGGCAATGTTACTCAGCAGTCTGCTCCAGGTAAGCATTAGCAAAGGAACAATAACAGCAACAAAAAAAGAGAATTCATGGTGAACTTAAAAATGGCAACCATGAAGAAGAAAATTAAAGAAGAGTCATGTTTCCACTGATTGTATATATTTGTGCATGAGGGCTCTGAAATGGATTTCAAGGCGATGAAGAGCCGTATAATCCCTTGGATACAAGCAAATCATGGATGTCACAAAAGCTTTCATGATTCTGACCCGCCAACAACGCAAGGCTTAAAACCCTGCTGCGTCCTCGCAGATAAATGTCATCAGTAAATAGTCGAGAACTAAACTGTTTACGTGGACTGTTATTAGATACCAAGACGCCTACAGGCGATAAATGCAAAAACGAAAACAACTTTTAAGAAAATCAATACTCAAAAGACTCAATCTCGCCGCTTCAAAAACAGTAATTATGTTCTTTGCCAATTCTTCATGTAAATTAATCCACTGGGGCGTGTGCACTTTGTCAGCTGTCAATAACAAATAAAAGCAGTAAACTGACTTCACTGATAAAAACATGTCATTTAAAAAGTTCAGCAGTGTCTGCTTTGACCTCTGGAAGTACTTTGAGGACAAAAAAGTGCTATGATGCAGCATATGCCCACTCATGTATCCACCTCTCATGTATCCACCTCTTTGGATGAAAATGAGCCAAACCTTTTTAGCTCACTGACAACAACTGCATGTTTAAGCTTTTTATTTTTTGGGGTCAAATTTTGTGGGCAAAAATCACGACATTGTGAAAATGTTTTAACAGTCAAACGGGCTCATTAACCTTTCTGTAAAATTCAGAGACCGAATTGAATAGCAAATGTATTTCACTTGACGTATAATAATAATAATAAAAAATCTGTCGATGTGACAGATTTCACCAACAGCCATTCCTTTCTTCCGTCTTCATACAAGTAAACATTTACGCTCATTTTTGCAGTCATGTTCAAACAGTGATGCGGTCTGTTAATCACCAGACAGCATCCCCAACGGTGGCCGTCTGAGTCTGAGATAGGGAGGTTTGAGTCAAACAGGAGGAAACTGACTTGCAAAGGCGTAAACTTGTGGATATTAAAGAGCAAAAGACCTTCTGCTGTAGCAAACTAGGAGGGGGAGGGTAATAAAATTAAAAAAAGAATGATTAAAAAAAAGGTGGGAAGGATGATGAGTTTTAATGTGCAATCAGTGTGGCGGTAAATTCCCATCTACAGGAAACCATTCTCCCCAGTGTAAATAATATCAAGTGTCATTTGGGGGATTGCAGACAGGTAATATGATTGAGGTGCACTAGAACAGGTGCAAGTACCTCAAATAGGAATGGGCTGAGAATACAATGCTCTTGGACCCAAAAGAATCACACAGCTGCATCTTAAAATTCTGATCCAATCTTTCATATGGTCAAGTAGATTTTAACTGATAAACATGCTGAGGTACATTGTAGCAGCTTTATTTAATAATGCACCCCATTAATCACATTACACTGTGTGTAGCACAGAGTGGCAAAGTGTTGCTGCTTAAGAATAAAACTATTACTCTCCTTCAATTTGGGCTGGAAAAACACCCTTAAATGTGCCCTTTAATGTGGAATCGCATCACATCGGAGAAAAGGAAAGTGGTAAGCATGATTTGGGGGGTAAATACATGCACACAAATGAATTGTTTTCGCACAAAAAGATCAGAAAATAGGAATAACAAGTTTAAACAAAAAATAAAACCAAAAAAAATGTTAACAGATGCAAAAGAGTCTTGTAGCCACTTGATAATACTCTATCGTTTCTATGGTCAATATTAATGTTACAATTGGAAAAAAGTGTCTGTGAGCAAAGACATCCATAAGCAAAAACCAGTATATATTTCGCACATTTTGCAGCCAGTCTCCAAGAACATCTAATAGACAATGTCGGCGCTGACACCTTTTACAATTAGACAAGACATCTGCAGGTGCTCCTGATGAAGTCTGAAAAGTTTGGCTGATGATTTAGCATAGAAACCTAGTTGATGTAAACACACAGCACACAGAGAGCAGTTTTCACTTGCCTCAGACCCAATTACGCGCAACCGTGACAGTTGGATTTGAGAGATTGCGCACACACAAGCAAACATGATCAAACATGATGACTAATGCATGAACCCTCTCTAATGTACTGGCGCAGTTTCACAGCGTGCACCAAATATAACCATAAGGAACCCGTGGCAACATCCATAGTGACTGGATCTCCGCTTCCTCTCATACAAACACAAAAGTAGCAGGAAAAGTCGAGACAGGTAGAAGCCAAACCACTGCTAGACTTCCTGAATATTTCATAATGTTTTCACAAGCCTGTCAGAAGCATCAGAGCTGTGCAGAGCGTGTTTGGATCCATGTCTGCCTATGTACCGATTTAAAATGTACACACACATGCTGACGATTACAGTTTGTGTCCGTTTGTATGTGGGTGCATGTGCATGTGCGTGTGTGTGTATGTGTGTGGCGAAGAATGATGAGCTGCTAGTGTGATTAGCTGTCAAGGACAGTGCTTGCTGGGGAGACTGTAACCTGAAGCGCATAGCTGAGCCAGAGAGCAGAGGAGTCATGCGAATTGCACACATTGTGATGCGATGGAGGAAAATAAGGTAAAAAAAATGTTAAAAAACAACTCAAGTATTCGGTATTCTCAGAAGCTGCCTTTTAAATGATGACTCCATGTCACATTGACACTGTACAATGCTCAGCTGGTTTGACTAAATGGGTGAAAAAAGGGAACATTTGGGAGATAAAACATAGCAGGTCACATATATTCAGGTTTTTTCAGAGCGAAGTGTGTTCTTGGCGATTGGTAACGATTTTTAGCCACTTCAAAGAGACCTGAACATATTCAAGCTTTTGCAGATTCTGCCCACTTCTTTTTAGTTCTGCCATTAAGCTTTTTTCAAAATACCAAAGGTCATCTTACAAGGCAGAACAGTTTTTATTTTGTAATCATTATTTCTTCTGCCGATCTATTAAACCAGAGTTGGTATTACATTGATTGATTGACTGAAATGTCATGTTACTCATGTTGCAGCATTCAGGATTTGTGATACAAAATCATTTGTCTACCCAAAAGCGATGCCCTCTTTAAGTCATGTTTTTTCTCAAGCAGAATTGATTGGTATTCGGCAAGCACACGCTCAAGAATCATACATCATGACCTTGAATCAAACACATTTTAACTACCTGACCGCTTTTTGTAAAGAATGACTGTTTAACGACCCGATGACTGCAATGAAGTCAATAAAGCTCTGCTTTGTCTGAGAACAATACTTTCACAGAAATACTGCAGTGTACATGTATTTGGGCAGATCCCTAGCATCCTCCATGTGCTAATGCATTCAGGAAAGTTGGCACTGCCTGGCTTGTTAGAGGAACTGTGGAGGTGTCGAGGTCAGTTTCTTTCTTTCACCCCTGTCTTTCCTCATCTTTGCATTCCTCCTCTTCCTCTCCTTTACCCCCACACCTCCTGTTTATCTGTATATCTCTCCCTCTCTATCATTTTCTCTGGCTAACAGGTGAGTTCCCAGAACTAATTACAGGAGGCTATCCCAGGGTGCAATGGGGGCCGGCTCATTTGCAGGCGCATGGAGCACGAGAAGGTTGTCTAATAACATTTTCTACTGCCTGATTAAAAACAGCCCATAAATCACTTGTTCACGTAGGTCTATGAGCATGCACGCACGCACACGCACGCACGCACACACGCGCACACGCACGCACACACACACACACACACACACACACACACACACAGAGCCATCAGCCCAAGCCACATGCCTTCACAAAAAATACTGTACAAGCAATTTGAGTGCCTGAAGGACACACGGGCTGTCTCAGTATCACATAAAGCTAGCACAAATTAGGCTGTTTAGAGATTCATATAATGTTATAGCAGTCATAGATTTTATATAGTTTACACATTCACATATGTCATATTTCATTTTAATTTACCTGATGGGCCTATAAAAGTTCCAAAACCTCCAGGTGGAATTAAAACCATAACAATGAAAGATGTCAGGATGAACTCCAACCTGATCATGCTCATTAATGTATTTCATTCTTCCCACATTTCCAGGTCAGTGGCATTGATTTTTCAGCATTTTTTCGCCCTTCCTCTCCCTGATGACATTATTTACCGTTCACACCTCAGTTAACATGACGGAAGAGATAAATGAGCATTGGAGGCACTAAATGCTCACAACATGTGGATGACAGTGCACACACACAAACACCCTCTCATTCTGAATAGTCATGTTTAGATTATCATATATCAACTCAAAGAATTGAAATAATCAAACAAGCTGCAGATTTACTTCAATATCCTGATATATGACAGAGGTAAAAAGTTGAAGAAAGGGGAAAAATAACGGTATAGTTTACAAATGTGAAGGTGGATTTGTTTCTCGTTTGGTGCTGAAAAGATTGGGTCATTTATCAGCGGAAATTGATTGGACTATTGCTATCTGGGGTGGGGGGGCTCAGGGAACGCGGATCTCCTACAAGCTCTGACGTCTTTGACAAGCTGTCAACTCATTATCAAAACTTTCTGCTGAGAAGGAACAGTTTGCCTGTCGATCTTTGAGGTGGTAGCTAATGATAATGTGCGGGTGGAACAATGTGTCTGTTATTACTCCGATAAGCCATTTGTTGTTGTCTATACAATTTTCAGAAAATGCAGCATAAATCGGTGTCAACATCCAGAATAATAAAACTGAGTTGGGATAGGAAATTTTCAGTTTGTTTAGATAGCCTTCTCCGTCCAAACATTTGCCCAAGTCCACAGAGCTGGCCCCTTTCTGGGGCTGTCTGACATCATCAAACTGAGATTTTTAATTGCTCATGAAACGAGGGGGGAGACACACACACAAACAGAGTGAAGCTCCCAAGCCCTCTCACACCGTCTTCCACATAGATTCATATGAAGCACTACTGTGGCAGCTGCCAGCACAATAACCCAGTCAGTAGATTAGCAGGTGATAGCATCACACTGGCTCCTGCACAGCAAACAATGGCCACATTCTCTGTACGTGTGACGCATGGCCATTTCCCATGAGTCATTGGAAACTGGGTGAGCGCCTTGTCGTTTGCAGCCAGCTTGTGAGGTTAAAGCACATGGATTGCCCTGGGGAAAATAGATCATGACGCCCGGTCATGTGCGCATCTACAAACTCATGGATTTCATTATTGAGGAAAGCAGATTTAAGCGAGTGGTCCACCAGGAGTTAGACACAAACGAGTGCCAACTACAGAGCAGGCTGAAATTCAAAATTACCTCGCTCTTCAGCCGGGGTCGAAAAGACCCCAAAAAATTTCACCCTACTGCTCAGTTTCAAGAATTGCGCCATTTCAAAAATATAGATAGTACACACAACCCACGCTGCCTGATAATCAGTGTATCAAATCACACCCTGACAGTTCATGGGATTCATTCTGGGATGCAAAATATTGTAATTGATTGAACACTTAACATAGCTGAACATGTCAGCAGACAGCGAGTGGTAAGCCTCACTCTAATTACCACTTGGCGCTTACTTTCAATATCTTAGTCCTCGCCACATTCTGCAACCGCCATGCCCCCTCCCCGGGAAAAAAAAAACAGCAGTATTACAGCTCGGCACGGGGCAGAAAGACACTGCAGATGGCGGATCGTTTGAGATCAGGCACGCTGCCTCCCCCCTGTGCTGCTGATGGACTATCGGGCCTTCTCATCATCACTTGCTCAAGTAGGAATCCCGCCAAGAGGTTATGATTGGACTGTAATCACCGGCGAGCTGGGAGGTCGTGATTTTCATGTGGTTGAACTTTGTTCTCAGGCTTATCTGATTTACTTGTCACAATGGGTGCATGCATTGAACATTGAATTAAAAACTTTTGTAATGATCTCATGATTCCAAGCAGGACATGATGTGAGACATTCCAGGCAATCTGAAATGTATGTGTGCCCGCCTGTCTATGTGCATGTTGTTTTGCATATAGTTTTGCTGATGCAGGCAAATATGGGCGGCTGCATCTTCACTCATCTTGTGGAGCCTTGAGGGAGAAGGGGGCAAAACCGAAAACAGAAAAAAGAAAGAAAAAAAATCAAAGTGTAAGCAAAAAAATCCCAGAATAAATGCAGGAGCAAACACACTTCACAGCAGCCTCTCCCATAACAACTCATTTTCTACTTTATCTGCGCTGCACAACGTTTGATTTAAGCACACAGAGCGTCTGGCTTGACAGCATCGTGACCCATGAGTGCCCAACCCTCCTTAGTCAAGTCGTGAATTTATAAAAAGCCAAAAAGGGCTGCCATTTAACAACCTTGGAGTAACACAACAGCCACCGGAGCTCAGGTCATGCGTCATAGCGTGTTCCGAACATCCTGGAGAACATGTGGGCACTCCCCATAAAAAATAGTTTTGCCTGAGAGCTGCATAACAACACTTGCTGTTTTCTCAGGATATGAAGAAGAGCAGTTATGTAAGTGACTACTCTGAAAGCAGGACAGCACGCAAGTGCTGCGCACCTGTATAAACACAGTGAGGGCAGCAGTCATCTCTCCTAAGAGCCATGAAAAATCCCTGATGCATGCTCAAAGTTTATGACAAGGGTCCTTTGCTAAAGAAGCAGAATGATGGACCTCTTTGCGCTTTAAGCAAAAAAAGCAATGGCTTTCTCATCCTCTGCCCCTTCCTGTAGCATATCATGAGAAATATACTATTTCAAATGTGCCTGGGTGACACAATGAAAGCATGCAAGAACGAGCAGGCCTACCTGTTGCCACTTTGAGCCATTTCCCTCACCAGTGAGAGAGCCATTGTTGCCGTTTTTTTTTTTTTTTTTTAAGTCTTTACCCTTCTGGAAAAGCACCTCAGGAGTAACCAGGAGAGAGGCGGCGACGAGCATTCATAAAGCTGACTCAGTGGACCAAAGTGGAGGGAATGCAAAATTGTTTGCCCAAACAATAGATCAGCCTGCAGGGAGGTGAGAGGGGTGCAGGATCTCCCAAGCACTCGTTTATGCATTTCAAATTGCTTGGATAACCGTTTGGTTGAGGTTGGACTTAAGATTCCCTGTAGAAATATCATTATTGTTAATGAAGAATGTGGCAGAAAAACATTGTGAAAAAAATGCCATTCGGGTCTTATTTTTGTTTGTGTTATATTCCCAAGAGATTTTCCAGCGAACTAAAACGTCTTCAGCAAATTGTCAGGACACTGACAATCAAAAGTTCTTTCTTGTTGATTTTATCAATTACACTGTGACAAACCTCGAAAGACCAGATTTAAACGATGTTGTCTTTTGTGTCTCACTCAACATTTATCAGCGATCTATCTTGAGTTTGTTGAAAGAAATCTACAGGAAATGTAAGAGATTATTCATGGTGGATTGATGAATATCAACAAGGCATCACGCTGGCAGCTCCGTGAGGCAGCAGCAGCGGTGCTTTGAGCCTAATGCTAATGTCAGCATGGTGACATGCTTACAGTGACGATGCTAAAGGGCTGATATTTAGCAAGTATAATCTTTACCATGTTTACCAGCATGCAAATATTTGCTCATTAGTATGGAAATGGTGCCACCAAATGATGATTTTTGAACTTCTGAGAATGGATGTCTTTAGATATCAATTCAGAGGAAAGCGGGTGTCAAATTCTGCCATACCTATTAAACTTTATGTAGCTCATATTCGGGACTTTCAGAATTGTCAGTTCGAGTATACCCCAATGGTTGAAAAACACAACTTTGCTAAGCTCCTGGACAAATCTGTTGCTCTGAAGCAATGTGGTGAAATGCGCGTGGGTGCAGTTTATCACAACTGCTGAGTTGAGCTGATGTGACGCCCTCTGTCAAATTAACACTCAATATTCAAAGAGAGTTAAAGTTTCACCTTTAAGAAAGGAGACAGTTGAAAACCCAGAAGGTTTGCACTGTTGGAAAAACAGACCTGCTAGTGGCGCTGGAGTAAAGTCTAGGTCTTTGCAAAATGATTACTCCTGTAATTTACTTCAAAATAACAACTTAAGTTTATCTGTATGACAAACGCAGATTGCTTTTAGCTAATGCACAGACAGACTAATTGGATGCACTCATTTCTGGCTCTAGATTCATGATTACACGTCTTCAAAATGGCTTCTGGAAAGCCTCAAAACATGTTTAGCATTTAAAAACATCTAATGTGCTTATCTGAATATTTACTAAAACTACCATTGTACAAATTGTTTAACTGAGACAAAAACAATGATCAGGTTATTATCTCTAAAAATATATTTGTATACCATGTAACGCCTTGAGCAAGCGCTTCATGCCAGTTTTCTTAGTAAGGAGACTGTGGCAAAATACGAATAGCATATATTTTTTTGTGTCCGGCAAGATGAGTGATTAGCCATTGTGTTAATCCTTGCTCTCGGGCATGCTGTTGTGAGTGAGTTGGTTGCTGTGTCTAATCTTGGGCATTGCAAAGATAATGATAAGAGTGAAGCAGGCCTCCGGGGTGCACCATTCTCCACGTTTGTCACATGGGATTTCACGCTGGTGTCAAATGAGAGATTTTTCCTTTATGTTTTTTGTTTTTTTAAGTAAGGGATGGAAATGCTCGAGTTTTAGCATGAGCTTTAATCTAAATGCAATAAGTACGGGTAGCTAGATGGTGTAAATAGCATGCTAGACGTGTTTAGGGATTGGGCTGTAAACTTGTGAAGCAAAAGAGCAGTGTGATACCTTTAAAGGGGACAAAAAGGAGGTTGTGGCAGATGAGGCTTTCACGGAGGGAGGTGCAGAGGTGGCGGAGCAGTGGGCCAAGTCTTACAATCACACAGGTTATTTGGGGACTCTTGGGGAAGTGAGGGGGGACCTCAGTGAACTCCTCATTTCTGTGGGACTTTATGTAGCGTGACGGTTCCAAATGAAACTCCCTGATCATGTGGGAGCGCTCTATTAATTTGTGGCTCAGGCCGCCTCCTTGGGGAGAGAGCTGCCACAGCGAGCACCACACCTACCCCCATATTTTTATTTCATTTTTTTTCTATTTGTCCACAGCTTGCAGCAAAGCTCCTTGTTGCTTATTGACAGAGGAGCAGCGCTGCAATATTTCTCCATGTCTGTGGCTTTGGCTTTCCCCTCAAGTGCCGAGACGATCTATCATTTCTTTGGTCGCCGACTCCAGATCCGACAGGATGGATGAAAAGCAGTGTGAAATAAAAGTAATCTGTTTCTTGCAGCAATATACAGGCTTTACCTGGCTGGAATAAGGTTGGCTCCTCCAGCATAACATGCGCCACAAAAATCTAATCTTACGAAATACCAAAGTGTTGCGCTATCGCCCCAATAACGGGGATTATAGGAGAACGTGACAGTTGATCATGAAGTTTCATGAGTAGCAACAGACGATATTACAACATAACACTGATGTTCATATGCTTGAGAATCTTTATCAGCTGGCACATGTCATCATTTCAATACATGGAACAATCAGTTTCCCAAGGTGCATGGGGAAAAAAGTCTGGTTTACTTGCCACAGTGATCATCACAATCAGGCTCAATCAGCCCTAACTTGGCTACAAAGGCAAGTGTGAATGTACAAGATCGCAAGGCTCTCTTAAGACTCCTAAGACATGAAAGGACGGCCGACACTGGCACTCCTCCTGCAAATCATCCCTGTTTGTTTTCCCTGCCCTCCGCTTCATCTTTTTCTACCTTACAGTCTGCGCAAACAACACAAAAGTGTTTTAATTAGTGAAAAGGGATTTGTGGATTTCTGCTCGGTTCATCGCATAGATCTCCCAAACAGTGGATAGACAGAAAAAGAAAGTTTAGGTGTCAAAAATATCTTCCAAAAAGAGCGGCATTGGGACATAAAAGCAGAACAGAGGGTAGACTGACAACCAAAGCAAAGGTGCATCACTTAAACACACCTTTGTAAAAAAGAGACGGCTCCTTTAATTGTGAGAAGATCCTTCATGTATTCCCAAAGAAATGTGCGTCTGTTGGTGGGTTGAAGGGCAATACTCTCAGAGCACCCATTTCGAGAGTAGGCCAAAGAAGAATGTTGGGTATCTTTACAGATACACTAAGTAATTAAAAACACACCTACACTTCCTTATGAGCACTTGCAAAACGATCATTACAACTGAGATATAATAACACGCTTGACAGAGCAACCCTGAAACAGCTGTACTTGAACATTCCTGGCTGCCGAGGAGACGCAAGCTACATAAAATCCATATGTGTTAATAACTATATTGAGCAGCAGAACAACAAACATCATTAGCTTCCTGAGCAAACAGCATTAAGCACGGGTGCTGCTTGAAAAGCTTCCCACGTAGAGGAGAACAGGATATCTTCCCCCAGCAGACACCGGTGATGAGACTATAGTGTGGGAGGACCACGAAACAGAGCTAGCACATGAAAAGAGGGAGAAATGAAAGGGGGTTTGGAGAGGGGAGAGGGAGAGAGAGCGCAGAGTCAAACGAGAAGAGATCGAAACAAAAATAAGCTGGCCCACATTGCATTAGGAGATTCCGTTTGAAGATTGTCTGGCATGGAGAGGCAATCAGGAGAGCAGAGACGCTTTGGCCTCACTGTGAGCAATTCTGCTACACTGCGACCACATCTCGAGTGCCCCCCCCCCTTTCCTCCTCCTCCTCCTCCTCCTCCTCCTCCCTTCCTCTCATCTAATCACTCAATCCCTCTCATCTATTCCTCATCATGCAAAGCCTCCCATAAACAAGGATATTGGCCACAAGGCAGGAAATCAGAGATGGCTGATCCCTTTTCGAGGGGAGTTTTCCCTTGCGGAGCTGATTTCTCAAGTCACCTTAATGACTTTAAGTTCACCGAGAGGAAAGGGGCCTTGTGGTCTAGTCAGGATGCATTCCGAGTCTCTGCCGCATGGTACTGTTCATCACACCGTGAAGTGTGATTGACAGCCCAACTGATCACCTCGGTTGGGTCGGCCATGTGGGCCACCCGCTATTCACTCGAGTCTATCAATCACAATTCAGCTTAATTAACCAGTAGGAATGACAAGCCAGGGCCGAATTTCAGATGGGACGAATGAATGAGTACAAGGAAATATGATAAATACAATACAACATAATACAGCAGAGGGTAATTAATAACTGTAAGCCCAGGGGAAACTCAGGTCTGCAAGTCCAGCAACAAAAGGAGAGAGCAAAAGGGGAGGCCAGCCAGTAAGTGCGGTTACATGCGCACAGAAATTGGACTACGCGTCTGGCTCGATTGCCCTTGACGGCCAAGCCGCGTTAATGTGTATTCTGCGTAGTTGGACTACGGCTGGAATCAAGACACCCCCACCCCCCCCCGCTAGGTGGTGATAAGCGATGTTGTTCTTTGGCCACAATGGTTGACCTTTGACGTCACACCACAACAAAACATAAAGGTAAGTTTATGAGTTTATGCGCAAGTACTTGGCATACTGTTTTTATCTTTTGCTTTTGGAGCAGTTTAGAACCACAATGAGAACTGTGTTATTGCTGGTGAACGGGACGAAGGTATATTGCAACGGGCTGGTGGAGGATAGCGAGGAAAGCAACAAGGAAGCCGACAACATGGATGACACGAGCATCGTCAACGCAAACCAAATGCTCCAAACTGCTCCGAATTCTGTGGTGCACCTTTTAATTGAATTGCACACATCTACAGGTTGTGGAGCTGGGGGCTTCTGGTGCTGGTAGATGAGGGAGCATTAGCCCTGTGATGGTGGTGATTTGTAGTGGATAAAAACAATGATGCCATGTTGTTTTTTTTAAAAACATTTACCCTTAGTATTACTCTTAAATAGTACATACTGCACACACAGCAACAACAGTATTGAGGTCTGGGGTGCTTGTCATCGGTTGTTTTCATTGTTTTCATTATCATTACTGGAGGCAGAGCAACCACAAAAAAATCCACATTTAAGAAGCTGGAATTTTGACTACTTTTCCTCCTAAAGTAAATTGCCAAATGATTGAACAATTTCACCTGCAGCACAAAACACCACAGACATCGTAATAAGTCTGTGATAATGTCAAGGTAATCGTATGCAAACTTGATATGCAAACTACTCTCCTCTTCAAATTTTTGAAGATATTCACAGATAACTGCTGATACCTGCTGCTTTTACCAACAAATGAATATATTTGAATATGTAAACAGGCAAGATTATTATGTCAAGGAGACACAGCACAACACCTGGAAGTTTACAGGAGCAACAGAAGACCAAGCTCATGCATGTTTTTCTTCATTTTTCAGTACATTAATTATTCACAATTACTCATACTCTCAAAAGTATGGCATGAAAGCTATGACTTTCTCCATATGAGTGCCAGTCTACTTAATTTAACACATCCGATAACGAGTTTGAACCCTCATTAAACTTCCCAATCTGACACATCCTTTGGAAAACTATTCCTACTGGTAGAAAAACACTGCAAAGAATTCAATTAAACAGGGAACTCAATGATGTCATAACCACTGATGCTTAGATTCTATATCTGGGGTCACAAAATCCTCTTTCTGTAATTGATATTTCATATTTGATTTATGTCACTGTGCTCCAAGGCTTCACTGTGGTTATTAATACGGCCTAAGTGGGTCAATGCACAGCACAACTGGACTGGTTCTGAAGCTCTTCTGCCACTTCTCAGATCCCTCTGTTCTTCATTTAATCATGCCCGCCAGAGCCCAAAACCAGAAGCCAGCCCCAGACCAACACTGCTGCATCCCGTGAGATGATGCACTTTTGGAGCTTGTGTGTGTGGGGTAGAAATAAGCAAGAGGAGAGGAAGACCACTGCGCTCTATCTATCTGTCTGTCCGCCAAGCACGACTCTGTTGTCATCCTGGCATCTTGGCCCTGCCTATTAGCTTGCTAGTTAGCCCGGCATTTAGACTGGCAGGACGCGTGCATGCAGGAGCCAAAGGGTTCCCCACCAAAACTGATGCACACCAACCCACGACATGCAGCCATGCCGCCTGCTCCAATCACGTCAGTCTGGCCCTAATTTGATTCCATCTCAACAGGATTCAATTACACATTATTAATTTTGCCACAGTGTGACTCCATGGAGTTTGATTCAATCTTTGGCAATGCAATTTAACTAGATGCAATCAGATTCACTTGAATTAAATGAATTTTTAAACATAATCTGTTTCTCCCTTCTCCATCTCTATGAACTATCTCCTCGCTGGCGCCATCCTCCCCACTTTTTCCCCTTTCAGGGCTTCAAAATATAGGATCTGGCGAGCAATGCTAGACGGCAAGAGGCTGGTATCTTAATTTCTATGGCCTCTGCTTGAGAGACTCCCTGAGGAACACATTCGCCACGACCATGATAATAATGGGTAATTTGAGTGGAAAAAGACTGAGGTTGGCGGGGGGCATTATTGAACAAGCGTCTGTTTTCACTCCCAGCTTCGCAAAATATCCAAAAACCTTTTCAAAAGATGCCAAATCTTAACTTTCTGGAGCTATTTGTTGGATGGCTCTTCTTTCCCTTTGTCGCCTAAGGTGCTGCTGGAGCCGAAAATGTGTCATTACCTCGACAATAACTCTTCAAAGAAGTATGAATACATAAACAACACAGGGCTGCTAATCCCTGATACTAATCCTGTTAACCGAGCTATTGACGGCACAATTTATTTCAGGCCTTTTCCAAAACCATCTTTTGAAGAGGCATCGCTTCACTCTTGCCACGACAAGGCTGACCTCTAAACTTTCCAAGTTATTTATAGAACAGCTGTATGTTGAGGAAGAACAAAATGTTGCATGTGCTAAAATCTGTTCTTTAAATAATTCAGCAGCAGTGAAGCCTTTAAGTTTTGGGGAAAAGACCGGAACATATCCAAGTAAGCGATGAAGGCTATATGGTCTATGGTCTCTTTTGGTCTTATTTCCAGAGAAGCTGACAGCATCTTACTCCAACACAGGTGCGTACATGGCACCTTACTCCCATAGATCCAGGTGTTTAGAATGGAACATTGTCCTCTTATTTTGCAGGTGCAGTTTACAAATTTGATGCACAGGGTGCTCCAAACCTGCCAGATTAAGCGCTAAAGGGCACACATGAGAAATCAAAAGCTCACAGGCAAATAAAAAGCATATCCATAACACCGAGATTGCCCTTTGTACAATTCAGAGGCCTGCTGACTCTAGTCGTTCCTAAATTGATTTCTCATACACGGCTGCCTCGAGGGGGCGATTCCATTTTCATATATACACTGGCTCTCTTATATGTGCGCTCTCCTTCCCAGTCTATTAATCAAATGACGCAATCAATTTCACCTTGCAGGACTCAGACACAGACCATTTCTGTTGTGAACAGCTTTAAAAGTCACAGCTGCAGCATGCCATTGTGCAAAACTTTTCCTTTTGCCATTCTCTCAAATAAAAAGAGATATATACACGACCCCTCCTGAATATTAATCTGCTCGGCTTGAGGGTGAGAGCAGTAAGTATGTGAGTGTGCACACAAGGCAGCGGTACAGCATGTAAGCAAGCCTCTCAAACACATTCGTAAGCCCCGGCCTCGAGCTGCAGTGAGAGACACTTTAGCGCAGGGGCATAAATCTTTTAAACCCAGAGCCACTGACATTCTACCCCCCCAGAGGTACGGTGAAATATCTTAATTACGCCACTTAACATCACATCGGCGAGTACCGGGTGAGCCCGAGCAAGCATATAATTCATTGTGCTAAGCATCGGCAAAAGCCAAAATACATAAACCTTCAAAGTAGTGAGTTGACTACGAGCAAAAGTTGTCCCTTGAGGTGGGGGAAAGGATGGGGGTGGGGGTGTGAAGAGACCTGCCAAAGCTGTCACCAGGAGTAAAAAGAAAAACATACAACCGTGTGTTTGTAACCCCCCCCCCCCAGCTCTCGTGTGAACAGCGATGTTCGGAAATTGGTGGGTATGATGTCATACGGCTGCAACCAGACTATTTTACCTCAGAGAGGATCATAAACACACACACACACGCACACACTCAGAGGAACAGACCATTGGATCGTGCACCAGGACATGCACTGCCAATTGCTCTCAGTTTGATCAAACTTCTGTGGTCTTGG
>CAESWR010000498.1:46212-63660 GCA_903171835.1 Mullus surmuletus | reverse complement strand
AGAGAATCTCAAAGTAGAGATTTAAAGCATGTGTTTTAAATCATTCAACATAGAAACTATTTGTTAAACCAAACCTGTTATTTCCTTGTAATGATAAGAAACACCTAAAAAGAAAGACACAGTTTATGTTTGTTTATCATTAATTGAATGTAATGGTTGTCAATAGTTGTCTGTTTTTTTTAAAAAAATCGTGCACGAAGGCTGAGGACAGTTATCTATATTTGATTATTTGCAAAAAATGCCCTGTGTGAATTTGTTAAACAATTTCCACCTGGAAGTTACTTGATAATTTGACGGATTATGAACTCGGAGCTAAACTTACTATGAAACTTATACCTAACCTTGACAGGCAACAGATTTTACCCAAATCATGCTGAAACTACATCACAGGGTCACCAAAGCTCAACAGCCTTGAGAACTAAACATTTTGGACTGCAGCCTTCACCTCACCTGCTGCTCACAGAGGACGGGAATACGATCATCCGTCCAGGCGGTGATTTGCCCTCAATTAATTTTGCTGTGCTTTTCAAAGATGAAAAATGGCTGGCAATGAGACATCCACATCCATCTTTGACCTAAGAAAACCTCTTGTTTTACTGCTTCCTTCTGTATCAGCGGACCTGCATTTTCCCCTCTAAGATAGTGGAAGTCTGCAGTGAGTCCTGACAAACACTCTCAGGCGCACCAAGACCCGCCCGACCTTTCATTGTGCTTATTTATTTGTCTTGAATGCTTAAACCTGCTCTAACAAATAGCTCTGAAGATGCTCTGCAGAGGGAGCCAACAATGCAGACAGAGTGGAAGAAGCGTGCGACCAAGTTGATGGCGTCAAAGAGGCATAGAGGTTTTGAAATCACAGCTCCACAGTGCTCATGCTGGCCCCAGGTGTAGTGCAGTCAGTTGTCCAGGGAACACTCAAGCTACACAAGCGAGGGTACTGACGGCAGGAGCGCTTACAGTGAATTCCTGACCTGCCATCAGCTAATTTGTATATTGATGCCACCAACTGTTGCTCAGTCGTGTATGATGTTAACAACCAAATGCTGAAAGTTGGAGGCCTGGAGTTCAACATGGTGTGGGGAGATCCAGTCGCGGTGCATCGCTGGCTTCTGGAAAGGCTTGGAGCAAAATTGGCTGTTTTTCAGCGCTTCCCACTGGCAGCTCGCTGCTTCCAATGGATATATTGCTTGCTCTCGATGCAGCTGTTGTCCAAAGGTGGATCCTGTGCTGCACTTTCACAATGCAGCCAGAAAAATGTTTAAAATTCATCCCCCTTCTAAAATGGCCTTCCCCCCTTTCCATC
The DNA here is from genome assembly GCA_903171835.1 of Mullus surmuletus. NCBI lineage: Eukaryota > Metazoa > Chordata > Actinopteri > Syngnathiformes > Mullidae > Mullus > Mullus surmuletus. Next base: position 62,357 of record CAESWR010000498.1, on the reverse strand, counting down.
ACTTATGTCATTTTATCAATCAATGTGATATTACTGCTATTTCAACATTAATTTTGCGCGTATTGAGTAAAATACAGTGGGCGAGGGAGCATGCACACAAGCAATGATGTATTCAAGTCACTGATGCTTTTTCATGAAGGGGCTCTTATTTGATTTACATAATGATTACAGAAGTATTTGACACCTAACATCCATAACATGCATGTTGTCTTAGCAGTATAATCTTTATCTTTATGCTTTAACAATAATCAAAAGGGTACAGAGATGGTTCCCACTTTCTGCGCCATTATCAGCACAAAATAAGTCCCCATATTATAAAATCCCCCCTGATTCCTTTTTACAACTTGAGCACTGGTTGTAACCGCCTGTTCACCACACTCGGGTGTAGCATGGTCCATTTCAAGTTACACTTCGGTGTTTGAAATATGTGTGTTCGCTGTATGGGTCGTGTGGCGGAAGTGAAAAAATACCCCAAATTTAGCACCCGACCCGTGCTGCTAAAATGCAAACGGAGAGAGAACCGTCAAACATGGCAATACCTCACATTCTAATTCCCCCCCTTTTGGTTTTCCTCGCCTCTTCAGTTACACATGTTATTTGTTCTCCTGACTGTGTAAAGAACAGAACAAACTTTAAAATAAATCTTCAGAGGACATGAAGGCGTGGTTCTTCACCTTTCCATCTCTGATAATGCCTCCCTCTTTCCACTCATCTTGATGTGGAAAAGTCAGCTCTCCTCATATACTGTAGATCGAAGCAGTGACAAAGATTATAATTTGGTGGGTGTGTGTCTGGGAGGAATCTATAACTAACCTGTGTGATTCCGGGAAACACAAAATAGGGCAAATTGTAGCAGTGGCATCGTGGTAACATTTTGTGTTTTTAACCCTTGACATACACTTTGGCTTCAACATAGAAAAATAAATAAAAATATCATTTTGTAAAGGGGCAACAATTATCAGTGAATACAAAGATTCTTACTGCTACCGATCGATGGACCTTCCACAGAATTTATACCTTTTAACATGATACATTTTCACCAAATAAGAATTAACAAATCCTTTTCACAATGAATGTAAAATAACGATGAAAGTGAAATTCAAAACTGATTACCTTGGTTTTCAGTCAGTGGAAAAACACTCAAATCTCAAACACCTGTGACATGTGCAGCATCAATAATAGATTAAAACACACTCTGAAAATAGACAAATAGTTATTGTCTTGCAGCAGATGAAAAAAAGCCGCAGATGAAAAAACATACTCAGATGCAAGAGTGACAGGCTGGCAAAACTGATGTCATCTCTGATGCTCAAATATTCTTACGAGTCAAGATTGATTGGGTATGAATTAAGGAAGATCAGCCATATTTATCTATCTGCTGTATCTCTACTCAAAGACTCGGGCAGAACACATTGTCGCGATCAATGTGGTGAAGCGCAACTGACACAAGATCACTTTTCAATTCATACGCAGTCCAAACAATAGATATCCTAAGAGTGCATAACAAAAAAGCTGCCAGAGCTAATTTGCTGCTCCATTAAAGGAAAATCTTGAGAAGCAGTTTAAACAACGATTGTTCTCTGAGCTGAAGCCAAGAAACTCTGCTGATTTCAGCTTGATGGAGAGGCAGAGAGCACTAAGACGGATGAGGGAAGGCGTCACTTGCTTCAACTTGCGACACAGCATCATCGCCTCACTGCGTACACTTTGATTACACAATTAAAGAGCGTCTCTGCTGCTTTGGAATTGCATCAAATAGTCTTTACGGAGTTGCTCTTCTTTCTCGTACAAAAAATAACTACAGATGCGTCTCTTGAATCAGGTAAAGTAGCAGCAAAATTGTTTTATCTCACACATACTCGCTGTCTTTGAGAGCTCTTGAATGTGAAAAAATGATATCTTTTATAAAAGATTTTTTTTTTTTTAATCTAATAATGAGAAAATTGCCTTTTTGTGACAGTTACCCTTTTCCCTATCTCTTTGTAGACACAAATATCTGACTGACTAAAACTTTTGCCTGTGCTGCATGTGTTGTGTGCGTGTGTGTGTGTCAATGTTGGGATAGTATGCGTTGAAACTAACGCACTTTCGCGTTACTGTTCCTTCTGGAGACGAATGGGAACTGAACGAGATTTATGCGTAAGTTACTTGGAAGGAGTGAACGGGAACTAATTAATTAGTTTGGTCGTTCTTTAAGATTGCTTTTCCCTGCACGATATCGTGGAACTTTTTGTGTTGTCAGATATGTAATTTATGTCACTTTCTAGGCGAAATTTGTCAAACTGAGCTCGAGAAGTGTGCAAATGTGCCTCCTGTTGTTGTTGCCGCCTGCACAAATGGATGGTCCAAACAACAAGTACGAATATTTGAGTGAGTTTTTCAAGAAAATAAGCATAGACCCAGATGGGAACAATTGGACTTTTCTGTGTAAACTTAAGCAAACATTTGTGGACATCAACAGAGGTCAACAAGAGGTCCAGTCAATATTGCACTGAGAAAGGAAGAGAAGAGTCTGACTTTATTTTTCTCTGCTGAGTCTGCACTTCAGTTTTTAAAATGTATTGTCTTCTGTTGAGGCTAAAGAGCCTTTATTTTATTATCCTCTATTGAGGCTCCACTGATTGTTTTAAAACTGTTTATTGCTGCACTTGAAATTTAGAAAAAGCAAGAAATGCTGTCAATTAATTATCTATTATTAGATTTAAGAAAATCTGTATCGGCCAATACCTCAGCGACGGACAGTCCGATAGACTGACAAAGCCTCCTGGCTGACTGGCAAAAAATTAACTAAAAAAAGAACTGAACTAGTTCATTTTTGATGAGTGAACTTTAGTTTGTTTTGAGAATTGTGAACTGAACTTTGAACTTTCCCTTTGAAAAAGTAACTGTTCCAACACTGGTGTGTGTGTGTGTATGTGTTTGTGTGCGCACACAGCACTCACTTAAAATGTTCTTAGCACTTTATTTAGTACAAGTTATTTCTGCTGTTTTTTTTTTACATTTTGTCTTTTTTTTCCTTCTCTTTGATCTTGAGAGATTTATGTAAGCCCTTCTTTTTATTTTTTTTATTTTTTTTCATCTTCACGGACGGTTGTGTCAAAAGACAAATCACTCTCTTTGATTCCCCCCTTACTCTCCACCACTTCAAGAGAGGGCAGTGAATCTTTACAAAGCTGCTCTATTGATCACTCAATCAAGTTGTCTTCTGCAACTTTCAAAAGCTCCGTTGTTTGTTTATTGGCAGGTTAGCAGACATTTGTGGGGAGTGAGTCTTTTCCTCTCGGCATCTTATTCCCACTCTGCTTAATCCTTGCTACTTGATATTAATGCAAAATAACAGACGCCATGGAGTTAAGGAAAATGTTCCACCTGCAAATCCAAAATGTAATCCCATTAGTCAGTAGGCATGCACGGTTTTCCATGGATCATCCAGTGGCAAGAACAAGTGGATTGCTAATTTGAAGCTACTGCCCTTGCAATTTTAGTGCAGTGGTAATGTGAACCCTGCCATCCAAATTAGATCTAAATATTTGTTTTGGTCACAAAAAATTAACTTTTACTTGGTCTGGAAGAAATGTGCTACAGTAGACCATGCATGTGGTGGTAGGAATTTGGAAAAACAAAAAAACAGCATACCCAGATAAATGAATAATTGTTACATTTAATACTCCAAAAATAAAGGAATTAAGCATTATCAATTTATCTTCAAGGTCAAAAATTGTTCTTCACGTGCAGCTGTAAAGAGATTATGCAACAAACAATCAGTTGTAAGTAAAAAACAAATATACTATTCTACGTTGAACTTTCCAGGATGGTGAACAGCAAAAAACAACATAATCAAGATATGAAAACCGATGCTACAGAGCTAATGCACATTACACACCAAACAAGCTTCATACAAAAACAAACCAAAACAAAAAAACACAAAAACGCATACGTTTAGTGTCATACTAACCTAAACCATGCTTTAGATTAACGTTTGAGTCAAATCCGAAATCCTGTTTTCCAATGTTAGGAAAGTTGTGTGGGTAAACTGTTTGGCACACATGCACTATTTTAGATGTTGCTGTCAGATTTTTTTTCTCTCAAAAATAAGAATAAACCACTGTGTCTTCAGAACAGTATGAAAAGATAGTTGATGTTGAGTTGTTGTTGAGTTGTTGTTGATGTTGAGATGTTGGTTTACACAGCCAACAGCCAAACAGCTAGGCTGCTCTTGTGTAGTCTTTGAAATCTTGTCAAAACCGGCATGGCGGGGAAATTACAATGGTGACTATGGTGGTCCGAGCCAACACAAGCCAGCCAATTTACCACGAAATCTGACCAAACAAAAGATGGATGGATTAGTCTTTTTTATCAAACAGAACGAGCTACTGTATAACCAATAAAGCTGACTTCACTCATCAAAGAGACACTCTACATGACAAGTCAGTTTTTTGGCGTTTTTTTTTTTTAGGGGGTAAACACAGAGCGCTGCCCATCACTTTCACCGGAGTGTTTTCCCAGAGTGTAAAACCCCTTGCACCATCCTCAAATTGATTTACAATGGCCATCAATCAGCCCCCTCCAAGTTGGGGAAATTTTAACTCATGTCTGACATAAAATCACATTATGATGGGAGGCCTGAGGTGGACTGGGCCCATAGGACCTGGCTGTGGTGGCCCTCGTGGTCACGCCTGCTTTCCCCCCACCAGAGTCACAACAGGGTGGGGATTAAACATGGTTCCAGGGGAGCTGCCCTCTTTCCCCAGCCATCGATCTTACTCAGGGGCCTCGGCACAGGCTCATGGATCTCCCTGACTGAATCCTTCCTGCTCCTAACATGTTGTCTTTAAACTAGCTTGAAGTGGCCAAGCCATTACGCAGCTGTATTCTTGAATATCATTCATCTTGTTTTCTGTTTGAATTAAAGGGAAAACATTTTTTTGCCTTGATCATAACAAACTCATCCTAGAAGCAACATTTATGCCTCCCTACCGAAGTGGCTTGTGCTATTCTGCCTGCATACACATGTATACGTGCATTTGACAGGCGCCTCCAGCCCGTGTGATTTATCCTGCAGTAAAACACTTGTTATGCAAAGCACTTATTAAAGCGTCAGCGGGGAGGATCGATAAACCATTCTTTACGACAACAGCTTAAGAAAACCTGGTCACGGAGAGACAGTGTGCAGTGGTTTGTTGTGATAAATAGCAGCGGCAGGTCAAAATTAATTTACTGATGTGAATGTGAGAAACGCCATGCCAATAAAATGGCAGTGAGAAACTATTATGAATCAGCTTGCCTGCCTGTCTGTAACTATAAATACTAAAAACATCATTACAGACTTAGAAGGGAAACATCAATTATAACGATTATTGGCAATGGAGATCTATGGTACTGAAGAGGTACAAGCAAAGGAGCTCATAGGATTCTAATGACTGCCAGTAAAGGGTATTTGTGGTTAACGTTTGTGAGCTGAGCGCATAATTGTGCATGCATGTTTTTCACAAGGGGCAAGGGGGATTTGTAAAAGAGGTAGCATCACTAATTCACACTAACTGACATTGGATTATGTGCGTTCATTTTTTTTTCCACTTGTCACTGTGTTGAAAAGTGATTTGTGGTTAAATGTGCTGGTGGTCTGCAAGACTTCTTTACTCAAGCCAACACTGATTCCAAGTCAGTTTTAGTAACAACTCCAGTCCCAGGCCCCAAGTCTGTAAACTCTATAATTTCTCTGAATTAAATCAAACTTGAAGTAATATTATGAGTGCCCTCGGGCACTGGACAGAGATTTGAACAGGGGATTTACCAGAGAACCAGGCCACATGGCTATTCACTGCTGTCTGTCTATATCATTGGTTGGAGTTAAGCCAACACTGATCCCAAAGCAGTGTCACTCTGTCATGGGGATATACTGATCCCAAGTAAATGTTACTAGACACTACTAGACCATATGGTTATTCAGTATTATAGGTATGTTCTAAACCATTGACTTCATGTAAATCCAACTTGCCCTTTAGGCAAAACTGAGGTCTGGTTAAGTTAGTTTTAATAACCACCATTGTACCAGGGCACATTTAGCAGAGCTGTATCACTGCGTTTGAGCTAAATCAAACTTGGTGTGGACCGAGTTTCAAACAAACAACCTACAGTTTGGAAGTCAGTGCTACTAACCACTACTGTACGAGGCCACATGGTTTTTCAGAATCATCTGAGCTAGTTAAATGGCTGGTTGTATGCATGGCTGCTGTACACAATGTCAATTTCCCCACTGAGGGATAAATAAAGGACTATCTAATCTAATCTAATCTAATCTAATGATTTTTAAATAATACTATGAGTGTCTTTCAGCAAACTTGAGATCTAGACCGACGTTCAGCCTGGGTACCTACTGGTTCCTTGTTATTCAGTTTGTCACTGGTTTGATTTAAAGTGTCGAGCCACAGCTACCAGTGACTTTCATGCCTGTTGTTGTCTCCACATAGGTAGGCCGAACAAGTGCAGTTTTATACTAAACTAAATTAATCTGAAGATTTATTCTACTCTTAGGTTAATTCTTTTTGTAATGCCAGACAATTAAAATGTCCCAGAAACAGTTTATTTTTTTGAGGCACGCCATTAAGTACTGAGGCCATGGTTTGTACCTGTATGCTTTAAGCTACGTATTACACTGAAAGTACAAATTTTACCTCCAAAAACAATATTGTATCTTATTGAACTGCATTGTGTCGTATCCTTCCATACTGTACCGCATCTTTGTGTTACCAGCTTAAAACTGCCACCATACAAATAAAATCTTTTTTAGTGATTGTACTGTATTAAAATCACTATTATCTATCACATAAACATAAATATGACTAATATATTGTATGCAGTTTTCATAATGTGTTACAGTGAAGAAGCAATTTCAACATCCATCCAAGAGTCTCTCACTCTTTTTCCTTCCATAATAAAGAAGCTGTAAATGTTTTCACACTTGCCAATAACTGAAGCTGCACACTCGTAGAAAAAAAAAAATGTTTCTGTTGCAGACTTGCATGAACATAGTTACAGCAAATGCGTTTGTGAGTACAGCATCGACACAATTTACATTCAGCCACTGGCCATTGTCATTTATGGTTCAGACACCACTGACAAATATATCACAAATTACGCAAATCCATGACACACGACATAATAGTCACAACATATCTCCAAGTCCTTTAATTTTATATAATTTTTCGCTGTTGTTTTCATGTTTATTGGAGCTACTGCATTTTTACAGGCTCCCGCTCTCAATGTTTTTCCCAATTTCTATTTACACCAGTCTGATATTTACTTGAATGTTGAATGGCTGTATAAAATGCAACTAATTGTGAAGCATGGCTTTGGTGAAGTTATAACTATTTCGTTTGATATACAATCTAAAGTTCTACATGTGAAATGTTTAAAAAGTAGTCATCATCAACACATGTCAAATTCAAAAGATACAGGAATGTTACCACAACGATGGCTATAGTGACATTCGGAAAAGGATGCTTTGCACTTAAATTATAGGGTACTTTGGAGGGTGGGTGTGAAATGCTTTTAAGCTCACAGCAGGGGAATGTCATAGATATAGATACATAGATGAGGGGACGAGGAAAGCTCAGCTCACCTTAAACTCTTACATGCTCACAATTTTTTCTCCACAAAAGCGGACAATTGAAGTTCTCATGAAAAAACAACACACTTATTTTACACTTAATATCTGCAGCCAATGTCACCTTCAGCTCAACAAAATAGTGAGGGTCATTTAGTTGAACAGTAGGCACAAAAACATCAGCACACACTTCCTGCTTCCCTTTTGTGTGACCCTCGATTTCATTAGCTTTTCCTAACCCCACCACTGTATTTGAACAAGAAGTTTATTATTCATTAATATATTTGTGAGGATGTGGTCCAAAAGATTGGTGAAATACCAAGTGCTTTGCCATTTCTGTGAGGAATAATTTTATGGGAAAGTTATTCACAGGCCACAGTGTTCCTCCAGAGAAAGCGCTTTTAAATTGACAGCAGCGAACTGACTGGCAGCAGTGGGAATAGATTGTCCTGAATGATTTGCTTTCCCTTCCAGGCCAAGCATGTCACCAGCCGGTCTCAGGCTTATCTATGTGCGGTTAGCCCCTCTGTACCAGCAGCTCTGAGTGTGCGCCTTTGACACGCACGTCCTGACAGGAATCAGTTAATCTGAATAGGGAGATGTCATTTTCTGATGCAGTTTGGTTTAGTTGCTCTTCACAGCCTTCAACTGCACCACACACGTTTCTGATTTTAGTATAGTTTAAATTAAGATTAAACCAGTTGAGGAGATTAAAAAATAAGTGTTCTTTTCTGTCCTATTTTGAGTGTCATAGGAAGAAAGCACCATTGTAACAATGTCAAATCTCCTTTTAGCCATTTTTGACAAAAAATAGTACCCAAAGAATAATAGGTGACTATTTGGTAACTGTTGTGGAACCACATATCTTCTCACTCTCCCTTTATTTTCAGAAAATACTACTACGTCTTCTACAACTACTACTACTTCTATTACTTCTACTACTGCTTCTACTACTACTACTACAAATAATTATAATAACAATATACAGAATTGTGGGGACATTGGATGCCTATGACCAAAATAAAAGCTTTTAGTGAAGTGGATTTCTCTTAAAATATATCATAACTGTGTATGCTTCTAACATCATAATAGAGATTCTGTATTTTGGGGGGATTTAACAAGCATGCCCTTATCCTAGCCATGACAGGAGATATTTTAAGAAAGTGTTTAGGTGGGACATGCTGACTTGCTGACCCTGCGCCTGGTCCACGAAAATAGAGCCCAGTGAGTGACCTTTGGCTCTAAAATCGTGCCCGCCTCTGGTGAGGCGGATGGTAGCGAACCTCGTGCAGTGGCAAATTTGTGCAGTGCAGCCCCGTGCATGGCCAAGTTGTGACCAAGGTGCGCTGAGATGGGTGTGGCAGCATAGCAGGGGGAGTCGTCAACAGAATCAGCTGGCGTATTGACAAATTCCTGCCCTGGAAGTTCTGAAAGCTCACAGATTCCAACCTGGTCAGCTCTCCTCGCAGGTGGAGCGCAAGTGGCAAAATGGTAAAGCAGCAGAGCCATGTGCACACCTCACCAATAGCTCACATAATCAACAACAACCACTATTCAGTGCAACTATCTGAGTCAACATTTGGCACACGTAATTGACACTCAAACTGACCAAATTAACACAGCTGAAACCATGATCTAAACTAACTACTTCCCGTCTCTGCTGTAGTGAGTTTCGCCTTTCCTCTTGTTTCACTCTACATTCCGTGGGATTTACCACAACCATGATCACAGAGGGCAGACTGTGAGACCTGGCCATTTCCTTCCTGTTTGGAATTAACATATCCACCAAATCTTCAACCAAAGACAACTCGTTTCCCCACCAAGGAATAAAGATGTCAACATGAACCTCGCCAGATCAGTTGGAGGTTCCTCTGACGAGCAATAAAGATCACTGGACTGGACACGGAGGTCAAGAACTGACCTTTAATGCAAACACACTCCTTCCAGACTCGAGAAGAATCAGACCTGGACTAACGAACCCGTCTTCCTAAACCAAGGAAACAACACCAGGCCTTAGTCGTAAAATTCCAATGAAGGAATAGACATCACATTCACACACAAATGCAAATCTCACTGAATAGAATATGTAACCTCACAAATTCAGTTTTAACCTGAGCCATCTTACTGCGCCATCAAATGTTGTCCAACTCTGGTTGTTCTACGAAGTTCGAAGGCTAAATTCTTAATTTTCTGTTTTAATTAGATGGTCACACAAAGAGGCACACTGACCCCTGATGAACGAGAATGGTAACTGTGAATGTACTTTTTTCCACATGCCAATTCACCCTCAAATAGACAAAGGAGGCGAGTCCGTACTTCCCAAGTTAGGGTATTGAGAATCGGCCTATGACTGATGTCCTCACCTCAATGCCAGCTGCTCTCGCTGCACTGCGGCCCCCTGATGCTAGTCTTAATTACCAAGAAATTTGAAATGAAAACTATAACAAGAATTTTGACAAAATACATGTATTTGTATTATTGAAGCTCTGTGCAGTAGGGGAATCTTTGAAGCATTCTTTTAACAATGGGCTGAAGTGGCTACTGCAAATGGCACATTGTGTTCCACCATTGGCACTGCTACCTTTCATGTTGTAGTACTCGAGACCGGTCTTGGTCCTCGAGACCATTCTTGTGGTGTTGTAGTCAAGACCGCACCAACCGAGACCAAGACATTACCGAGACCAGGGAGTACAGAGACTGAGACAAGACCAAGACTTTTGGAGGTCGGGACCAAGACAAAACCATGACCAAATATATTTAAAGAAAGACCCTAGTGTTGTAGTACTTGAGATCGGTCTCAAGACCATTTTTGAGGGTCTTGGTCTCGTCTTGGAATCAAAGGTATTTTCACTCGGTCTCGTCTCGGCCTCGGACTGAGCCTCTGGTTTTTTGAACGAGACCGGTCGAGACCACCACTGATAGGCTTTTTGTCCGTGCCTTACTGGTGAGAGTTAGTGATGTGTCGATCGCGAACGAGCCGGGTCTCAGAGATCATTCTTTGACGTGAACAAGAAGAGCCGACTCACGTCGGGGAGAGCAGAAACTTCAGCCGACAGCTGCTCCTGACAAGCTCCGCTGAGAATCCATGCAAGCAAGGGTGGAACTTTATTTGCTCCAAATACAGCTAGTGTAGTGGTACAGGCCAGGTACACACAGAGTGACAGAGAGACGGACACTGATTACCAGGACTTTGGTAAAAATTCAAATGAGCGACAAACAAAAGAGAAGCAGAAAATGCATAAAAATAAGGCTTTTATGAAAACACTGAATGGAAAATTTCTAACCACGATAAAAACCATTCATCATTTCTAAATAAAGCTAAAATAGAAGGCTCGGAGTGATAATAAATGAAGAGCCATTTGAGAGCCGGAAGTGAGCCGAGCCACAAGAGCCCGAGTTTTTGAAAAGAGCCGAACTTCCCATCACTAATAAGAGTGAAAAAGGACCCTCTCAAAAAAGCAAACAAATTAAAAAGAAAACTCACATTTTGATGTTTTGTTATGATTTTCCTTAAATATATTTGGTCATGGTTTTGTCTCAGCCTCGACCTCCAAAAGTCTTGGTCTTGTCTCGGTCTCTACCTGCAAATGTCTTGGTCTTGTCTCCTTGGTCTCTGTAAGGTCTTGGTCTCGGTTGATGCGGTCTTGACTACAACACTAGCTACATTTACCTCAGCTCTCCTTGTCTGCAACAGAAAGGAGGTAATTAAAAGGCAAATAATGTAAAAAAAGACATTCATAATACATTAGGTGTTTTTTGATTGAATGAATGAATGTCTTAGCAGCAGACTCAAGGTCTATAGAAAAACACTTACATACAAAAATAAACAAATAAGAACAGTTCAAATAAACATTAGATTAGATAAGGCATTTGTTTCATTTACTATGTATTTATGCTGATATAACCTACAAGTGCAATTCAGCTACTATAGCATAGCAGCCTTAAAACAATACATATTAACTAGGAAACTCAAGGAGAAACAGCAAATCAACAGTGAACTAGAGACTTCAGATACAAATTAAGAGCAACATTTGTCTTACATCGACATCAAACTGGTAAGAATATTTAAAAAGTGAACCCATTTGCAATAATTTTGTAAGATCAGTTGGGTAGTTACCTACCGTCCGTCTTCAGCAGAGCAGGAGAATGTCAAATGGGTTTTAAATGTCTGCGCTGTTGTATGTGAAAGATAGTTGGAAACGCCAAGACCCGCCTTACGTTGCTTCTGATTGGTTTATATTGAGTGGTACCTTCCGTGGTTGGTTAGATTTAGGCACAAAGGACTGATGGCTTGGTCTGGGATTGGTTATCTCGGTCAGTCAATCAGAAGCCAAGCCGCGAGGACCAAACTTTATTATCATGAAAAAAACACTTGAGTATTGAATGGGGAAATATAAGCGTGAGAAATGTCAGGTGTGGCCTGTGGTGTGAGAATGGGTCAAATTGCATGACTGTCACACTCAAAGTGTGACGCTTGGCAGCTCTGGGAGAGAAGCTGGTGTGATTGGTGAACATTGGATTTGGCGGTGTTAAACCCACTTCATGCATTCTCTCCTCCCACTTTCCTACTTGCACCACTGGGAGGGACTGAACTGGGAAGGGGGAGCACACTAATTTTGCGAACTGCACCTGTACACCGCAATCCGCCCCTTGTCTTCAAACAGAGATCAGGAACAGACAAAAAAACATAACACATCCATACTGTCCATGTGGTTTTGTTCAAGTGTCGGCAATCTAATCTTTGTCATTAACATGATCCTACATGTGTACTTTAGCACTTCACAAAAGCATTTTCAGATGTGCATTCACTCCCAACAGTTTGCTAATGCGCATAAAGTAACATGATGAGGGAGAGAATTTGTATGCAAGTAGTAGAAAATTTGGGAATTTGGATTTATGTGTGAACTTTTTTTGCCCCTTGAAACAAGCTACATAGTCTAGCATGTATATTGTAAACCAGCCAGTTTTTCACGAGGCACAGAATTCATCTATCCAGGAAGGATTTCTGTCATCCCCTACGGTACAGCTCCTGTTACTGACAGTATATGGAAAAGCGTGATAATTATTTAGTAGTCAAACATCAACAAATATAGCATGTACTCAGCTCCTGCTTCAGGAAAAGCAGAAACCTTGAGATGAAACCACTGTAGCGTGCCAGTTAAAGGCTTTTTCAGCCTGCATTTGTATACAAATTGAGACGATTAAAGAGACTGTATTGAAGAACTCCCCTCCAGTTCTCATCGAAGAGCTAATTCGATGCATTTCCACAGTTTCTTTGTAGACCCTGAGGGACAAAGTAATGCTGAAATCGACTCCACTCAGCAAGAATCATGTGTTTGGCTATTTTATAAATGCAAGGAAGACATGAATGCATGCAGTTTAAAAGGGATAGCTTAGCAAAAATGAAAATATACTCATAAACAATTGTATATGAAGTACCATTTAAATTTAATTTACTTACAGTGAAAATGCCTAGATTAACTATTTTCATTTAATCATTATATCTTGAATGGACAATGCCAACTAATTGTTTGAACCGTTTTCTCCTATGAAGTAAATTGGTGTATGCTTGGTGACTCACAGAGTACAAATAAATAAAAATCCACGACATGGAACAATATGGAATCATCTTTACAAAAAAAAAAAAAACAGCTTATTTTTCCATCTGAGAAGTATTTCAGGCCCACAGATATCAATATCCTGCTAGCAGAAAAATCTGCAGTAACATCTGTTGGCTTCCAATAAAATCACTGTTTTCTGGCTGTAATTGCATCACTTGACCTGAATGTGTTTTGGATTAAACTAGGGGTCAGACCAGTTGGCCTACTGCAATAACATCATATTGACATGTTTAATCAAACAGTCGAAAGCCCATCCCAGGCACCTTTACCTTCACAGGCTGAAGTTTATCCAACATCACCAAAATGAATGTTTTATAATGAGGTGGTTATCTTTCAGTATTCCAAGTATCATTAGCAAATCAATGAACTGGTGCAGTAATTCTTTTTTAAGTTAATCTTTGTAATTGTCCTGGTAATGGTTTTCTAATGGAGGTGACTGTATAACCAGTAAACATTAGCACTTGCATGATCCTCTCAAATTATTATTATTTTTTTTATGTCCAGCCTGAATCATTTCCATTAACAGTCACACAGAAATCAGTGCATGCAGCAATCTCTGTTATCATTGCTAATATGTTTGCAATGTTTCTCGCTGTTTTTCAATCTAATAGGATTTTTTTCACCTCCATGAGAAAGCGGGTTGGGAGTCAATCTCTAAGATTTTATGGCGAATATGAAGCACTGCAAAAAGCATAAAATGTTGCTGATTGTCTTCAAAGACCACTGCTGCTGTGCTGAAATTCTTTGTCTCTTCATGTGTGACATTGGAGTCTATCCGAAGGGCACCAATATAATCTTTTCCCTTACATCATTGTGCTTTTCTATAACCTTCAGCATGAAAATGCCTTTTGTTCCTGACACTGAAAAACCTTGATTTGTTTCCTATCTGATAAAAATGATAATGGAATAGAAGAGAGTGATGACACAGAAATATGCATTGGCTTGTGAATGAAGAGTCTTATGGGCTCATAAAGCAACATTTCATTTTGATGGTGTTTGAATGTTCTTATTTTGTTGCTGATAGGTGAAAGGTGCCTTTCAGAGATCGTGTTTAAAGTCACATTTTCGCATTGAGGTCATCTGTTGTAACTCTTAAATCATGGCATCAAGGCATTATCATACATACATTTATTTATTTCATTTTTAGGCCTATGTGAGCTTTTGCTTGAACAAAATTCACTCCAAAAATGACGGATCTGATGGGAGGACATTTGGTGGGCTTTTAATGGGTGAAACATGAACTGACCTTTCACTAAATACCCCTCAATGATGGGTGGATTTCCCAATAGGCATTCCAGGGCTGTCTAGCTAGTGAATTGCTGTGTTTCAAGCTCCAGCCTTCAAACCCAAAAAACATGAGATAAAAATTGAGAATTCAATGAGCATAATCTGGCTAACTGCTGTTACTGCGTAACTAATGCGGCCTGAATACATTTGCTCAACTATAAGCTCTTAAAGAATGAGGTGAGCAAATACAACTTTATCACCATAAACGGTGAAGTGGTAGTGGAGTTTTTAAAGCAGAGCTTGCAAAATTGAGAGTGTTAGCCAGAAAATGAGCCTCTGAAATTCCCAACCAAATAAGCAAGTATTTTACTTGAAACACAGAATTATAGCCGCAGGAACTTAAGACAAAACAAAACAACATTAATATGAGAAGAGACTACTGCTGCAAGTTACAGTCGTGTCGGAAATAATGTTTTGTCTTCTTTTCTTATTTTACATTTAGTTTTCCATTCTTGGGTCAAATCAGCTTTTTCTATTTTTTTTTTACCTTTTAACATTATTGTTTTTTTATCACTTTAACATCATATTAAAACTATCATTAACCGCAGAGGCAGCTGTGTCTGCTGCTTTAAATATCAAAATGACAGATATGATTAGAATATCTGACATAATATCAACTATTTTCAGTGCCAGAGCAGAGAGCAATTTAGCAGATTTTTTTTTCCAACTGGAATTTTTTTTGTCGCCATTAGTGAGAATAAACTGAAAGGCACATTAAATAAGGGAATTTAAAGGGAGACAACATGGATTATTCATGCTAAACAGACCCAGTGTTTCATAGGATAACTTGTACAGGTGGGTTGAGGATAGATGTCATCATTCAGTGGGGGCTTGTGGGGAAAAAGGAGCCTCTCTGCCTCTTCTCCACTCCTGCCGGGAGCAGGCTGGGGTCGCAAATGACTGTGGTTGCCAGACGCTCATATTTTACCTTCTCATTAGCAGTAAAGGAGGACAAGGTAATTACTGTGCTGGAGTGGCAGCTCAGCTCAGCTCAGTGGTAAAAGGAAGGAAGCTTCACGTGATGAGATGTGTGTGTTTAGGAAGACTAAAGCCGTATCGTGGGCAATATGCCAGTAGAGAGTGATCTAGGGAGAGATTTAGTGCACTATTATAAATACTTTGATTCAGAAAGAAGGAAATTCAGCCCTCTCGGTCCACCTGTTGCACACTGTATCTGGCTGAAAACATGCATTTGCGATTTATGATATGAAATTTCAGATAAACTGGATAATCTGACAGTTCCTAAAGCAGAATTATTTTTTCTTTTTTATAATTGTATCTGATAAAAAGTCAGCACTGACAGCAGGATTAACCACGAACGTCTTCTGCTCTTTTGCTAGAGAAGCTAACATACACTGACATTCGTCCAGGGCAGCCATGTGTCACCAGTCCAACAGCAGCCAAACCTGAGTCAGTCATTTCAGTAATGACTTGACCCAAGCCAGAGTCATGCCTTCCCTCTTGACTTCACAGCTGTTTTGAAGCTTTCAAAAGGTTTTAACATTTTAATTAAAAATTATGCCTGTGCCACTCACTGGTGAGAAAGACAGCGACACTTCTTTGCCAACAGGAAGAAACAAATTGAAAGTCACAATTGAAATGAAAACAGTTTGGAATTCATGATTCAGATC
>CAESWR010000498.1:30228-46199 GCA_903171835.1 Mullus surmuletus | reverse complement strand
CCCCCCACCCCCCCTTTTTAAATCTTGCCTGGTGCTTTTTTTAATCAATGGTGCTGTCAGGAGACACCTTTACTTGTCCATGGACTGAGGTGCCTTCTTCTTTCACTGTGCTCATTGCATCAGCACTTGCAAGCCCTCAAACACTGCAGGATGACAAAATGCAATGACACATAAGGGTTTGTCACCTTGATGCTGCATTGAAACTTGGAAAGAATGTTTTGAGTATAAATGCATCAATCAGAACATAATCATAATAATCAGAACATTAATAATAAAGTCAGAACATTAGAATCTTATAGAACTGTACTAAAGAACTATACCAAGATCACACACTAACTCCCATGATCTCCCTTTAATTCCAATCCATAGCAAATCATGTTATCAAAAATAATATGATAGAAATATTTGGATGTCCACTTCGTTTGGCTTGTTACTCTCACAAATATTTTCCAAGAATTATGATCTTCTATTCCTACAAAAGGTTACCAATACAAATGTCAGGGTGTAATTAGATGACGTATGATTAAATGTAAATTGATGTATTCAGCAGGCTACACCGCAAAATATCTGATCCGAGTGACCAGGATGTGTATCTGGGTCACAAGGCAGGGGGATACCACATTAATGCTGATATGACCTTTAGTATAGCAGAGAATTGATAGCAGCGGCAGTGTCGCCTATAATGAGTACTAACGGGGTGGTCTTCCCAAGCAAGAAAGGACCTCTCACCCTTACACATAAAAATCACTCTGGCACAGTGTTAACATGTTTAAAAAAAATTCTGCAGAGATAATGCTAAAAAAAATGTGGCGCATTTGGATAGCTACACCACACAGGGGCAGAATAAGGAGTATATATTTGATTTGATACAGTCATCAGATCTTTCCAGATCTTGTCCATTTTTTTTTCAGTAAGGATTGGAAAGTTTCTTGCCTTCATCTGCCCCGGGCTACCAGCTGTCACAACACACTGAATATATATAAAAAACTAGAATAAAGAATAATTTTTTTTCACCCCTTTCTCTCAGGTGGAAATAGTCGAGTCTGTCACTGCTGTGACTGTACTCCTAAATGCTCTGAAAGTGTATCAAGAAACGACGTCCACCTTTGATGTTCGTACAAGGCCAATTTTTAGAATAACTATAGAATATGTCAGAACGTGGAGCATTGCTTTAGTTCCGCCATGTAGTCAGGTTAGCTGTCAAACCAACGTGTGTCTGCTCTCTAACCAGCCCGCCTCAACTGATGGTCTCATTGGCAAGCCCAATAAATGGTGGAACATTTAAACTGCATCAAGCTGCCAACTCTTGCTGCTTTCCTCTGAAAATACGAACAAAACCCACCTCCTCCCCTGCTGCTGCTCCTCCTCCTCCTCTCTTATTATTCTGACTTATGCGCTGTCACTCTGTGCCAGTGCCACTCTGTTCTGGGACGATTTTGTTTCTGCTGCTGCTCTCCCTGCCTTTGGCCATTTCATTCAGGCACGTAGAAGGCAAGAAGGTCCTACTCTCCTACCGCAGCTTCTGTGTGAGGTTTTCGGAAGTGCAGGGGGCCCATGACTGAGACATACTGCCGAATTATAAATGATGCTGTGAAATTATACCAGATGCCGCGGATTAAATATTTTTGACTTAAATGGTCCATATCCGATTTCTGCCCACTGTCATGAGGTAGCCAGGCCCTAAAGGCTCCCCTGTTCTTCATGTGTATTACTGCAAATGTGATTTTGATGCACAGCTTAAGATTATAGTATATTATAGTATATAGTATTCTAAATCTTAGTCTATACCAAGACTTGAGAACATGAACTCCTCAGGAAAAGAAGAAAAAGGAAAAGTCATCACAGTTTCTGATGTAGCTCGATGAAGTTGCTTTGGATTATATGTTTGACAACCTGTGATGACAGTATGATAAAACTACAAATGTAGACGCCTAAAGTATTTTGTATATCTTCTGTATAGTAGAGCTGTACATTTAGTCGATATATTCCTACTAATCTATATAATGTGTACATCTGTATATTAGTCTATATTCATACGTATCATCACAATGTAAATCTGTGCAGTGGTTGATAGAACTATATATATCTATTCACAATTCCTATGTATATTTGACTGTATCATTCGAACCATTGCTCAGACTGTTAAATAACATTATTATGGTTCCTTTTTCTGTACGTATATAGACACTGTATATAATCATGCACTTTCTGTATACAACAATGTGTTTCTGGAGTGGATGCCAAACAACTCTTTGTTACTTTACTTGTGCATGTGTTCACATTTGATTCCTAATCCTAAAGAATAGATATTGAAAAGATGTATTCAATATATTTCAAGTTTTACTGAACAAAAGACTGATATTCTATCTTTTGCCTAAAATCTATTCAACAAAGTAGAGATAATAAAACACAATGTTATGAAATGAAAACAGAAATATTTAAACACTTTTTACATAACGTGTCATGAAATATGAAGACCTCATGGAAAGTGCTTTAACACAGAGGCCGTGGCAATACGCAGCCAGCCATGATGGTGCATTAAAGGCAAGTGTATTGTTTTTATGATAAATGCCACATCATGTCTAAAGAGCAATTCAATATTGGATCTACTGCATAATTTACATGCAATCAGGAATGATTTACAGTCGGGCAAAACACACCCTCGAGAGATATTGATCACAGATGAATTTCAGCGCAGCAGACAGGAGCACCTTTTCAAGCAGTGTCCAGATAATATTGGTAAAGCTGATGTGTCTGAGAGAAATTACAAATGGGGGCATTTAATTGACAGCTACACATTCCCAGATTAAATTGGATTTTATTGCGAGAAGTCCCCTGCGCCACACTTAAACCACAGCAGAACATATCTTGGACTTCCTGCCGCACTGACAAAGGCAGCGCTGGGCAAAGCCATTACTCCTCTGTGGTGAGAGAGTGTTATGTGTGGCAATGACTTGTGTCATGTCCCATTAATAATGGTAATGATAGTATTGGGTGGGGCAGGGGGGGGTTCCTGCTGTGGGATGTAACTCAAAGATCTGCTGAGTACGAGTGACAAGGTCATTCTAAATGACAGTAAGCGGGGTTGACAGTCACTCACCAGGAAAAATGTGCACTCCTCCTTTAAGATTGCACCTAGTACACACACAGAAATGAAGCAGCAGTAACTTGTCTCATTGACACACAGTCCATTAGCTCTATATTTGGATCATTTGGATCATTTGCATTTACGGCCTTCATTTGAAGCAGGTACGGAATGTCACCCCAGCATCCACAAGTGGGCAGAAAATGTGATTAAAGTTCTATCGCATCAGCGGGAAAAACTTCCTCTCCAGTCACGATTTGTGTGATTTGTTTTAAGATAATATACACAGTAATGCAGAATCAGCCATTCACTACAGTAACCAAATGAATCTTTTGAATACTCAGCCTTTGCTGAATTTTCAATTGCTTGGCATATGCACAAATAAAAACCATGTCTCTTGCATTCGACAGATTTACATATCCAGCCTTTTTCAGTGGCTGAACATGTTACATCAATGCTCATGTTAGATTTTCTATGATAAGTGCTGATCTGAAAGAGAATACTTCAGCAGTGCTATTAAACACATTTCATTCTGGATCATGTTGGCAGGCAGATTTGAAAAGTTTGTATATAATTAAAATGTGAGCCTCACACATTATTCAGCTGTCAGACCTGCTCCTGAAAAAATTGACGTAAGGAAATTTACGCACAATTAATCACAACTATCAGCTTTCAGCGCTTTTCTGTTTGTTGCATTTTGCTTTCAGCATGTGTATTCAGCTGATATCCATGCTCGCTGAATTACATCTTTAATTTCTCCACCCAAAATAAAGCACAATGGCACAGACAACAAATCCTCAATAAGTCATCAGATACTGATTGAATGTTATCATAAAAGCAGCTGCTTGGCTTGGCTTTTTGATTCATCCCAGACGTATTGCAATTTGACAAATACTACTCTTGATCATAATAATTAAAGAATAGCATTTTGAGCAAGCAAATCCAAGAGGTTATATTTAACAAAATATACTGCTAGAAACAAACAGCATTCACACAAAAATCTGATTCTTTCAATGGCTTTGGCAGCTCAAAAGGTTTCTGTCTTTCTATGTCCCCTCCGGAAAACAGTTCAAATGCAGGGTCTGCGCATTTGAACAAAAATCCTTGTCACTGTTCCCATCAGGACTGTTCTGAGTGTAAAAGCCCCTCACAAAATGTAACTGACGCAGAAAAAGCACTTTATGTGAGCAGTTCTGCTGGTATTTTGTTTGTGGAAATGATGTTCCAAGCAGCACTGCTTTAGTTCTCCACAAGAGTGACGTTTCAACATTCAAGAGTATGAGCAGAACTATTTGCAGTTTGAACCATTTTCTACCTGGAAAGTTCTCGAATCACTTTAGACAGGACATGACCTCATTCATCCAATAACAGAGTAACATGCAAGGGGCTCAGTGTCTTGCTGAAGGGCACCTGGACATGAACTCTCATGTCTCATGAATGGGTAACATCAAGACAGCCACTCTACCTATTGAACCATGCCATCACTATATGAGCTAGTGTAATTTCACTATAGGAGTGTATGCACACCTGCCTGTGTTTAATTGGGTGTATTGCATTTCATATTTTTCACCATTTGTGGAGTGCAACTGGTTATGTCGAGCCTTTTCGCTCATTTGACAGTCACTAAATTCTGTCTGTGGTTTAAAAGGCTAAGTGCTACCCCAAGCTGTATGTTTCTAGGATAGGATGAGATAAAATAATCCTTTATGAATTTAGAATAAGTATAAGAATTTCCAAAATGTGGAAATCACTGCCCAAACCCAGGATTGAACGAGGGACTTTTAGATATTCAGTCTAATGCTCTCCCAGCTATTTTGGCCAATGACAACAGAAGCAAATCACGCAGGTACTTAATTATCTAACAAATACAAGTTCACCTAGTTTCATTAGATTATTCATTCAAGACAATACTGATAACAAATAATTTAACTCTTCTTTAATACTTGAATTTACTACTACTTTTCCTATTTCAATTAACTTTAATTAACTTTTGAATTACTACATAATAAAGTATGTTTGCATCATGTTTAAACCGTTGTAGTAACTGTGAAAGCGTAGAGACTGAACAGCATGATGTCAGTAGAAAAGCAACATTTGATGATAGTGAGCTAAATAAAAAACCCTAACAATTACTAATAACAGCTTATAATAGCTGTCCATGAGGAAATGATGCACTTAATAATGGATTTTTGTTCTTTGCTTTCAATTAAGGATCTGTGTACTCTTCTTGCTTACTTGATGCACAGCTCTATGTGAAAGAAGAGTGTGGTAAATAAATCAAAAGATAATAAAGTGAATAAATGATTTCTTGTAGCATTTCTTTCAAGGTTGTGTCCGCAACAGAGATCTTTCAGTGTGCTGCTGCTACAGAATTGATATCTCTTACTTCAGAGTAATGGTGTGACCATGTGTGTGGCATTTTTCTCGGGAAGCTGTGTTTTCGACGGTGGAGGATCTTCGACGGGTGTTGTTTTCTACTCGGGGAACAAGCATATTTTATTCAGAGCGCCGTCACTGCAGTGATCGGTCTAACTTAAATGCAACAACAGTCACTCCAGCTGTAGGAGCTGTTTCTATCTGATTGAGTGAGAGTGCCATTGACCTTCAGCCATTTTACTGAGACTGTATTAAAAAGGCCCAGCCAGAGCTCTGATTTTTTATGGCTGAGCCTTCCCAAGGTCCCACTGACCTGATGGATATTACGAGGATAAATCAAACTTTCATGCCAACACACTCATCCACAGCAGGGGATAAAGCATGTCTGCGTATTGAAGAATGGCACGAGTTGGGGTTGAGGCGCCTCTATGTGCATCTGTGTGTGGATGAGTGTCACCGTTCTTGTTCTATTTTATTCTTCTAGTATAATGCAGACATGTTGTTTTTGATGATAGCAATGTGCATGTGTGCATGGCTGTCTGTCAAACGCATCAAGGAGCAATGTAAAAGCAGTTCTTGACAGTGGCGGCATATGTTAATTACGAATAACACATCTTGAGTGGTAAACTGGAGGGTCTCGACCACCCCACGGCAGCTCAGCAATGCATCTTTTAACGTGTAGGCATCAACTCAACACTAACAAAGCAGACATGCGGGGTGACTGAGAGGACAGTGGTTGCATGGCAGCTCTATTTCCTAACTGACCAGAGTCTCATATAGGGCAGCTGGGGTTTGTCATTGTGGGATTTAAGCCTCAGCGTGTGGTGACAGCTTGATAATGGTGCCCTGATTCAGACAGCAAGCTGCCTCCTCTGGATTTACTGAGAGCACGAAGGGCAGACCATCTAATGACACACAGACACTCAATGACTTCCTATTCTTAACTCTGAAAAGCTTCTTATTTGTGCCGTTCATCACCTCCACAGATGGATTGTGATAGTGGCTTTTAAAGACAGAGGTCACAGAGGTTATTTGATTAGGTACTGTTTTGTAAAGAAGAAAAAAAACACATCATCTACAACTTTTGAGTATTTATGGGAAATTAGTTCTTCTTTAGGTGACATACTGTATCTCACAGACTCCAGTCAGAAATTAGAAATAAAGTGTGGGGGAAAATTACAACGGTAATAAGAGAGCAAGTAAGTAAACAACATAAGAAAGGCAATTGTGTTATTGAGAAAAAAATTGCATCTCCATCCTTTCTGTTGCTCAAATAATTTAATAGATTGAACATTGAATTAGTAAAGCTTATTTATATTTAAAAAGAAAAGTAATGGAACAGTAATTTTTACATGGCTGACAAATAAAATTCGGGATGGAATTATGAATTGCTGGAATCAGGTTGCACGAAATTAATGTTACTTACCCGTACTTCGCACATCATGACCTCAGTGACAGAATTCAAAAAGATTGCACCCAATGTGAGACTGGCCAGAATGAAAATAAAAAAAATTGATCATTGATAAGATCATTAATCTAGATGTACAGTACAGCCAGCCTTTCAACTACAAAGGGATCTGAGTACTTTGACGATTTGCGGCAGCGTCACTTGAGTTGGTTCAACTGTTATGCTATTCTATTAACAAGTGATGAGTCATGATTTCCAATTGTTCAAATGCACATTGACTCATCTGCCATGTTGTTTTAAAAAGTGGAATATTTCTGATTTTGCCATAACATCAAACATCAAAACTTCCAGCGGGTGGAATTATGCATCTAAAATCTGTAGGTCAGTATCTGTGCTTGAAATGACCATTCTTAAAATACCAGCTGGCGTAAAGTGTCCTTTGCAGCTGCTCTCACTTTTTTGATACGTCAACCTTTAAGTAGGATGTTATCATCAGCATTTAAACAAGATAAAGCATATGGTTTTGAATATACAGATTAATAAGATGTGATATCTATGGGACTTAAATAAGACAAAAGAATAAGCAGCATTTTCTCTATGTTCATCCCAAACCCATTTGTGTTATTAGATTTATTCTCTGATGAGACTTTACCTCGCTGTAAAAACCAATAACAGAGAGCCCTAGGCAAATTGTTTTGGACAATTTATCACTGTTGCAAAATGTAAGCAGGGCAGGGGTCGGTGTGTGGGAATTTAGAGACCCGCTAGCCTTACCTGAGTGCATCACTCAGTTAACATCTGAGGACTGCAAACACTCCAGTCCAGAAAGTCCAAGAAACACAGTCGTTACAACAACCTTTTCCTTTACTCACTGCTGACCAAGCTGCTTCCTCCTTGCACTGAAAGTGGCAGCTGAGACTAGTCCATTCTCAACCCACTACCACTTACTTCACTGCCTTAGTGGGAACAAATCATACTATAGCCATTATCAATACAGTAGTGAGAATGAGAAGGCTACTTAGTGAAATATTTAGGATCTTAGAAGATTTGGTTTTATTTCCCCCTATTTATCCACAATAATATGAGGCAATGCACAAACATGTCAATCATGGAACAGCGAGGGAGTTGAGAAAATATCTCAATAAACCCCTCTGTGTGCTACCTGCCTATCACCAAATTTGACTAAGCCGAGAACAGAGCAAGAAGAGAGTCTTTAAAAATATTTTTTTTTAGCTTTGCAGATATTTTTGGATGGTACTGTTTTCTGGATTCACTGTAACTTTTTCCACACATATTTATTTTAATAGAGGTAACATGATGTTTGAGCGGCTTAGCTCAAATGGAGACAAATATGGCTCGCTAAGCACAATAATTGTTTGTCTATTTTTGGATCTGTATAACTGTATGGAAGCACAGAATCCAATACCGTGTTGTGAGAGACACAGTGATTTTAGCCCATACTCAAAAAGCACGATAGTCTGTTGAGAGCAAAGAGTAAATTCAGAAGGAATGTTTTGGTCAATGTTCCTGCATGAATGTTACATTTTACAGTAAAGTAACATCATATTCTACCCTTGTGTGAGTTACAGCTGATGTCTCCTACTGATATGATATGTAATTATTCGATGTGAGGAAGAAACTGTGGTAGTCACATGAGCAAATCTCTGTGGGCATTCACCAGACATTGCAGACATCTCGTAAATGTGCACACCAAAGTCAAATAATAGCAGGTATGAGGAAAAACACTTTAATAACAACTCTACTGTCCACAGGTGGCAAGGTGAGGTGCTCTTCTGGTGCATAGGCAGAGGAGAGTACATGACATGAACACCAAACAAGGAAAATGATGATAAAGAGCTCAGGCAGGTCCATCACACTTAATTAAAGTTATACAGGCTGGAATTGAATTTGTTTTGACTCCTCCTGCCAAGAAAATCTTTAATTTACATGGGATGGCAGGTTACTCAACCCTGTTTAATGAAACAAGTCTAGAGTCCACATGCCTTTGCCTCACAAATACGTTTTCTAATAAGGTGGCACGGAACTAAATGAGCCCATGGGAAAAAAAAAGTCACTTTGCTGTACAGTTCTGGTGTGATCAAACATGGGCAGCTTCAAAGTCTGGTGCTGTGTTTCACCAACAAATAATGCTGCCAAGAGAGAGATCTAGCTTTGCTTTGGCATTTGAGATGAAACAAAGTGGAAATACTGTATGCATGACTGACAGGATGTTGTGGATTTGCCCTTTTGAAAACGCTCTCCTGATTGGCCCGCGAATCTCAAAGAGTTAATACAGAGAATGTCAGACAAGGAGTCAATGTGCGAGACCCTGACAGTGGTGGAGAATGAAGATTGAATCCTGCTAGCAACCTGTCGCAACATGCATTTTTTGAATAACTATTGGTTGAAAAGTAACTTCAGAACCGTAACTGTAAAAAATAATAGATCAAATACGTAATTATATCTGGTCTGGTTAATATATTTGGTCTTTATTGCACTGTTATACTGCACAATGATCCAAAATATTGAATGTGAAATGTCACCAAGACTAATGACTCAATTTCCAGTTAACTGTGAACATTTTCTGGTCATGATGGATGTGTTTATTGTGTGGCAAATGACCTTGACAACAGATGGTGATTATACCTCCACTTCTTTTCTTTTTTTCTTTTCATCTGCAGGCCTCCGCCAGGTCAGGAACACACAGCAATTAACCGAAACACAGAGACGTACCCATGTAGAAGAGAAGATACAAGACTTCAGTAGTGGATGGATGATCCACCAGTTCACTGCTACTAAGCTCTACTGGTGGCTGCGAGTTTAGTAAAATGGTCTGTAAATTCTCCATATCTTTCCACACAGCAAAGCAGGATAAGAAAAAAGAAAAGGAACAAAGCTGATTTATAGGCAGGGATTAGGAGACAAAAGGTGCTCTTTTTGTCTCCATTTGGAATTAACAAAATCGCCATGATTATTTTGGAAGACACTGAAGCTGCTTCATACCAGGCTATGAGATTATTTAGCAATAACGCTTTTTTAAATACCACAGTAAAGTCATCTGCTCAGCTTTATCCGAGGCACATTTTATTGTCTCCCTCATTTTCTCCATTTACTGCACTGCAACAATAGTCATTACACTAGCAAAACCACAGCTGCAAGAGTGTTTAACCCATTGCCATAATGAAAAGGAGCAGCTGAATGTCTGTGATACGATTTGGGAAAGGAGACTTTTCTGCAAAAGATGAAACGGGTCTCTTTTAAACGGGGTCAATAAATCTTTCACTAAATTAAAAAGATCTTACATATACAAATGATAATTTTGGAGAGGTATCTGCAGGATTCTGTGACAGACTTTACAATATTCCCTGCATGCCTCATTTACTCATTAAGTATTAATATCTCATTATAAGTGAGTCTTGGCAAATGCTCCAACATCTATAAATGCTCTTGTGAATCATTGTTTCCCATCACTGCAGTTATCTTTAAACGTTACAGTTAGTTTTCTGTCTGTGGTGCCAAGCAACCTTCCGCAAGATTTAATCTCTCATTTCAGGAGTTAGAACCTTTTCAGAGGATGCATGTGATGTTTGCTGTAAGGTATCTGATGTGTTTTGGCATGTTTTACACAGTTGACATTACAGTCTATACCTTGGCGGGAAAAGACTTGAGAAGACAGTGTAGCTACTTTTGAAACGTGAACACATGTAATTAGCTGCAATAGTGGCAAAAATTCAAACAAAAACGCTGTAATTCACATGGTTCAGTGGAGAAAATGCATCAAACAGCAGAGTCAGTAGCTAAACAGCATGTTCATTTGGTGCAAGGTGTTACAGACACTGATGCCAGATAAGAAAAATAAATAAAGAATAAATCTTCCCTCATTTTGGGCAACAATCTTACAGTTGCTAAGCAACTAATGAAGAGGAAAGGATATTGAAAAAAAGGAACAAAATACATTTCCTTGAATAGCTTTTTATGAAAATGCAAGACATATATTTTAATTTGTATTTGCTGATATTTCCCAACAAGATTTTGTACGACTAATTAAAGATAATTATCTGGGAAGCTACTGCTAAAGACAAAAAAAGGGAGCGCTTGCCATGTTGCCCTTCCAGATAAATTATTCCTGTTGCTCTGTTTTTAAATGAGGACACAGACCTTTATTATTCAGAGCAGAATAGATAGCAAGCAGGCAAAACATCCACCCACCTACTGGCTTGTACGCAGGTCAGTGTTACCAAAAAGCAAAAGGTTTTTTTCCCCGTTTTAACGAAGAAAGAAACTGCTGCATCCTGTTGTAGTTACTGAGGTTCCAGGGCAGCATACTTGCCATGGGCCTCACCTACTTACCGCTTTGTCTGGAGCAGAACAAACGGCAACATTTTCTAGTTTAGGTAATTTAGTTGACTGAATACATTCTTGCACTGGTGTACAGTATATGCACTTGTAAAACTTGTATGAGATTAAACTGCATTGCAGTGGAAAAGAAACTGACAACCGCTGGAGTCAAACTGTTTTCACTCAAAACCCGTTATTGCACTATTGGCTTTAGGTTTATTCTGTTACATTACAATAATAAACTGTTTCATTATTTCCTGCAACAAATAATTATCAAAGCTTGGGATCAATAACATGTTAAAGTAGTGTACTACTGAGGATGGGAGAGCACTTGCAACTTTTTTTTTTCACTCACTTGTACCTTGTTTTTGTACATGTACCATGAATCAGAAAAATACGTAGTCTAAATAATCTTAATGGCTGCCACAGGATGCCTTAACTTGATTTTGTAACCTGTAGCTGATTTGAGGACTCAAACATGACTCAAATTAGATGTTTTTCTACCATGGGCTAATGGCTGCAATAACCAACTATAAATGAAAATGTAAGATAAATTGAGAGGAAATCAACAGTGGGTTAGGAGAGATTTTCAGGGCATAGAGACTGGCTAGTTTTGAATATACAGTCCCATGTAGGCTCTTTGTAGTTTCTCTTTGCAGCATCGAGAAATAACATGTGGATATTGAGTGCATTGGTTTATCACACCTTTCCTGTTCGCAGAGCAGTTCTCTGACAAATGTGTTGTTAACTGAGAGATTGAAGGATCTTTAGTGTGTGACTCGCTGAAGCTGGTTATGAGCCAAATGTAAAATCATCCTTTTTTTGTCCCTTTAAATGAGATTCGAATTGAAACTTTGATGAGTCATAGCCGACTCCTTTTCACCCATTTATCTCTCTCGCTTAATGAGAAATGTCCAAATGTCCCTCTTTCAATAATAAAGCGCAATACTTTGATCTGGTCCAGAGGAACCTGTTGAAGCAGCCAGGTGTTCTCATCAATTACATGGATTGTACGCGATTTGGCCTCAACCAAACAAGGTCAGGCAAAGATGCAAGCTGTAATTATGTTAGATTTTAGTCAAAGGGTCAGGCGAGGTGGGATATAAGGGCTCTGATGAGTGAAAATATGAGAGAAAAGAAATGAGAGACAAAAAGCGAGAGTAATCACATGAGAAAAGTGACTCCCAATAAAGGTCTCCATTTATCTCTTTTCATCCACTGATAATTTAAGTAGAATTGTGCAGGTTTGTTGAATTCCATCCCTCGCTGCCAGCAAGCTCATTTTCAAAATGTTGTGTGCAATTACCTTAAAACAGTTTACAGTCAGTGTCCAGGTATGTCACTTTAATAAAGGGCAGTAACACTTAAATGATGTGCTCGGTGGTGCAATTGGACAAATGGCCAGCTTTCCAGTTTCTTTTGTTGTCATGGAGTTTACTGCATTTGGCAGGTAGAAGCACAAAATCCATGTCTGCAAGCGCATCTATAACATCACACCGTGACAGGTCCAGTAATGGTTTTTACGGTCGTGATGGCTCATCGCTGAAATATGTCTGCACATTGAAAAAATGTTTGCAATGTTTGCCGTTTATGATTCCGAGCCAATATCTCCATGTTTAGCTGACTTGTCAGGTCAGTGCCCCTGATTCGTCTCTCATCGCTTGTCTGTGGGGCTCTGTACTAACAGGCCTTCATGGCGAGCATTGTGACAAGTAAAAGCAGGAAAAAGCCAACATGATTAACATTAGTGGCTTTCATTTTGGTGGAGGCGGAGATATTTCCATAGGGTTATTTTTGCAACTGCTGAAAAATGAATACAGAGCAAAATGACCCTAATTAAAATGAAGTTTGTGAAATCAGAAAACTCAGTCCATTCAACCAGAGAGTGTGCACGTACAAGAACCAACAAATCCATAGTTGGCCGAAGTTCGCCTCAACAGCCAATACCTCAAATTTGTATATGGAATAGTATAAAAGGGCTGGAAAAATTTGAATCCAAGGTCAACGATTTTGTCCAACATTGTGAATTTAAGGAATTTATCGAATCTTTCTTTTTAATATATTATGCACCTGTCCTTGTACAGGTGTACAAAGGCTTCATTTCTATCAAACATTCAGCCCCACAGCACAAGGATTATGCCATATCGACATCAAAATACAATCAAGTTAATGCACAAGTCAATGTGCATTAGCCCTGATAACACGGGGCCTCATTCTGGACATAAACAAGACATGGACAGGACATCAACAAACTGCTCAAACCCACAGACAATATCTTTGGCTCCTTCACCACCACCAAGTGCCACGCCTTCCTGTCCCACTTTCATGATAAAATCAATAACATCCACAGCTGCCTCCCCACCCACTCCAGCCCCCTCCCAGACCCCCCAGCACCCTCCTCCACCTTCATCCAGCCACTATCCCAGTTCTCGCCTGTGTCATCCGCCCTCGGCCTCTTCTCACGGCTGGCATGAAAACGTCCACCTGCGCCCTGGACCCCATCCCATCAAACTTTGTCAAGGACTGCCTCCCAACAATCTCTCCTCTCATCATAGCAATAATCAACTCCTCCCTCAGCTCCGGCTCCGTCCCCCAACCTCTCAAACTGGCTGCCATCACTCCCATCCTAAAAAAACCTGGTCTCAACCTGGACGACATGAACAACTTCCGACCCATCTCCAACCTCCCCTTCCTTTCCAAAATCCTGGAACGTGCCGTCGCCACCCAAATCAAAAACCACCTCTCCTCCAATAACCTTTATGAACCACTCCAATCAGGCTTCCGTCAACGCCACAGCACTCAAACGGCTCTCATCAAAAGCACCAACGACCTCTTCCTCTCCGCAGACGCCAGCAAGCTCAACATCCTCATCCTCCTTGACCTCACAGCAGCCTTCAAGACCATCAGCCATAGTATCCTCCTCTCCCGCCTTGAATCCACCATCAAAATAACCGGCACCGCTCTGTCCTGGCTCTCCTCCTACCTCTCCAACAGACAACAATTCATCAGCATCAACAACTGCTCCTCCCCCACCGTCCCTCTGCTCCATGGTGTCCCCCAGGGCTCAGCCCTTGGACCCCTCCTCTTTTCCATCTACCTGCTCCCCCTCGGTCACATCATCCGCCGACATGGTCTCCACTACCACTGTTATGCCGACGACGTGCAGTTTTTCACCAATCTCCACCAATTCCATCACCAGCGCCACCCACTCCACCCTCACCCACTGCCTCACCGACCTCGAAACCTGGATGCATGCAAACTTCCTACAACTGACAATAAATCGGTCATGCTCATCGTCGGACCCAAACATCAGCCATATCACAAGGACCGCATTTTTCCATCTCAAAATCATTGCCCGTCTCTGCCCATCACTCCCCTTCCATGCTGCTGAAACCCTCATTCATGCATTCATCACCTCACACATCGACTACTGTAACAGCATCCTTTACGGCTCCCCTTCCAAACTCATCCACAAACTCCAGCACATCCAGAACTCTGCCGCCCTCCTGCTCACCCGAATCCCATCCCGTCACCACATCGCCCCCATCCTCCAAAACCTCCATTGGCTCCCGGTCCATCACCGCATCCACTACAAAGTGCTCCTCCTCTCCCACAAGGCTCTCCACCACAAGGCCCCCCCCACCTCACTGCCCTGCTGCACCACCATAACCCCTCCCACGACCTCCGCTCCTCCCATGGCGACCTTCTCTCCCCACCACAGCAGACCAAACACCGGACCTGGGGAGACAGAGCTTTCTCCATCGCCGTCCCCTCCCTCTGGAACTCCTTTCCCATCCACCTCCGTAACTGTCCGGACCTCCACACCTTCAAATCCCAGCTCAAGACTCACCTGTTTACAATAGCCTTCAATCTCTAAAAACCCACCTCTGTTATTTGTTTTATTGTGCCATGTTTCATCGTGTTCTTTTATTTGTTTGTTCTATTTATTTATTTCACTGTTTTTAACTCCAACTCTGTAAAGTGTCTTTCTGTTTTAAGAAAAACGCTCTACAAAATAAATGCATTAAGAAGTAACTACACAGGAATATTTAAAAGCTCAGACCACAGAGTGGAACAGGCGTCAGATGATACCATATCACAGGCAGATAAGAAAACACAGACCCAAGTGTAGTGGATGATACTACTGGCTGTTGCTGCAGCATGTTCCCGCATGTTAGAAAGTCAGCGCACCTATCCCCGTCTTCCATCACATTTCTTTTCACTTTGTAGGGCACAACAACATATCTGCTAGGCCCTCTGCTAATGTGACAGCCCTTGTAATCAGCCCGGATCTATTTTTCTTACTTAAGACAAATTAGACATTAAGCTTTTTATCTCCATTTAGCCAGATAAAATTATTTAGACAATCCCCTTTTTTAATAGAAGAAAGCTTAGACAGAGCGTGATTTACATGCCACACAACGTTTTAATTCGCTCAGCATTTTGCCTCCGAGTCGATCACTGTGTGCACCATCTATAATTAGATGCCAGTCATAATGATGAGAATCTTTGTAGTGGTGTTTGAATTAGATTAAGGTGGTGTGTGAATTAGATTTCAATCTCCAAATAGCCTGGTGTAGGCGAACATCGTTAGGCCTGCTTATGAAGTCCTCAGCCACTCCATTAAGTTGTTTTGTAATTAATTTTAGAGTATGTGTTCAGTGTGTAAATATCACAGTAAGTTGGGAAAGTCGGCTAGTTCTGCAGCTATGGCAGATAATATATTCACACTCAATCTGCGCCAACAGTTGTAAAAAGGGGGGG
>CAESWR010000498.1:16690-27719 GCA_903171835.1 Mullus surmuletus | reverse complement strand
AAAGTACAATCAGCATGAGTGTCAACCATGTAGTACCAAATTCTTTGAAATATGTTCGGATCTGCCCCCAATGCAGATTCATTTATAGTTAAACTTTAGTTTGCACAAGCAGGTTTCATTTTTACAGATTAGATGCTATTGGCTGCATTCCAAAGTTTAGAATTGAAAGCCTTGTTACCAAGTATAGATTTCATTACTGGCAAGTGATTAATAGGGAGAGACATCGAAGCAGTATTTTCCCTCCCCGTGGCCACTAGGTCAGTTTGTAAGAAAGAGATACAAGAATTAGAGGGTGTTCTGTCGGGAGGCAGACTTCCTCAGGGCCATGTCTATTTCAATGCAGCCGCTTAAGGCTGGTTCAAAGGCTGAGCAAAGATAAAAGCCAGCAGACTGGGAGAGTGGCATAGGAGAAAGGATATGATGTTATTTGTCATTGCTTGTTAAAAACTAACTTGAAGATCATCAAAGGTTCCATGCTTGCCAAACTCAGACCTCAGGCCTTGAATGAAACAAATGAATACGGCACTCCTAATCAAAACGAGCTCCCCGCACCTACATTTTGTCCCCCTCCCGGGTAGTGACTGATGTTGCGTTGGGCAGCGGTATGTCGCGCAATCCATTACGGCGTGTCCCCTGGGTATTTTGCCATCATGTTAAGGTCATAACAGCTCTCAAAACAACATCTTCACAAATTTGAGGCACTGTTGGAATATCCTGGATACTTGAAAATGTGTTTTTCTTTTTCAACCCCCAGAAGCAATGTCTTCTGGGTGAAAAAATGAGTCTAGTCACTGCAAGAGGCAGTATTACTGATTGTCTGGACAACGGCACATGCAAGATGTAAACGTGGCTCATTTTTTGAAGTGCAGCTCAACAGCACCATTACATTTTAATGAAAAGGACTCCGGAATAATTTTCTCACTGGCCACATGTCACAACTGCATTCAAAGAATGATCAAAATATGTAAATAAAAAATAAAAAACTCGGGCCTGTCAATCTACAATCAACATGTGATTCATTGGATATTCAAGCCATGAAAATACTAAAAAGAGTATTTCCTCTTCATTAAACAGTTATAATTAATTTCTTAAACAATAAAGGCCTCCTTCCTCTGCACATTAGTTTCTTT
The DNA here is from genome assembly GCA_903171835.1 of Mullus surmuletus. Classification (NCBI taxonomy): domain Eukaryota; kingdom Metazoa; phylum Chordata; class Actinopteri; order Syngnathiformes; family Mullidae; genus Mullus; species Mullus surmuletus. The sequence goes on along the minus strand of CAESWR010000498.1, from coordinate 26,589 downwards.
GGACTACAGTGGCAAATCTTAGTCTTTCCAGAATTAGCACAATTAACTCACACTGAATAATGATGACTGGGCCATTTGAGAGTGCTTCTGGCTCTTTCCTCTCCATTTCAGTAACATTATATCAAACTGCCTGACAATAGTGAGCCAGTATTTGTACAATATATGAACACATGAGTTATTGATACCCGCTGCTATAGTTGTTGCCACTTCTCCTGAGTACTCTCACTTCGTTGTGATGTTAGCTAATTGAGAGAGTGAAGCGACAGCTTTGCAATTTCTCTACAAAACGCCTGTCTTGCAGCTGCCTTAATACTTTTCCCATCTCCTTCTGCAGAATCTTATTGGAATGAAGCAAAAGCCAAGAAAAAAGTATCTCCATTGTGATAGAAAAATTATGTTTTTACTGTCACAATTGGAAAGATGTGACAGTTCACGTAGGTAAAATTCAGTTGAATTGTGGCTCAAAGTCCCTGATGCACACTGTCACTGCTCCTGTCAGACTTCAAAGAGAATACTGTTTTTAGCAACATTTGACATTGAAGCGAAGGAACTTCGGCAGCAATGGGGTCTCTATTTATGCTTTACCAAGCACACAATGACAAAAGATGTCTGAGGTCCCATCACATTTTGACCACCTCAGGCTACACGGTGAGAGAAATGCTGCTGGTCACACACAAGGCACTCCGCGTGCAAGAAAAAAGTGTCTTATGAGTCTTCTGTTTCCCAGACAGGGGCAAAATCAGTGGGTGTCATGCGGGAATCCTTTGTGCAAGCATGTTATTAAACTCGACAGATGTTCTTTGCTCTAATCTCAAACATGCACTCTCTCCAAGACTGGAAACTAATGACACATCACACACTACAGGGGATCACTGAGTGGCCATTCCAGAGACTTTTTATCTTACAGAATCTCTCCTGATCAAAAGTGACTTCAGAGAAAACTAAACACGGGGACACGATGAACTTATGGCTGTGAAGACAGATTCAGTATGTCCTATACGTTTTGTGTTGTGGGTTGTAAGATGAGTTTTTATTAGCCTCAAACAAGCCATTGCAAGTTACTACCGAGAGCGAGATTTATAGTCATTTGTAAAAAGAGGAAGAGAGGCAAGACATTACATTTTTACGATCATTAAAGTGTAAGTACACCCCATGGTTTTGGCTGAAGTGCCTCTGCACTCAAAATTAAAAAAATGCCTCATTGTGGGCGGGCTGGGAGGAGGAGCTAAAGGTGCGGTCAGTCACATGTCCAAATGGCTCATTTTGTCACATTGCGCCCGTCGCTCTAATTGCTTCAGTGGCGTCACACCCACTCAGTTCTTCATCCAGTTTCTCCGTGAAACTTTATTTGTGATTTCCGTAACGACTGAGCGGCTCACGACACGTCCCTCTCCATCCAATTCGCAGCACGGCTGTGTGCGTGCACACACAGGTAAATCAAATAAAAGAGTTTTTGAGAAGGATCGGTTGGTGAGGTAGGCTGCCTCCACTACGTCATCTACTTCCATCCCAATGAATAGGTAAATTTGTGCAATAGCCAGTGTTCAACCTGCAGAGGGCAGCTGCTCTGCATTTTTTCAAAGTAATATACTAAAATACTTTCGACTAAATTGTCAAAGTTGGGACATGGATCAATCAACAACACTACTTCATGTCTAAATACAGCAGGGTTTTTGGTCTGGGGGTATAGTTACAATTTAAAAGAACACAAGGAATACAAAGCAGTAAAATAGTGTTTGACATAAATAAATACAACACAGTGTACAGAGAAAAACTCCTATCCTCTCCGGTTTTGGGCCCTCTGGTCCACTTGTTGCCACGACAGCCCTTCATTCTTCATCTCCTGTTCTGTGGTTCTTCTCCAGGTGGTTCTCAGTCTCCCGCTCTTCCTCCTGCCCTGTGGGTTCCACGTCAGCGCCTATTTAGTGATTGGTCTGTCTCTTCTGAGCACGTGGCTTATCCACTTCCATTTCCTCCTCCGGATTTGCATTTCAATTGGTTCTTCTTTGGTGGTCCCACAGGTTGGTGTTAGAGATGGTGTTAGGCCAGTGTATTCCCAGGAGACACCTGAGGCACCGGTTGATGAAGGTCTGTAGCTTATTGAGTATGACAGTTCTCCGGGTTTCTGGGTCGTATAGTAGAGTGGTTTTTAGATTAGAGTTGAAAAATTGCAGTTTGGTCTTGAGTGACAGGTTTTTTGCCTTCCAGATATTCTTAAGCATAATGAATGTTGTCCTTGCCTTTCCAATTCTGGCTTGGACATCGTCCTCCGTGCCACCTTCCACAGAAATAATGCTACCAAGGTATGTGAAGCTGTTAACATCCTCTAGTGAGTTATCGGTGTGGTATTCCTGCTGTTAATATGCATTACTTTAGTTTTTGATGAGTTAATTTTGAGTCCGAACAGAGCAGAAGTTTCCGAGAGAAGGCACCCTTGCTGCACACCAATCAGGACTTCAAATGGCTCTGATGTACTCCCTTCATGGAGGACTTGGCATCTCGTCCCTTGGTAGATGCTCCTTATGATGCTGATGAACTTCACTGGGATTCCATATTGAGCCATCAGTTTCCACAGCATATCCCTATCCATGCTGTCAAAGGCCTTTTTGAAATCTATGAAGTTGACATAGACCGAGGAGTTCCATTCAATGGACTGTTCGAAAATAATCCTGAGGGTGGCAATCTGGTCTCTACAGGATCTGTTGTTCCTGAAGCCTGCCTCAGTTTCTCATCGACTCCCTTCTGGAGCCTCTTGAGCAGGATGTGATTGAGCACCTTCCCAGGTGTTGAAAAGAGCATTATTCCTCTGTGATTTTTACACTTCCAGAGGTCTCCTTTCTTGGGGATTTTCATGATGTGGCCATCTTTCCAGTCGGCTGGGACGTTTTCATCCTTCTAGATGGCTTTCACCAGGTGGTGGAGCATGTTGCTGGAGGTTTCAATGTCAGCCTTGAGGGCCTCTGCTGGAATCCCGTCTGGTCCCTCTGCTTTCCCTCCTTTCAAGGCTTTAATAGCTTTCCTGATTTCGGTCTTGGTTGGGGGGGTTGCAGTTTATCTCCAAAGGGTTTGGGGCGGTTGAGATATCAGCTGTCAGTTGGGGGGGCTGCCTGTTGAGCAGATCTCTTCATCAGGGGCCTCATGTATCAACGCCGTTTACGCAAGAAAAAGGTGCGTAAGCAAGGATCGGAGCTCACGATGGGATGTATCAATCCTGAAAAGTTCGTTGATTCTTGCGCCTGTCACGCCAGCTCCGGAGGTGCTGTAGAAGTGTGCGTAAAGCCAGATTCTTGCGTGAGCTGCACTTTGGTCCGTTGGCGACACTGTGTGGCGATGTTTGGTGACCAATGCTGGACTGGGACAAGGAAGTGGCTCAGGAAATGTACGAGCAGACCGGCTCGCTCAGTTGGGGGGGGGCAGCTTGCAACGTCGGACCGGGCGTGGGGTGGGTGACGTCAGAGCGGGGGGGGGGACTTGTAACAAGGGGGGGTGGTGAACGTAGGGGAATCAGCGCTGTGTTGGCTGCAACACAAACAGCGACAGTTAACAGCGATGCGCTTATGTGGGGTCTTGAATTTTGCCATAATGATCCTTGGGCTCACTGGTTCCCATCCTAATAGGGTCTTCTGGGCTTCATTTGACAGCATGATTACCACCCCATTTGAGTGTACAGCGTTATCTCCTGTGTGCCCAGAGTATATGATTGTTTCTCCTGATGAAAGCCGTGTTTGTCCTGCTTCCTTCCACCTGGCTTCAGCAATTCCAAGTACATGAATGTCATATGCCTTCATTTCATTTGCAATGGTCTGCGCTTTTCCTGAGATATGCATTGAGCGCACATTCCATGTTCCGATCTTTGTGATAGATTTAGAATTAAAAAAGCTTCCACCTTGTGGCTTCCTGTCGGCTTTGACCTTCATCCTCCTTCCAGATGAAGGTCCTCTTTCTCCCAATTCTGAGGTGTTAGATATATTTCTCAGTGTTTCTGTAATCAAAAGTTTGACCTTAGGCGGCTGATTGGCCTACCTAGAGGTTGCTTTTCTGTTGGGGTGTGCTCCCTTATCCTTTCCCCTCATGGGCCACAAGGCAGTGGTTGAACCATTATTAGTCTGCTCCCTCCCCCAAGACCAGTTTGCCAAGGGAGAGGTTGTTAGTCTTCTTCCCTTCCCCGGCACGTCAAGCCCAACCAGCTCCTGCTACTGGGTATTGAAAGCTGCGCTAGGCAAGCTATCCCTACCAGAAACGCGAGACAGTGGCAATGCTTGTATGAAAAAGGCAAAAACTCTCAAAACTTTTCTTGCCCTAGATTGAGGTGTTTTTTGCATTTTTTGGAATTGTGGAGTGCATTAATGCATCTTCATGGATATTCCCATATTCAGGACCGCATGAAACAATACCAATACCAGCAGAATTGAAAGAAAGGCTTTTTTCACATTTTTTTAATTCTGTCCAAACAATGCATTTACTCACTTACTTACCTACATTTTCTTTTCTTGTGCTCAAAATCTAAAAATGTTGTTACGTGCAGTAGTGCAATATTCCATGACACTTGCCCCCTGACATTACAGGATACCAAGATCTAATCAAGTGCGTCTGATTGGACATTTCACTCCAAAAGCATAAAATGACTGACGCTATCACAATCATCAAAACATGCCAATTCACCTAATGGTTGTCTTTTAGCTTTAATCAAAATTTCTCTGAAAGCTTCCTCTGGGTCTGTATCACAGAACATCCCACAATCGAAAGCTTTTTGTGGCCATCTCTTTGACTGTTATAGTCACTTAACCACCTTCCATTTCAATCATGCACCACTTAATTGGCATTTAGCTTCCCTCTTTATCTCTGTCACAGCTCTGACATTGCCCTCAAACTGCTGTATTGGTCTTTTTTCATCTGCAGATTCTTGGCAGGAGAACTTAAATACATGCAATATAAAGTTGTTTTTCTGTTCTATATATATTGAAATTAATAGTGTCATCTCATGGATGTGCAGCAACTCTCGAACAGGTGACACATATCAAGCTGAAACCAGCCATTTGTGCACTTACCACACTTGATTTAATCTGTCTGCAAATAATGTCTTCACTGAGCAGTGAATGAAATCACATTTTGTTATCCCGCACCATTAAACTATAAAGTCCAGATCATGCCTTCTTTTCACACCTTTGCTAGTATCGTTGTCCCAATTACAATGACAGTGCTGGAAACATTTAATCCTATGACATCTACTGGTCACTGCTGGTGCCCGTTTTGTTACTTGGTTACACATCTGAAATATGACATCTAGATTTGCCAGCAAGCAGTTTGGAAGACTAATTCAGGGGAAGAAACACAATACACCTCATGTCAGAAATCCAAAACAAATAATAAGGTTTGGCATCGTAAAATCAGAATCAACGTGTCTTTTAACGGCGATATTCATGACAAACAAAATCACAGGCTGTCCCACCAGGCAACACAAGTTACAGGATGTTTTACTGATCTGGCATCAACCATGACAAAAAGTACAAGCTTTCTTTGACTGCTTTTTTAATAACCTGATGTGGATGCACAACTTCATCATCAAGAACCTTTTTGTTGAATTTCAAATCACTGTCATTCTCCCAAAGTACACAGCACCCAAGGCTGCCCGCCAGGGTCCAGAGTTGAAGTTAAAGTAGGATAAGCAAAGTTTGGTAAGGCATCAGCTGTATTACACTCATTCACGACGAACCACTGTCAGGGAGGGGGTGCGTGAATCTTCAGAAAGAGTGAGGCTCCGTTGTATCTTCTGATGTGTCGATGTGTAAGAAGGAGCCATCACTGACACATTCAAGTCTGAATAATTTTAGAAGTTTATTACAGAAGAGAAAAGTGCCGAATGGTCAGTCTGAGAGAATCTCAGTCCGCCAATGTTGAAAGCTCTCTCCTTCTTCGTTTGAATATGCCTCCTTAAATACAGTTATGAGTTGGTTTGACCACAAGCTTTGTTAATGTGAAAAAGGTGTTGCTAGACATGGGTGAGATCATTTTACATCCACTGGCTCTGTGTATGTTTTTGTTACATATGGAGCCCCCTTTTTGAGGTCGCTCGAGGTCAACCTAAAATGGTGATTAGCATCCCATTCCTTCAAGGTTATTCAATCCTATGCCATAAGTAAACATTATGGAAACCTATTCCAGATTGGTACGAGAAAAACAGCATAACAGATACTTCATATTTGGGTGCGAGAAAAACAGCATAACAGATACTTCAGCTCAAAGACTTTCATTGTGACTGAGGTCAGTGTTGCCAATGAGGCAAGTAACCTCTGGGCAAACACTTTGTAGAAGAGTGGATTTTTTGGGTGTGTGAAAAGAGTTACAAGTTATCGACTTAAGTTATGTACATTTTTCCTAGTGGTTATGAAGTTGAATATATCTATGGAAATGCAAATTAAGAGTCTTAAGTATAACCTGACAAAAATGTGCCCACACATTTATCAAGAGTCCTACTTTATATAATCATGCCTACAATCTCCTCAGTGACTCCCTCCACTTATCTCAAAAAGGTCTGCATGACGTACATTTGTGGCACTTTTGTCATTATGTTGTTATGAAGTGGAAAATCAGTTCAAAGAACACTACTCCACATCTGCAGAGCTGCTATCTTTTTTCATTTCTCCCAAAGGAAGGTGGACCTTGATGGACTCAGACAACCATATCAAGCCTCAGAGTGACACAATCCCTATTACATGCATGGTGACTCGGAGGCGCATCTGTGGAGAGTCTATGAGGAGTTAACTGAAATGCACTATGTTTGATATAGGATGGCGGTTGTTGTACCCCGTGTATCTCCATCACGCTCTGAATCTACCACAGAACTGTGGCAATCAGAAGCCCCGGAGGACTGAGGGGTCCGCCGCAGACATGCTTTTTAAATGTCTCTCAGCAGTCAGTCAGCTAAACAGCAAGTTAACAAATTCCTATAGGTTGTGCTAAAGAGTGCTTTTGTAACTATTACATGGCGCAAAGGGATATATTACAGTATGGATGGTCGGATTACAAGGATTCTGCATGCTAGAGTACAGGAATACTAAGTGAATAACAAAATTAACATAATTACCTCCAATCACCGATATACAGTAAAAATGATCTACAGACAAATGTTTTCAATTTATTCCTGATGCTATTTTCCTATTGGCAATACTTTAATGTGAAATAAAGGCAACCTGTGCAGGGGAAACGGTGCTTGTCAGTGCCTCGTCCTCTTTATCAGCCAGTAACTCATCAGTTATCAGCTTCAACTTATTCATTATGACCAAGACCAAAATCTCAATCAGAGACATTTCATTGTTGTGAGGAGGAAAAATATAGAAATAATCGTCGAGTCCAACAGATGAAGGACTCTAAAGACATGCAAAAATAAATATTATTATTCATTTTCATTATTATTAATTATAAAGAGCTGAGGACTCAATGGGTGAACCTCGTTTGCATATTTTACAGTCTGATTATAATGTCATCTTGAGCTTTGGTTTCAATTTACCTGCATTATCCAGACATCTGTAGAACAGGAGTCTGAGACCCCCTGTGGTGAATAAATTCAAACTTGACCTTGTTGACATGGAATAAGAAATAATATTCTTCAGAATCGGCAGACAGTGTGTAAAGACTCTAGAGACATGAAGCAGCAATGCATCCAACACAACTATTGCGAAAAGATTGCATGCAGCATTTTATGGTCTTCACATTTCACAGAAACTGAGCTTGAAGCAGGATTGCTGACAAAGATCTGCATTGTTTTATTTTTATTTAAAATCAAAACAGATCAAATAGGTGAAGGATGTCATATCCTACATGAATAGATTAAACCCAATCACATGAAATGCATGTAAACCATTTAACAGGCCGAATGGTGAAAGCGGAAACATTATCATTCTAAGGGTTATTTTATAAACCAAATAAAATGTCAGCAGTCACCAAGAATAATGATCTGAAAGACGGAACAATTGCAAGTAGCAATGTACGTAAAAAGATAAACCTCAGCATCCACAATGGCAGATTTTAATCGAAAAAAGTGGTGCTAAGCATAGCAGCTCCGGTGTAGAATGTCCAGGAAGAATTGTAGACAAAAGCACTTGCAGTGACATTCACACAACACCTGACACACAGACACACCATACAAAAATAAGTTTGATCGACCACGTAGTCAATATAATCATTGAAAATGTGATTGATCATGGTTACTCAGAATTATTGATATTGGTGTAGTGTATTGCATGATTGCAAACACTTATTGACAAATATAGAGCCATTCAGAATGCAGAATGTACCTCAATGGATTTTCAAGATGAACAGAGATCTCTTATTTTCATTGCCACAAAGCACTCACTTTGACCTAATCCCCCATTACTTTCAAGTGGGCTACATTCTCATTTTTTACATGAGCATGGTAACAAAAAATATGTGGCAGTCTCACTGTTGAATGAACAGGTTACCTAGAAATCACGTATGTTTGCTACATTTATGGTTTTTCAAGTTGATAATGTGTTGCAATATGACCTTGGCATTCTTGCAGCATTTAGCTTTTAGAGAGGTTTTTTCAAACTTGAACAAGGATATCTATGCTCCACCATGATCCACCTGACAAGGATGCATTTTTTGGGGGCAGACCTTCCCTTTAAGACCTCCGTGTCAATGGTCTGGTGAGTGTTTGCTTTAGGGAGCGGCAAATGTGCCAGGCAGTCTAAATTAGAATCACTTTCCCTTGACTAAACACTAAGCCATTCATTTGAATAGCACTCAGACAGACTAGATATTTGATGAATGATTTGCCTCCATTTTTATAATAAAATTGATTCATTGTGCTCAGAGAAGCACTTTGGATTGATTTAGCTTCTTTTTTAAATAATCACATCCATTGAGGACAAATTCTTTATAAAATATTTTTCTTTTTCGAGGCCTTCTTGAGGTATAAAAAGAAGTTTAATTAGACAAAGAAAAAAACCAATATGGATTTAAGCTCTTAAATGCTCTCCTTTGTCCTCCCAGGTTATTACAAACATACCAACTGTAGAGGCTTAGTAAGTGTGGAACTCATCAGAGGTGCTCAGGTGCTGGTTGGCCACAATTTTAAAAGCTCAGAAAGACATTAGAAAGCCAAATTTGCACAAGACTGGACACTCTCCATCCATTTTATCATGGATAACTTTTAATTTAAGTGAAGAATACTGATCCATGTTTAACCCAACAGCCTCCAGTCCAATTAAGAAACACATTAATTACTCCTCGTCCTATCATTTACCTCGTCACCCTCCCAGCCCATGTCTCAGAAAAAGCCTTGTCACAAATAATTATTACAATAAAGATGGAAGTTAATTTAATTAAAGGCAGCAACATCCCATTTGTTGCAAAATCATGACAGTCACACAGCCTGGAGGGGGGAGGTTATTGATGGCTGTCTGTTTTTGGGGGAAGTCAACTACAATGTGTCACATTAAACGATGAGTTACATCTTGGCTGTAGCAATATTGGGGCAAATTTGGATACATTTACCTTTGTCTCGTTAGGGGGCACCACCGGAATTATCCGGAAGTCAATCATTTATTATTTAACAATTGACCTTAAACATTTAGGAACAATCTCATCTGAAGTTGTAAATTCTTAATACATTGATCTGTTTCTGCGAGAAAAAATACCCCCAAAGCAATCTCTGTACGAATATGAACAATTTATTGAAAAATAATAATAATGAACAAATCAAATAAAAGATCAAAAGATGGTTGGTTGCTTGATATTTGTAGTATAAAATAAAATAATTAAAAATTTTAATCTAAAATCTCTTTAAAGCAGCTTGGTGTTGAGAAATTATGTAAATTACTAATTCCCTATCGGCATCAACTCAGTATCACTGTTGGTGTGGAGTTGGAGGTCTTACT
>CAESWR010000498.1:0-14887 GCA_903171835.1 Mullus surmuletus | reverse complement strand
GGAGCTACAACCACCTCCACTCCCGAACTCGCTCAGTGGTGGAGAGTTGAGAGTTGAAGGGTCGGTGGTGCTGGGGTGCTGCTCTAATGCCCGGAGAAGGTGTGCCGCATTGTGATGGCATGTGGCGTCCTTCACAATGTGGCCAACCTGCATGGCATCCCTCTGGCCGAGCAGCATGTCCCCCCGCGAGACCACCCAGACGCTGGAGGGATTGACGCCGATCGCCAGCCGGGCAGTCGTCCTTGCCTGCCAGAATTTCAACACCACAATGTGAATGGGGAAGAAGCACACGATTACACAATTCATGAAGCCATATAATTAATTTCTTTTGTTCAACTAAACGTTCAAGAACGTTAATCATGCGGTCGAGCTGCTCATTGATGCCTATGATTCCATGTACAATCTCCTCTTGTGACTGAAGGACTGCCTGTGTGAGGACCCTCTTGTTGCGTTCGAGTGGGCCCGAGGATGCGCAACTGGGTTCAGGTGGGCCGGAGGATGCGCCGCTGCGTCCGGGTGGGCCGGAGGATGCGCCGCTGCGTCCAGGTGGGCTGCGGCAGGGGACTGCACGTTGGCGGTGTGGCTGACACATCGATTTCTGTTGAGCATTAAAAATATGGGTTTATTTAAATGTCTGATTCTGTATTATTCTTGCGTTTACATCCATGGCAAAGCATGTGGAAATGTCGTGAGTAAGAAATGGACCCCCACTTACCCTCCAGGCTCTCGGAGTCAGCGCGGGTAGCGGCGTGTGTGAGCTGCTCCTTCCTGAACCCCACCTGTCTGGCCGCTTGTTGTCCGACCACTTTTTTTTAAGCACTTTTTAGTGCGTTGCTCCGAACCCCCCGAGTTCACTCTCTGGCAAACCTTATCCCACTCACATTGTTTTTGTTTTTTTTATACTGACTCGGCAGGCTGCCAAACAAAATCCTTTGTTTCTCCTCCACCTCCCCGACCAGCACCTTCAGCGCACACGCCATGAAGTTCTTTTTCTTCGACATTTTGTTGCGAGCATGGACAGGAAAGACCCTATTTAAATAAAATTGCATATGTATAGGTTGGCGTAACGGAGGCAGGCAAAGCCACTCCAACATGTAGGCTCAATTCCACGCTGAGTGGGATGTATCAAGGAAACGTGCGTGGATTCCGGCTCTCGCACATATTGATAAATCTGGATTTTTTTTTGCCGTGCACAACTTCTGGGATTCTTGTGACCGCCGTTTTTAGTATGAGATCCACGCTATTAGTGATACATGAGGCCCCTGATGTGTTTCAGGATGCTGCGATGTTCACAAAGACATCGGGTGCAAAACCCAGACGATGAAAAATCTGCTCTGGTCTTTATTTGAACAAAAATGAAAAGAATCTCCCTGGCCAGCAGATCTTATTCTCACCTCAATCAAACACAACTTCAAAGTTTTGAACGTTTAGGATTATCAAAAAGCTGAACAAAATTTAAAAATGTTTGGAAAAATTTTCCTCCTGTTTACACGTATTAACAGGGGAAAAGAATATAAAATACTAAGGTGAGTTAAAAATTTGACAATCTCTGTAGCCAAAAGTCAAAATACAATATTTACAATACGGCCAAGAAAAGAAGCCAACTCAGGATTAAAAATGGGAACAGCTAAGAAGCCACTTTAGGCGTCCTGAAGAAATGTTCTAAGAATTGCGTAGAACTGAACTGAACAAAGCAAATAAGACGACAAAAAGGAAGCCAAAAGAAAGTAGAAGACTCTGAAGTAAAACTAAAGTAAAGCGGAAACAAAAAAACGGAAGAGACGTAAAAGACAGAAGAGATAAGAGCGTAAACTAAGGGAGAAGAGCTAAGAGGAGGAACAAAGGATGCGTGTGTGTTCTTATTCTAGTTGGGCGTGTAGCTAGAAAGAGTAGCTCATTGGAGAGTCACAGATTTTATGGCAGCAAAAGGGTGGAGGAAAGAGTAGGGGGAGACATGGAAAAACCCAGCCAAAACCAGAATGTTCAATACATTTGATTTCCTTTGTCTCCAAAGAGTTACAATTATCCACATTCCACGGAAATAATCCTAACTAAACACTTAATTACCGACATACTTTGGTTACTGAATTAACTACGTTGCTGAATTAATAAATTATGAATATCAAAAGGAACATATGTATTGGTCTGCCTACATGACAATAATCATTAACACATGTAAAAGTTTTTTTTTGTTTTTTTTACATTGTCTGCAACGTAACACATCCAAACCACAAGATAATAGATTATACACTTTTGAATATAAATGAGATTATAAATTTAAGGGTGCGGATAAATTGTTCAGGTTAAAACGACTTCTTGTAAATATATATTTCATTTACATTTGTGATGAATGTGATGTCCATTCCTTTGTCCGGATTTTACGTCCTTAGCTTGAAAGGAAGGTTTTGTCGTTCCAGGTCTGATCTTTCTCGGCCCTGGAAAGATTGTGTTTATATGAAAGGCCAAACTGTTAACCTCAGTGTCCAGTCCAGCGATTTTTATTGTTTGTCAGAGGAACCTCCAACTGATCTGGCAAGGCTCATGTTGACGTCTTTATTCCTTGATGGGGAAACACGTTATATTTAGGTAAAGATCTGGTGGGTATGTTAATTCCAAACAGGGGGGGGGTCAGCCAGGTCTCACAGCCTTTCCTCTGTGATCTTGGTTGTGTTAAATCCCAAGGAATGTATGGTAGAATTGAGAAGAGGTGAAACTCACGACATGGTGAAACCAACTCACTGTAGCTTTGAGGGGATGAGGCCAGCCTGCAGATTTTTATGTTGCAGCTAATTCCAGTTCAAACCGTGAACCATCTGTTTGTCCTGACCTGATGGCCTTGAGGCATATAAGGTTCTTGAAATAGTGTCAAAATATCTATAAAATTCCCAATTCCCCACTTTAATTGAAATAAAACAGCCCAATTAGCTAAGCAAAGCTGTTTTTGTTCTGCTGCAATGATTTTTTTAAAGTTATAGTTTAGTTTTAATGCTCCAACTAGCTGTTTCTTTGTCCATGAGAAAAACTCAAACTACAGTTGTCCGCCACATGTGTCACAAATAATGAATAAATCACACAACTTTCACATTCCTTTGTATGGCAAAACAATGTCACAGCTTCAAATGTATCAAATCTTATACTTTCCTCTTGCCATTTATTTGCAATTTCCTGTTCTGACTGTTTAATTTCTTTTAAGAATTTCCACCCCTGGCTTGTATTTGATTGACAATCTTGGAACAAGCCTGACATAATAAGATAAGTGCAAAATAGAAATATATTCTGCTCAAGTTTGAGGGGAGAAAATGGTGGCAAAGTCCACAATGAGACATCACTCAAATTACTGTTGCTTAAGCTCTATGCAAATATAAAGGCTAGGCCATTTTCACAAAACCAGTGATATACGCATAGTGAACACACATATCAGTTGTACGCACATATCCCTAATTGAGGGCAGAGAAGGATTAATGAATGAATTACATGCTTTAGTGATCCCTGCTGGGAAATTCTGTTTGTGACTGCCCCTCTCAGTAGGAAGGTCAGTGCACAGGGTCAGCTGTAAGAGGGAGAGAAAAAGAAGAAGAAAAACCACCCCAGGAGCTAATGGGGCTCCTTTCTAGAAGATGTCTGAGTGGAATGGATCCCAGCCAAGATGTTCGGTACAATCCTGGGCTCATGTGTTGAAGGATGGCATGCGTCTAACTGTCCCAAAGAACCACAGACATCTAAATCAAGTGAAAAAACAGCAGCCAATCCTGTAGTAAATCTGCTTCTGGCTTGATTATTAACTAGGGCTGGGTATCGTTTGAAAATGTTCGATACCAGTACCGATACCGGTACCCTTAAAACGATACTGATACCAATTGAGTACTTCATTTGATACTATTTGCGACTTGATTCAATATTAATGATGTAAATGGAAAGCAATCAGTTGTGCAAATGTCACCACTGTACCATCGGGGTAGTACCGTGGTATTTCCGGAGTAATACTGGGGTAATTGCGGTGTAGTACCGGGGTAATTGCAGGGTAAATTGTGTGATAGTACTGTGGTAATTGCAGAGTAGTACCGAGGTACTTGCGGGGTAGTACCGGAGTAATTGCAGGTATTACCGAGGTAATACCAGGGTAATTGCAGGGTAGTACAGGGATACTAGGGGGTAATTGCGTGATAATAGCGGCATAATTGCGGGGTAGTACTTGGGTAATTGTGTGGTAATACCGGGGTAATTGCAGGGCAGTACCGTGGTAATTGCGGGGTAGTACTTGGGTAATTGCGTGGTAATAGCGGGGTAATTGCAGGGTAATTGCAGGGTAATACCGGGGTATTTGCAGAGGTCAAACTCACTACATGGCAAAACCAACTCACTGTAGCTTTGAGGGCATGAGGCCAGCCTTCAAATTAATCAAATTTTATACTTAATTATAATAATTGCAGGGTAGTACCGGGCTAATACCGAGGTAATTGCTGGGTAGTACTGGGGTAATTGCATGATAATACAGGGTAATTGCAGGGTAAACCGGGGTAATTGTGATGTAATTGCAGGGTAATACTGGGGTAATTGCGTGGTAATTGCAAGGTAATACCGGGGTAATTGCAAGGTAATACCGGGGTAATTGCAAGGTAATACCGGGGTAATTGCAGGGTAGTACCGTGGCAATTGCAGCGCAACCGTACAAGTTGTACTGCTGCTAAACCTGTGCAATTGCAGTTTTTAAGATGTATTTTGTCATTGCAAAATGTTTGACTTTTGATTGGCCACAAGATATCTATGTTAGAAACTACATTGCATGCCAATGTAGTATTTTCATTTATAACTTTAATTGTAGTTTATCATTTCTATTTTGACACATGATGCAGAATTAATAGATCTACTACACTTATACTGATTATACAACCACCTCATCGTCAAAGATGTGCCATGTCAGTGGCTCATTTCGTGTGATTGCATCACATGGACAATGGATGTGCGGCCAGCCGACCACCCAAACCTTGAACCTATCCAAATTACGGTACCCCAGTTGCTGCACCCTGAACACAACCAAAACACCACACAAACAATGTCATATTCAAATTTTCCCATGAGCCATTGTGGCTACCCAACAACACGAAAAGCATTGCATTTTATCATTTTTGTAGCTACGACAATAAATTATGCATCAGGATTATTTCTAAATCAATTTTTATTCATGTGCCGGTGCTGCCTTGAAGATAGCTTAATGGGAGGAAAGGGGAAGAAAATGCAGAGAGAGAGCAGCATAGTTAGGGATCAGTTAAAGCCCTGGTATTACCACACAATTACTCCGGTATTACCCTGCAATTACCCCGGTATTACCCTGCAATTACCCCGGTATTACCACACAATTACCCCGGCATTATCCTGCAATTACCCTGGTAGTACCACGCAATTACCCCGGAATTACAACGTAATTCCCCCATTACTACCCCACAATTACCCCAATATTACCCCACAATTACCCCCGTACTACCCTGCAAATACCCCAGCCCCCGCAATTACCACGGTACTACCTCGCAATTACCCCAGTACTTCCCCGCTATTATGGGGAGGAGTGGTGACATTTGCACAACTGATTGCTTTCTATTTGCATCATTAATGTGAATAAAGTCAAAAAAAGTATCAAATGAAGTACTCAATTGGTATTGGTATGGTATTAGGGGTACTGGTATCGGACATTTTTAAACTATACCCAGCCCTAATCAATAATCAAGCCAGAAGCAGATTAATTAACCCGCAATTAGCCCGGTATTCCGCTGCAATTATCCTGGTACTACCCTGGTATTCCGCTGCAATTACCCCGGTACAACCCCACAATTACCCCAGTATTACCAAGCAATTACCCTGGTACTACCCTGAAATTACCCCAGTAGTACCACACAATTACCCCGGTACTACTATGCATTTACCGCAGTATTATCACGCAATTACCCCGGTACTACCCCGGTACTACACCACAATTAGCCCAGTATTATCACGCAATCACCCCGGTACTACCCCGGTACTACACCACAATTTGCCCAGTATTACCCCGGTCTTAACCAGCAATTACCCTGGTGATACCCCGGTATTATATATATTATATTATATGTATGTATGTATATATATGTATACATATATATATATATAAATATACTGTACATATATATATATATATATATACTGTACATATATACCTGTACATATATCTGGGTATCGTTTGACAGGCGCAATTTTGATACTACTTGGCACTGATAGCCAGCCCTAGTTTTATTATTATTATTATTTAGGGAGGAACTGAGCTCCCTCCGCAGGGTTTTGGTTACCACTGCCTGCTCATGTGTCACAAGGCAAGGGAGCCCCATCTGCCACTATGCACTGGGACGGGAAAGAGGAGGGATGGCACGTGGCATTTCCAGACTTTGTCCCCACTTGGGCGCTACTCAGAAAACCTGGTTTTGACACTGCCAGCATGCCGGGAATGTAATCAGCATCATGTCCCTGCCGCTGCTGTGGCCTCAAAGTTTGAATTCAAGCATTCTCCTGCTTCATAAACATGCCAACCCACACATGCCGTTCTCACTTCCATTTTTTTTTTCCAAAAACGTTTTTTTCCAATTCATTCTTTTTCTATGTCATCATTGGCTGCTCCGACTGGTGAAAAACGATTTTAACTGTACCCTCTCCAACTTGTCTCTCGGTGCTGCAACTACCATCTCTCTTTGGAAAGCTGCTCACTCTGAGCTGGGGTTATTATCAATAATGGCAGAGGACATAGAGGCATTAATGAGTGTCGCTCAGCTGGCAGGTATAAACTTAGTCTCCTCTCAGTGGGTGGTTTGCTAATTAGGAAATTCCAATGCCAAGTCTTTCCTTTTATAACCCCACCCCAGGCCACAGAAATAAATTTTAAGGCCTTTTGTGCCTCAAATAAAATCGAAAAAAATAAAAGTGCATCTTATCACAAGCCATTGGGGCAAACGCTCACATTCCAAATAAAATTCTGTGTCTGTTCCTTTACCGGAAACATTGCCACAGCACTTTTCTTGAACTGGGGAGCAGGTGTGCTGCTTTCATCTTTGCAGAGAGCAGCAGTGCATCTGCTCGTTCTGTCTTTGGGGTACAAAAAACTATCGAAAAGCTCCACAGAATCCTATAAATTATGTCCACGCTGAAGATTTCTGCAGGTCATGATTTACATTTGACACAGGCGCTCGGTGCAAACACATACTATCAGTCCTCTGATAATGTTCGTTTCCCTTCTTCTAAAATGGCTAAATGTGCGGAATAAAACTTTTCTTTCACAATCTGTTCCGCTATCAATATTGTGTTACAGTTGCAGATGAATCATGCAAAAAAAAAAGGCATTTCCTCGTGTGATATCAACATCTTCGACAGGAAATAAGACTAAAGCATCATAACATTTCACTACTTGAAGTAATAATGCAAGTAACCAATAGCAGCTAATGTCAAGCACAGTCAAGTAAGCAAAGCTCATTACTTAAAAATACACCCGGCTGGTAAATACTTTAAGGTTAGACAAGCAGAATTTAACTTCAAAGAAAATACATTGAAGGTGCAACTCGTCTCCCTCATGACCCAGAGGTTATGATTTCTTCAGATGGCAAATTTAATCCAGTGTCAGAGGGGATATTTTCACTTGGCTGGGCTGATCATCACTGTTTTGGAGGATCCTGGTGGATTTTGTTATCAAGATCCCATTGATGTGAGCGGCATGACAGCGAGGTGATAGAACAGGTGGTCTCAGCCACAAAAGGATACCAAGTAATCCCTACAAGCAGGGTAGTGTGAGGAAATTTGTTCTCGGCTTATATGAATAGATACAGCCCGTTTAATATGACACCAGTTCTTTCTTCTCAAACATAATAAGACAATAGACAGGACTTAAGGATAACAAGGCCTCCCAGCAGTAGAAAGCAGAGATAACGAGGCTCCTGACAGACAGCTAAGGTAAAGAAGCGACGGGGAACTCAGAGCCCTCCTCTCATTACCACCCCGATTCCAAAGCTAACAGCGTTTCCTCGTTGCAGAGAATATTTGGGATGTGCGTGCTGTGACATCTCCACAATGAGCCGAGAACGCCGATAGCTTGTTTTGCCACATTGCTGTCGGCTCGGATTAAACCGAGCCAAGAGCAGAGCTTCATGGGTATAAATGTGATGGACACGTTCAATGCGCTTGTTGTGTTAACATTTGTGATCCCGTACATCATAATCACAGTCAGTGGTCAATTTATGCTTGTTTACTTTGCAACGCATCTTCGATGTTTCATTTCTTTCTTTTCTTTCTTTTTGTGTGACTAAAATATTTTGCTCACATGTTGGAGACACATTGTTACTGTGTGGGTGTAGTGCAAGAGAAAGAAGCTTTGGACAGAAAATTCCTTCCTCTCCCCTTCCAGACAAAAATTGTTGTTTATATGGAAGTAGACCTTTTGAGAAGAAAATAATCACAAAAAAAAGGAAGAAGATGCATATTATGAACCTATGTCCAATTTAATGATATTGAGAATTGTCATTATCATTTAATTTCAATTTTTATATTTAGCCATTTTCAGCATTTTCAGGTCGAGGTAAGGTCATTCTCAGTTTTTCAGTTTTTCTCTTGTCATTGCTTAACTTAGTTTTTTTGTTCGTTCCCTATTCATGTCTTGCAATGAAGCAGTTTGTGAGAACACTTTTTATATAAAAATTATGTCTATCCTGGAGATTTTTTTTAACAATTCCCTTTAGCATTTATTATGTATTTTTCTGTGCAAGGTCAGAGCTCAATCTGGATTTTCACAAACACATCATAACTATGTTCCCATCTTACGCAGATAGTCAAAAGATTGTCAATAGAACAACAAGCGATACATATTTTGTGTGTGTGTGCTTGTGTGAGTTTGTGTGCATGAGTATAAAAGTGTTACAGAGAGACAGAGCTGAATGCTTGGAACTTCCCAAAATGCCTTCTGCTCTACTGGCACTCAAATGAAGCAATCTGTCTCTTTGCAAACAATGAGGGGTTAATTGGATGTTCACCTTGGCGATGCCGAACTTAGCAAAAGGCCTCAGGGGATTCAAACAACAAAAAAAGTCTGCACTTTCACATGATTCCCGACATGGGGCGGCAGATTCATGACGATGGTAAACATTCAACTTTAATGGCCTATCTCAAAAGTAAACCCGGAGGCAGATCACACTTTATACTGCAACAACAGTATGAGTGACGTGTCTTGTGAGCTACTTTTCAGACAAAAATGGCGACATGCTGGAGCGGCTTGTTGTGCACTTTGAAATGGGATCTTTGCCTTGAGTAAACGACTGAACAAATCTAGTTAATCATTTTCATTATTCACTTCAATTTAGGTTTTCAAATATATGGAAGCTGTAATTCTCTTTACTCACCTCCTTTGGACAGCCGTCTCAGAACTCCAGCTTGCTCAAAGATTCTGTGTCAAAAACTGTAAAATGGAATTTAATTGATAAAGTGCATGACACGGTGCTGTATGTCCACAACACCGGGGCTATTAAATGAAGTCTCTCACGTATCTTACAGTCCACTGAGCCGCGGTGCACGACTGTAACTTTCCAACACATTGAGAAATTATGCAGATTGAATGATAGCTATGAGCTACGGTTTGCTAAACATCAGCGTGAATAATACATCAACTGGTTCAAGACCACTGCCACCGGCCTCGCAAAAATGCCACCCAATCAGTGCCATCAGAAGATGCGTGAAAGAGTAACCAAGGGAGGCCAGAACATGGTGGAAAAAGATAAGACATGGTTGAGCAGTGCTGATATTTAAAAACTGCATACATTTACGTCTATAGATAGATCGAACGCTGCTGCCCAGCAGGATTTTGGCCAGCAGACACCTTGCAACAGACACATGATGAGTCAAAGAGGCATGCCGATTGCATGGTTGCAATGTAAAACAGATAAAGCTCTAATAAGCCCATACGGAGAGCAGAAACAATGCCTGTTGGTATCGGTTTCATCAGAGGTTTGACAAAACTGTAGTGTAGCTGTGTCAGTGAACTGCATGTGTTGTGAAACTGTGCCTTTGAGATACGGCCAGACAAACAAGCTAAGACGGACAAAATGTGACAATATCCTCCTTGGCAGGAGCAGTGCATGCGTCTGTTTGAACATTTTTTCGATCTGACAAGATCTCTCCCATATGCGCTCATAAAACGTGCTTGGTTGCCACTCCTTTTTTTATACCAGATACACTAATCTGACCACACTGCTTTGTTTGTTTGTTCCTGACATATTCATGAAACAAACAGAATGCTATTGCTGCCTTGCAAGGACATAGGCATTAATTTGCTCTATATATATGGAGAGAACCACAGTGATGCAATGCCATAGATAGTGCAGGTAATTAGTTTTCTTTAGTAGGCATGCTGTCAGCATTCATCTCATTGAGAAATATGGGTGCCATTTAATTGTTCATTGTTGAATATGATTTGTACCAGACTGTGTGTTCTGCTGTAGCGATGTTGGGGCAAATTTGGAGAAATTTACCTTTGTCTCGTTAGGAGGCACCACCGGAATTATCCGGAGGTCAATCATTAATTGTTTAACAATTGACCTTAAGACATTTTGAAACAAATCTCGTCTGAAGTAGTGAATTCTTAATACATTGATCTATTTCTTCCAAGAAGAAATACCAGAAAAACATCTCTGTATGATAAATGAATGATTTATTGCAAAATGATAATAATGAGTCAAATAAAAGATCAAAACTCTAACTAATCATAAACTAAAATCATAGTAACAAATAAAAGATTTATTTATCTAAATATATACAGTATATATATATTTATAAAAGCAAGTTTGTGTCAAAAATTAATGTACGTACTAACGGAATTTAATAACTTCCTATCGGCATCAACTCAGTAGCACTGTTTGTGTGGAGTTGCAACCAGGATAATAGTTTTGTGTTGGAACCCCAAAGGATCGTCTCATAGAGGCTGTTGAATCTGATAACGTCGGCGAAGTCGGCTCTCTGAAGTTATGATGACGGCAGCGAGGTCAGGACGTCCACGCGGTAGCTCCAAAAATCAGATGAATCTCTCAGGATGTCATGTTGGTTGCACAGACGTCAGGGGACAAGACTCAGCCGAAGGAAAAGGAAAAATTTGCGTTGGTCCTTATTTGAAAAATAACGAAAAGGATCTTCTTGACTAGTAGATTTTAGTCACATTGTCCAAACGGAGTTTGAAGAAAAGCTTAAAGATTAACAAAAACACTCAAAACAACCGAAAAAAGAATCTTCCTGTTTACGTGGGTTAACAGTTCTCTCGAGCGCAATTTGTAAAAAAGAGTTTAGGCAAAAATCAAGACTCAGTTCAGAGAAGTTGCGGTAAGAACTTGGCTTCGGAAAGGAAAATTCTGCAACAACTCCGAGTCAAAGTACTTCTGAGAAAACTGTCTCAGAATTAAGATGGGAGAAGCTAAGAAGTTACAAAGAAATTCCGAATAAAGAGCTGCATGGAAATTTGAAGAAAGAGCCAGCGCCCACTCCACGCTCCTATTGGGCAGGGGATGCGGCTTTCGCTGGTGTATGTTCTTAGTGTACAATACGCTTTTTTTACGGCAGAAATGCCGTCGTTCAACCGTACCTATTTGAACCAGAATCTGACACAGAAGTAGAGGTTCCCGTTCCCGAACATGTTCAGATTCTGCGGCTGCAGCAGGACGTTTCAGAATGGTTACTTAATTTTTCGTTCATATGTGGTGTTTCAGTTACTACCATGTAGCTAACGCTAGCTCCAGCTAATAGTAAGGTTCATCTTATCTGGGGGGCTGGTCCACAGCAGCCTCCACTACAGCCGGAGAGAGTCGACCCTGACTTCCACTGCACAAGTTTCAACTCTCAGATCCGCTCGTTTTAGCACACAGTGGGGAAAAGGTGCAGAAAGCAAGTAAATGAGATGACATATGATGTGAATTTTTTCATTTTTTGACCTCATACTCATGCTACCAGGAAAACATATGACAATTAGAAAACCTTCTGAAATGAATTAGGCTCGGCGGAAGGTGACCTTTAATAAATGATGAATATCAAAGGGAACATATGCATTGGTTTGGCTACATGAAAATAATCATTAATACATTAAACATAAAACATTGTCTGCGACGTAACAGATAGACTATCCAAACCACAAGATTATAGATTATACGATTTAAATACGTAAATACGATTATAAGTCACATGTCTATTTGAGGGTGAATTGGCATGTGGAAAAAGTACATTCACAGTTACCATTCTCGTTCATCAGGGGTCAGTGTGCCTCTTTGTGTGACCAGCTAATTAAAACAAATAATTAAGAACTTAGCCTTCGAACTTCGTACAACAACCGGAGTTGGACAACATTTGATGGCGCAGTAAGATGGCTCAGGTTAAAACTGAATTTGTGAGGTTACATATTTTATTCAGTGAGATTTGCATTTGTATGTGAATGTGATGTCCATTCCTTCATTGGAATTTTTACGACTAAGGCCTGGTGTTGTTTCCTTGGTTTAGGAAGACGGGTTCGTTAGTCCAGGTCTGATTCTTCTCGAGTCTGGAAGGAGTGTGTTTGCATTAAAGGTCAGTTCTTGACCTCCGTGTCCAGTCCAGTGATCTTTATTGCTCGTCAGAGGAACCTCCAACTGAGCTGGCGAGGCTCATGTTGACATCTTTATTCCTTGGTGGGGAAACGAGTTGTCTTTGGTTGAAGATTTCGTGGATATGTTAATTCCGAATTGGAGGGGGGTAGCCAAGTCTCACAGTCTGTCCTCTATGATCACAAAACTCACTACACTGCAGTTTACGGGAGATTACCCAAAATTTGCTCTTTTAGTTTGTGGAATGCTTTAAGTATTTCATGAGCTTCCCAGTCTTCTATGTGCTCTTTTAGAGGGTGGAGAGGTCTGCAGTGTGAAATACACCCATCTTTTCATCGACAGTGAAGGGGGGAAACAGGGAGAGGCAGACAGAAAGTGTGTTGAGACGGAGGGAGATAGATGGCCTTATCCTCTGAAAGAAGCACAATTATTTGCAACGGCAGTGCGATCAGACCTTGTAAATTAAAAAAGAATAAGTACAGACAAAACCTAAAAAGTGTCCATCCATTGTGATGACGACGATACGAGGGAAAAAAATCGGACACTTTTTGTAGTTATTTATTCATCCTTTCTGTCGTTTTTCATTTTTCATTACAAAAAACTCCCTCCATGCAAAATAAAGATGGGATGTACAGTGGCTCTCGAAAAAGCCAACGTTGTTGCTCACTGCTGAGTCTGGTCTCTAGACAGTTGCGCATGAGCGAACACGGAAGTGATTTCCGATCCAATTTTTCGACTTGTCAAGAGCAGGAAAAAGCACAGGTGCTACTAATATAATGTTTACAATAGCTATGGTCTGTTCTGCAGGAAGCTGTTGTATGACAGTGAACCCCCATAAGAGCAGGACCTGCAGCTGAGTCACCCTCTCACTCATATTTCTGTAGCATGTGGACATTTAATCTGAGGCAGATAAATACGAGAGCTGTTTCCATTAAGAATTTATATTTACCCTGAAGATCAAGTCTGTTCAAAAGATGCAAGCTCAACGAGCAGGTGGAAAATGCGCAGCGTGTTACTGTGAGCTTTAACAGCTTTTACACAGATGTGAACTCAGCTCTGCGACTACCTCCAAAGCTGTCTTAAATCATATTCCACCAGGCCTGCGGGCTCTTATTCATTGTGTGTGTTTTTTTTATTTGATTGAAGAGCAGAAAGCTTGCACCGATCACCGGTGAAAGTGAAGTGAATGCATTTAAACTGTACAACTGGCACATCAGCCACTATGGAGTCTTGAAATAATATTCTATGATAACACAGCTGCTAAATGTACGTTTTATTTTGTGATTGCTCCTGCAGGAGCAGGTGCCCATCGTTGTATGTTGTTGTGAGTAATGAAAAGTGCACTCAACTTGATAAATTTAGAGATCATCCTCGCCCATATATACGACAAAATAACAAGCACCGATGGGCTGTAGCTCATTGGCATGGAGGGTCTCAAAGCCAAAATCTGGCTTTGTGAAAATGGCAAACACATAATTAAGCAAATGATCTTGAGGAAAGTCCTGTCAAGGTTTTGATTTCCACGCGTGCGTGTGTGTGCGTGCGTGCATGTGTGCGACACTCAACTGTTTGGGTTAATTTTAAAATGAAATAATGCACCTTTTGTCTAGAAAAGTCACTTTAAAACAACACATTTGAAATTTCAATAGAATAAGTAATACTATTAACATCAAAACACAAAGTGAAGGACAAACCTGTTTGTATCTATATGCGGTATTAACATATAAATTAGTATAAGGCGGCAGCCAGCAACCTGCAATGTTTCTGGAGAGTATATTTATTCAAACATGAAAAAAAGAATATGTTTTCTCATTTGAGGGTCATACACGTAAATTTCACCTTCTTTGTTTTATTTTGTCAAATCTGCCAAGCAATTAAAAGAATAATTGCAAAACCGCAAAGGAAACGGGAAATGGTCATTAGGGTCATTTATAGTAAATGAGCTCCCATAAGCACAGAAACCAGTACATGTCTAAACAAGAATGTGGATTTAAAGCTGCACTTTGATTCATTTTTGACGGCAATTCACTTCTGCAGCTGCTATGTGCCATATTCACCTATTTTCCTGTATAGTGCAACATGTTTTGCAGTGCCAAAGGTGATTGGCTGTTTTTGTGTTCGGGGAGTGTCAACTTTTTCATCCACTACAGTTGCCATCCATTTCAATGCTCTGCTTTCATCCCTTCCTGGGAGGGTAAACAGTCAATCATATGTAATATCATTTTGGCATATTTGCGCATGTAATTTTGAGAGAATTGTAACAATATCAGTTAAAA
>CAESWR010000497.1:0-22111 GCA_903171835.1 Mullus surmuletus | reverse complement strand
CCTATCACCACTACAATATTTTATACAAACATAAATCCACGTGTTAGAAACGACTAAAAAACAAAGTTTATTAAAAAGTAAACACTTGTTTTGATTGTAGTCAAAGACATTTTTAATCAGTAAAACATACTCAAACCCGAGTAAAGTTCATAGATTGTTACAAAAAGAAGCTGAACTGTGTGTTACAGTATGACGATTCTGTATCTCCAGCTCCAAGTGCAAAGCTGCCTCAAAGTACGAAGAGAGACAAACACAAAAACGGCCAAGTCGCGTTGTTTCATATGTTTTCCTGATTTGTGTGAGTTTTAAATCATGTGCTTTGCCCTCAGAGGCTGCTTATTATTATGTAACACGGCAGCTTGTCAAAGGCAGTTAAGGTGATCAGGTGAACGCTGTCACCCTGTGGAATCAAAGTGACATTGCACGGTCAAAAATGAGACCAAAGCATTTATTATAAGAATAGAAACAAACTCTGCCATCATGCTTCAATAACTGCATGTGCGATGCAGCTCAGCGACTAATAAAATAAGATAAACTCATCTGGAAAAAAATAGAAATGTACAAACACATCAACTCTGGTTTACAGTGTTGCATTTTCAGCAGAGCGAAAGCCGATCTAAGGCCTCCTCGGGCCGCGCCTCCTCACTCTGATCGCGGTCGGAGCCGTGATGATTCTCAAGTCGGGAATCCTCATCTGCGCCACCCGCAGGGGAGCCTGCCCGACTTGAGCTCGTCCACAAAACCCTCCACCCTGTCGAACTTGTTTGTGAGGCTCCCCAGCTCGTCCTTCAGAGCGCTGAACTGCTCCTGCCAGACCGCCAACAGAAGCTGGATCCTGCGCGCGTGTGTGCGCGCATACACATACACATACTTGCTTAAGTCCCATTTTGGGTATTTAGGTGTTTTTACCGTACCTTTGGGGACTGATTTTCTGGAGACTTACCCGAACCCTTATTACAACAACTATTTGCCGAACCCCAGCCCGAGCATTAAGGCTTGTCTTTGACAGACTGTAGCTCCTGACCAGAAAATGCTAGAGGCCTGTAAAAGGTCTGTTTTGGGACGCGCTGAACTCGCTGGTATTGGTCCCAAGTCTCTACGACGCTCCGTTGCGGACATGACCATTGACCCCCTGTCATTGCACTTATGGTAACCCTAACTTTGAAAGACTCGCCATAACTTGAGATGTGATTATTTTAAAGACACCAAACCAGAATCAACCCCCATATTTTCAAGGCTGCCGAACACACTGGGCTTAGTCCCGAAGCTCTAGGAGCCTCCAGTGCTGAGATACTTATGTTCAGACAACAATAAATAGGCTGTATCTCCTGAACGCGAGGTTGTAGGAGCTCAGGACCCAGCTCATTGCACTCGGGGTGCCCAAAAGCCTATGGGTAGAACTTGACCCCATGTCTCTATGACTTTTCGTTCTCTAACCCTAACCCTAGCAGGAGGCAAATTAGGGTTGAGAAACCCTAACCCTAACCCTAGCTCAGCATTAAGGTGCATCTTTGACTGACCATAGCTCCTGACCAGAAAGTGCTAGAGGCCTGGAAACAGTGACCCACCCCAGGTTTTGGGACGTGCCGAACGCGCTGGTATTGGTCCCGAGTCTCTACGACCGTCCGTTGCGGACATGACCTTTGACCCTCTGTCATTGCACTTATGGTAACCCTAACTTGGAAAAACTCGCCTTAACTTGAGATGTGATTGTTCTAAAGACACCAAACCAGCATCTACCCCCATATTTTCATGGCTGCCGAACACACTGGGCTTGGTCCTGAGGCTCTAGTAGCCTCCAGTGCTGAGATACGAATGTTCAGACAATCGTAAAAAGGCTTTATCTCCAGAATGAAAGGTCGTAGGAGCTCAGGACCCAGCGCATTGCACTCGGGGTGCACAAAAACCTATGGGTAGAACTTGGTCCCATGTCTCTACGACCTTCCATTCTCTGAACCCTAACCCTAGCAGGAGGAATATTAGGGTTGAGAAACCCTAACCCTAACCCTAGCTCAGAATTAAGGTGCATCTTTGACTGACCGTAACTCTTGACCAGAAAGCACTAGAGGCCTGGAAACAGTGCCCCACCCCAGGTTGGGGTATGTGCTGAACGCACTGGTATTGGTCCCAAGTCTCTACGACGCTCCGTTGCGGACATGACCTTTGACCCCCTGTCATTGCACTTATGGTAACCCTAACTTGGAAAGACTCGCCATAACTTGAGATGTGATTGTTCTAAAGACACCAAACCAGCATCTACCCCCATATTTTCATGGCTGCCGAACACACTGGGCTTGGTCCTGAGGCTCTAGGAGCCTCCCGTGCTGAGATACGAATGTTCAGACAATCGTAAAAAGGCTGTATCTCCAGAACGCAAGGTCGTAGGAGCTCAGGACCCAGCTCATTGCACTAGGGGTGCTCAAAAACCTATGGGTAGAACTTGGTCCCATGTCTCTATGACTTTTCGTTCTCTAACCCTAACCCTAGCAGGAGGCAAATTAGGGTTGAGAAACCCTAACCCTAACCCTACCTCAGAATTAAGGTGCATCTTTGACTGACCATAGCTCCTGACCAGAAAGTGCTAGAGGCCTGGAAACAGTGACCCACCCCAGGTTTTGGGACGTGCTGAACGCGCTGGTATTGGTCCCGAGTCTCTACGACGCTCTGTTGCGGACATGACCTTTGACCCCCTGTCATTGCACTTATGGTAACCCTAACTTGGAAAGACTCGCCATAACTTGAGATGTGATTGTTCTAAAGACACCAAACCAGCATCTACCCCCATATTTTCATGGCTGCCGAACACACTGGGCTTGGTCCTGAGGCTCTAGGAGCCTCCAGTGCTGAGATACGACTGTTCAGACAATCATAAAAAGGCTGTATCTCCAGAATGCAAGGCTGTAGGAGCTCAGGACCCAGCTCATTGCACTCGGGGTGCTCAAAAACCTATGGGTAGAACTTGGTCCCATGTCTCTACGACCTTCCATTCTCTGAACCCTAACCCTAGATCAGAATTAAGGTGCATTTTTGACTGACCGTAGCTCTTGACCAGAAAGTACTAGAGGCCTGGAAACAGTGCCCCACCCCAGGTTTTGGGATGTGCTGAACGCGCTGGTATTGGTCCCGAGTCTCTACGACGCTCTGTTGCGGACATGACCTTTGACCCCCTGTCATTGCAATTATGGTGACCCTAACTTGGAAAGACTCGCCTTAACTTTAGATGTGATTGTTCTAAAGACACCAAACCAGCATCTACCCCCATATTTTCATGGCTGCCGAACACACTGGGCTTGGTCCCGAGGCTCTAGGAGCCTCCAGTGCTGAGATACGAATGTTCAGACAACAATAAATAGGCTGTATCTCCAGAATGCAAGGTTGTAGGAGCTCAGGACCCAGCTCATTGCAAAAGCTGAATACAATAATTCACAATAAAAATAAGTATCAGTATCAGGACTCACTGACTTCTGCAGCACTTTTAAACTTCAAAGAGGAAAAACTGGTGACGAAGAAGACGTTCCCGCAGTGGTGGGAGAATTCAAGATAACATCGCCATCATACCAGACAGCTCCCCGGATCGGGGACAGCTGAGTATCGTCGCTGCAATGAACACCTGATCCCCAGAACGGGATCTACTAGATAACGCGTTCGTGTTTACAACCACAAAGATCAAGGGAAAAGACAGATCAGCAGAAAGTCAAATATTACATATATCTGTGAAGGAAATATCTAAAAACATTTTCTTCACAATTAAAAATACACAGGAACGGTCGTTGTGTCTAATAGGCTGTGCAGCGCCACAGATAGATCAAAGGAAAGTGCTTTGGCCTTTCTGATGTCATAACTTCCAATTTGTGTCTTGATGAAGCTTTTCCTGGTTGCAGGTAAACACAGTGTTACCAGTTACCACACAATAAATCTGTGCATGCTGCTGAGATCACACCAGGGAGCAGCAGCACATTACTGTTCGAATGACAAAGAGAGAAGTCACGCACAAACAGGTTTTATGGTTGATCTTTTTTTTCTTCCCCGTCTCTTTCTTGAACAGGATGCACCTGCCGCCTCTCTCGTTATTTTCCGCCTCATGTAAATCAGGAGCTGCAATCTGCACTCATGATTTTTGAATCTTTTATGATTTGTGTTATTTGCTGCAAATATTTCGTGGCCAATTTCCCTCACGGAAAGCAAAGGAGGTTAGGATTTCAGATGATGTGAACAACAGACGAAATTGTGAGAAACAGGACACGTGTGCAAGTTTCTTGAAACAACCGCCACATTTCTGACGCTTCCGACTTAAGAGTGCAACTTGTGATTAGTCAGAAAATGTCCTCTCCCCTCCCTTTGGCCTTCCATCCCAGGATGCACCTGCAGGTCTCGTCCTCCTCTGTAGCTCCATGATGTAAATGAGGCGGTCAAGTATGAGCTCTCTGCCTGGTAACAAGAATGTTTCAGTTAACTCATATTAAATCAATTATTTTATGCTGATACTTTGCTCATCTCTCATGCCGTAACTGAGCTCAATAGAGTTAAAATATATGTACACCTAGAGAACAAAGGGGGTTGAGAGAGATACGGAAAAATACACAAACCTCATCGCAATACATAGATATTCTGTTTTTTTTCATGCCACTAAAGAGAGCAGCTCGCCATGTGGCTGTAACAGACTCCGCCTCCTCGCGGCCCCTCTCAGTTTCAGTGCTGCCTTAAATTGCTCTTCCGCTCCTCATCTCGCAACTTGTCGTCAGCGAGGTCACTCTGCACGTTACCAGGTCACGCTCTGTCACACCTCGGCCATGCTGCCAACTCTCTGCGCGCTCTTTGCCACCCTGACATGTAAGGAGCCTCACTGACCGCAGCTTTGGATTCACCAGTGTACGTCTTGATCTCACCGTGTTGTCGTCTGCAGGTGTGAGCGGTGCGGTTCAGGTGACGCAGAGGCCTCCCGCTGTGATGGCGAGCGCGGGAGAAACCGTCTCCTTTGAATGCAACTCTGCAGTAGATGGACCTCGTTGGTATAAACAGGTTCCAGGAGGGGTTCCTCAGTTCATCATGAATTATTTCCACACCTTCAGCTCTGCTCAATATGGAAGTGGTTTCTCATTTCCCAAATTCACACCATCCTATCAGTCAAAAACCGACTATCGTTTGACCATCACTGATACTGAGGTCGGAGACGCAGCCATCTATTACTGTGCTACATGGGACGCCTCTGCACAGGAGCACGTATCACAGTCATTTACACTGTGACAAAAACATCAGCAGGGACTTCTGCTTTTTGAGTCTGTAAAAAACTAAACTAAACACACTAACCGACTATAGTATATATAGTATATATATCATTATCCATCCATCCATCTAATTGATCTATCTATCTCTATCTATCTATCCATCTATCTATCCATCTATCCTCCTCTGAAGGGGAAGCATTCGATGCCTGATCAATTTTGCAATGATTTTGCAATGATGAACATGATTTAAGGAGGTAATTCTAAATGAAGAATCTCTATCTATATTCTGGACATGTTGATTTGATGCAAAAAGAAGGAAAAACAACAGACTGAACATCGCTCATACAGGAATAAATTGACCAGCACAAATGGCAACAGCTGACCAAAAACAGAACAATGTGAAGCCACATGTCAGCAGCCTCTATGAGTGACAGTTGTGCTGAGCGCTGAAGCTCCGCCTCCTCCTGGTCTCCTCATAAGCGTCAGTGTGTCTTCTCCTCACACTCCAACCTGCTGGCCTCTCAGCTGGATAGTGAGAGATGTTTGCAGCACACGCTGACACCATGCTGGGGAGCCTCTGCGTCCTCATGGCTGCTCTGACATGTAAGATCTTCTTCTTCTCATTCCTTCCACACAAACATCTTCAGCCCTCAGCTTCTCACTGCTGTGTTTTTCTGCTGGCAGGTGCTGAAGCAGCCAAAGTGCTGACCCAGACGCCTGCAGCCCTCACAGTCTCTGCAGGACAAGAAGCTGTTCTCAGATGCAACGTTCAGAGAGATGACGGCTATGTAGTCAGCTGGTATAAACAGATTCGTGGTGGGGTTCCTCAGTATATTTTGTGGTTTTACCATTCTAGCAGTTCACCCACCTATGGATCAGGATTCTCCTCAGACCGTTTCAACTCTAAAACCACATCAACTATAGATTACCAGTTGATCATTAAGCGGTCAGAAGCAGGAGACTCTGCTGTGTATTATTGTGTAACAGGGGACAGCTCTGCTAATGAAGCTGTATCACAGTGATTTAGTCTGTGACAAAAACCTCTTCCCTTCTTACTTCTGCTTTTTGAGTCTCTGACACACAGACTATTGTTCTCTTCTCGTGAGGCTTTAAGAAGTACCACAATTTTGCTTTATCCAACAAGAGTTCAAGGTGAGAAATACAAATGGATAGTTATTGTTATGAGGTTTAATTGACAATAGAAACATTACAGAGAGATTCAATGAGTCTCAAAGGTGTGAACAGATGAAACACACACATTGAGTTACTTTGTGTGTGCAGCGTTGAAGTGCATATGTCAGGCTGAACCTCACACAGAACTGCAACATGTAGATAAAAATGAGTAATAATCAAAACTCTTAAAGATCATCAAGTTACACATGATTTAAACCCTTGGTCGCTCTGATGAACTCTTAAAGCAGCTCTGACTTCAGTCATGGTGACAGTAGGTATTGTCCATCAACATCTCACACACAAGCCCGCACACACACACACACACACACACACACACACACACATAGTTACTATCTGTGTGCACAGTCAAAGCTTATATGTTGATGTCCGGCTGAACCTCACATAGAGCTGCATCATATAGATACTAATCAGTAATGTCAAACACCAAAAAGGTCATTGTTACACATGATGTGAAGAACTCTTGAAGCAACTCGGACTTCAGTCATGGTGACAGCAGATACTGTCCTTCAATATCTCTCACACACACACACACACACACCAAAAATCTCACACAGAGTGGCTTCAATACTCACCCACAAATGCAGATGTCAATGATCAGACACAGTTCGTTCAGACTCTCTGGACTCACTTTATTTTCTTTAAATGGTTGGTTCATCGGTCCAGCCGGGTGGGTCTTCTTCATCTGTCCCGTCTGTGCAGCATCGTTTGTGACAAGCATCTACCAAAGCTTGTTTTCTTCACGTCACGTCATTCATCCATGTAGGAAAAAAAGATTTGTTCCACTTTTGTAAAACATAGATGTGAAAATAATGTTTCTCTTCATTTTCTCAGTCCATTAAAGAAAAAAAACATCAGTTTTTTATTTTGTTTTATAAGACTCTGCTAAAAGTGTTTCATATGAATTTGAAGACAATAATGAGCTGACTGAAGGAACAATGTGAAGCCACATGTCAGCAGTGTCTTTGAGTGACAGTTGTGCTGAGCGCTGAAGCCCCGCCTCCTCCTGGTCTCCTCATAAGCGTCAGTGTGTCTTCTCCTCACACTCCAACCTGCTGGCCTCTCAGCTGGATAGTGAGAGATGTTTGCAGCACACGCTGACACCATGCTGGGGAGCCTCTGCATCCTCATGGCTGCTCTGACATGTAAGATCTTCTTCTTCTCATTCCTTCCACACAAACATCTTCAGCCCTCAGCTTCTCACTGCTGTGTTTTTCTGCTGGCAGGTGTTGATGCAGCCAAAGTGCTGACCCAGACGCCTGCAGCCCTCACAGTCTCTGCAGGACAAGAAGCTGTTCTCAGATGCAACGTTCAGACTCACGAAAATTACGTCAGCTGGTATAAACAGATTCCTGGTGGGGTTCCTCAGTATATTCTGTACTTTTTCCATTCTCACAGTTCACCCAGCTATGGATCAGGATTCTCCTCAGACCGTTTCAACTCTAAAACCACATCAACTATAGATTACCAGTTGATCATTAAGCGGTCAGAAGCAGGAGACTCTGCTGTGTATTATTGTCAAACATGGGACAGCTCTGCTTCTGAAGCTGTATCACAGTGATTTAGTCTGTGACAAAAACCTCTTCACTTCTTACTTCTGCTTTTTGAGTCTCTGACACACCGACTATTGTTCTCTTCTCGTGAGACTTTAAGATCACTACAACCTCACTTTATCCAACAAGTGTTCAAGGTCAGAAATAAAAATGCCCAGTTATTGTTATGAGTCTAATTGACAATAGAAACATTACAGAGAGATTCAATGAGTCTCAAAGGTGTGAACAGATGTTGACGTCACATCATGTGGACTGAAAGTCAGTTTTCATCCTCGGTCAGTGAAGCATCACCTCTGCTTATTTATAGCTCTGTGAAAAATGGGCGGCTGTCTGACTGGAAACACACACATTGAGTTACTTTGTGTGTGCAGCGTTGAAGCGCATATGTCAGGCTGAACCTCACACAGAACTGCAACATGTAGATAAAAATTAGTAATAATCAAAACAATTAAACATCATCAAGTTACACATGATTTAAACCCTTGGTCGCTCTGATGAACTCTTAAAGCAGCTCTGACTTCAGTCATGGTGACAGTAGGTATTGTCCATCAACATCTCACACACAAGCTCGCACACACACACACACACACACAAACACACACACACACACACACACACACACACANNATGTTGATGTCCAGCTGACCCTCACATAGAGCTGCATCATCAGTAATGTCAAACACCAAAAAGATCATTGTTACACATGATGTGAAGAACTCTTGAAGCAACTCTGACTTCAGTCATGGTGACAGCAGATACTGTCCTTCAACATCTCTCACACACACACACACACTCACACACACACACACACAAACACACACCAAAAAGCTCACACAGAGTGGCTTCAATACTCGCCCACAAATGCAGACGTCATTGATCAGACACAGTTCGTTCAGACTCTCTGGACTCACTTTATTTTCTTTAAATGGTTGGTTCATCGGTCCAGCCGGGTGGGTCTTCTTCATCTGTCCCGTCTGTGCAGCATCGTTTGTGACAAGCATCTACTAAAGCTTGTTTTCTTCTCGTCACATCATTCATCCATGTAGAGAAAAAAAGATTTGTTCCAGTTTTGTAAAACATAGATGTGAAAATAATGTTTCTTTTCATTTTCTCAGTCCATTAAAGAAAAAAAAACATCAGAGTTTTTTGTTTTTGTTTTATAAGACTCTGCTAAAAGTGTTTCATATGAATTTTAAGACAATAATGAGCTGACTGAAGGAACAATGCGAAGCCACATGTCAGCTGTGTCTGTGAGTGACAGTTGTGCTGAGCGCTGAAGCTCCGCCTCCTCCTGGTCTCCTCATAAGCGTCCGTGTGTCCTCTCCTCACACTCCAACCTGCTGGCCTCTCAGCTGGATAGTGAGAGATGTTTGCAGCACACGCTGACACCATGCTGGGGAGCCTCTGCATCCTCATGGCTGCTCTGACATGTAAGATCTTCTTCTTCTCATTCCTTCCACACAAACATCTTCAGCCCTCAGCTTCTCACTGCTGTGTTTTTCTGCTGGCAGGTGTTGATGCAGCCAAAGTGCTGACCCAGACGCCTGCAGCCCTCACAGTCTCTGCAGGACAAGAAGCTGTTCTCAGATGCAACATTCAGATTTCACAAGGGTATTACGTCAGCTGGTACAAACAGATTCCTGGTGGGGTTCCTCAGTATATTCTGTACTTTTACCATTCTCACAGTTCACCCACCTATGGATCAGGATTCTCCTCAGACCGTTTCAACTCTAAAACCACATCAACTATAGATTACCAGTTGATCATTAAGCGGTCAGAAGCAGGAGACTCTGCTGTGTATTATTGTGAAACATGGGACAGCTCTGCTACTGAGCACGTGTCACAGTGATTTAGTCTGTGACAAAAACCTCTTCACTTCTTACTTCTGCTTTTTGAGTCTCTGACACACAGACTATTGATCTCTTCTCGTGAGAATTTGAGAATCACTACAACCTCACTTTATCCAACAAGTGTTCAAGGTCAGAAATAAACATGGCCAGTTGTTGTTATGAGGTTTAATTGACAATAGAAACATTACAGAGAGATTCAATGAGTCTCAAAGGTGTGAACAGATGTTGACGTCACATCATGTGGACTGAAAGTCAGTTTTCATCCTCGGTCAGTGAAGCATCACCTCTGCTTATTTATAGCTCTGTGAAAAATGGGCGGCTGTCTGACTGGAAACACACACACACTTTTGTCACGTCTGTGCAGCCTCATTGGTGACAATTATCAAATTAAGATTGTTTTTTCCTATCACGTCATTCATTTATGTAGGGAAAAAGATTTGCTCAGGTTTTGAAAAGAAATTATAGATATAGAAATAAAAAATCTCACTCGATTGACATTTTTCTTGTTCTCATTTCCGTTACTTTTAACAGAGTAGGAGAACTTTTCTACACACAAACACTTTTTCTTTACCTACAATCACAGTGATAATGAAATGATTGAATCACCTGAAGAAAAGTTTTTTTTAAAGTGCTTCATGCAAAGTTTAAGACCATTAGAATGAAATGACTGAAGGAAACATGTGAAGCCACATGTCAGAAGCGTCTGTGAGTGACAGTTGCGCTGAGCGCTGAAGCTCCGCCTCCTCCTGGTCTCCTCATAAGCGTCCGTGTGTCTTCTCCTCACACTCCAACCTGCTGGCCTCTCAGCTGGATAGTGAGAGATGTTTGCAGCACACGCTGACACCATGCTGGGGAGCCTCTGCATCCTCATGGCTGCTCTGACATGTAAGATCTTCTTCTTCTCATTCCTTCCACACAAACATCTTCAGCCCTCAGCTTCTCACTGCTGTGTTTTTCTGCTGGCAGGTGTTGATGCAGCCAAAGTGCTGACCCAGACGCCTGCAGCCCTCACAGTCTCTGCAGGACAAGAAGCTGTTCTCAGATGCAACGTTCAGAGAGATGACAACAGAGTAATCAGCTGGTATAAACAGATTCCTGGTGGGGTTCCTCAGCATATTCTGTACTTTTACCATTCTTACAGCTCATCTTACTATGGATCAGGATTCTCCTCAGACCGTTTCAACTCTAAAACCACATCAACTATAGATTACCAGTTGATCATTAAGCGGTCAGAAGCAGGAGACTCTGCTGTGTATTATTGTGCAACATGGGACAGCTCTGCTTCTGAAGCTGTATCACAGTGATTTAGTCTGTGACAAAAACCTCTTCACTTCTTACTTCTGCTTTTTGAGTCTCTGACACACCGACTATTGTTCTCTTCTCGTGAGACTTTAAGAAGCACCACAATTTTGCTTTATCCAACAAGTGTTCAAGGTCAGAAATAAAAATGGACAGTTATTGTTATGAGTTTAATTGACAATAGAAACATTACAGAGAGATTCAATGAGTCTCAAAGGTGTGAACAGATGTTGACGTCACATCATGTGGACTGAAAGTCAGTTTTCATCCTCGGTCAGTGAAGCATCACCTCTGCTTATTTATAGCTCTGTGAAAAATGGGCGGCTGTCTGATTGGAAACACACACACACAGTTGCTACATGTGTGCAGAGTCAAAGCTCATATGTTAGTGTCAAGCCGAACCTCACATAGAACTGCAAGATGTAGATACAAATTAGTTATCATCAAGTTACAGATGATTTGAACTCTTGGTGGCTCTGATGAACTCTTAAAGCAGTTTCAGTCATGGTGACAGCAGATACTGTCCATCAACATCTAACACACACACACACACACACAAAAACTCTAACAGACTCGCTTCTATTCTCACCTGTGACTGCTGACGTTAATGATCAGACACAGTTAGTTCAGGTTCTCTGGCCTCATTTTCTTTTCATTAATCCATCTGTTCAGCTGTATGGGTCTTCTTCTTTTGTCTCATATTTGCAGCATCGTTTGTGAAAATCATCTGATAAAGTTTGTTTTTTCACATCATGTCATTCATCCATGTAGGGAAAAAGGTTTTGCTCTGATTCTGTGAAGATATAGATGGAAAAATGTCTCCTGTCGTTTCCACAGTTCATTTAGAGAAAACAAATCCATCAGTGACTCAATTGACAGTTTTTCTTGTCTTGTATCACCTGAATAAAAGTCTAAAGTTAAACAATAAAAATAAGATAGTTGAAGGAACAATGTGAAGTTGCATGTCAGCTGCGTCTATTTTTTATCTATTGCATTATTTATTTATCCAAGAATGTCCCATTGAGATGCAAAATCTCTTCTGCCAGAAAATCCTGGTCAAAATGGAAGCAGAAAAAAAATGAAATTGTTTCATGTAAAAAATAAAGATATTTATAAAAAACAAACAAACTGAACATACAAGAAATCAGAAGCTCAAAAGACCAATGGCAAACAATGACACCTGTCAGAAGCAATGACATCGTTCTATTGAAACTGACTTCAACATTTTTTCAACATATCAAGAGATGTTAAGTGTTCAAGTTCAGCTTAACTTGTTGCTCGTTCCAATCTTGCAGGTCGAGAAATGAAAAGGCAGATTTACCCAACTCTGTTCAGGTGTTTGGGACGATGAGGAGAACTTCCTCTGATGGTCTCGTCTTGTAGCTGCTACAATGGTATTCAGTCAATTTTGCATGTACTGTGGTAATTTAACCAGTAGAGCCTTTACGATAAAACTCTATGAGTGACAGTTGTGCTGAGCGCTGAAGCCCCGCCTCCTCCTGGTCTCCTCATAAGCATCAGTGTGTCTTCTCCTCACACTCCAACCTGCTTGCCTCTCAGCTGGATAGTGAGAGATGTTTGCAGCACACGCTGACACCATGCTGGGGAGCCTCTGCATCCTCATGGCTGCTCTGACATGTAAGATCTTCTTCTTCTCATTCCTTCCACACAAACATCTTCAGCCCTCAGCTTCTCACTGCTGTGTTTTTCTGCTGGCAGGTGTTGATGCAGCCAAAGTGCTGACCCAGACGCCTGCAGCCCTCACAGTCTCTGCAGGACAAGAAGCTGTTCTCAGATGCAACGTTCAGAGAGATCCCAACAGAGTAGTCAGCTGGTATAAACAGATTCCTGGTGGGGTTCCTCAGTATATTCTGTACTTTTACCATTCTCTCAGTTCACCCACCTATGGATCAGGATTCTCCTCAGACCGTTTCAACTCTAAAACCACATCAACTATAGATTACCAGTTGATCATTAAGCGGTCAGAAGCAGGAGACTCTGCTGTGTATTATTGTTCAACATGGGACAGCTCTGCTACTGAAGCTGTATCACAGTGATTTAGTCTGTGACAAAAACCTCTTCACTTCTTACTTCTGCTTTTTGAGTCTCTGACACACCGACTATTGTTCTTTTCTCGTGAGACTTTACGAGCAAATACAATCTCACTTTCTTCAACAAGTCTTTAATGTCAGAAATAAAAATGCCCAGTTATTGTTATGACGTTTAATTGACAATAGAAACATTACAGAGAGATTCAATGAGTCTCAAAGGTGTGAACAGATGTTGACGTCACATCATGTGGACTGAAAGTCAGTTTTCATCCTCGGTCAGTGAAGCATCACCTCTGCTTATTTAAAGCTCTGTGAAAAATCGGCGGCTGTCCTTCTAGAAACACACACAAACACACACTAAACACACTTTGGTCACATCTGTGCAACCTTGTTTGTGACAATCATTTACTAAAGTTTATGTTTTCACATCACGTTATTCATCCATATGGGGAAAAAGGTTTGCTCAGGTTCTGTGAGAAAAATATAGACGTAAAAATAACGTCTCCTGTCATTTCCTTCATTCATCAAAGAGAAATAAAATCCCCAATTTACTCAAATGACATTTTTCCTTCTGTTGGTCTTATTCAACCCTCTGGTCACTATGGTGGCATTTTTTGGCCACCATGCTCTTTTTTTTGATAACGTTGGCTGGGTTGTAGTGCATGAAATGAAATTTGCAGAGGATCTGGACTTTCATCTGATCTTTTAAATTTTCATTTAAGATCTTCACATATTTCTATAATAAGTTGTTTACATCAAATAGTTACATTTGTTTTGTTCATGGCCATTTTTGGCCAATTGAAACCCATTCAAACCACATTTTATTCTATTCTGATAATTTACAGTATAAAATGATGCAATTTAGGATCAAATGGTTACATTCTAATCTCAACACTTGAAATGTGAAATGTTTCATGTTTTCCACTATGACGTCATGAGTCCATTTTTGGCCCCGGGATCATTTCATGTCATATTCTTAGCTTTCACAAGGGAGTGTTTGGAAGCTTGCTCTGCTCATCTGAAATAAAAGACTGACACATTTCTTATATAAATGTGATGTTGAGGATGTCAGATGATGACAGCACAAAAAAAAGCATAATAATTAATGGTCTTGTCAAGAAATTGCATTTTCCAGACTCTACTATTACTGATACAGGAAAAGTCACTGGCACTCGGTATACGGCATTTCATTGATTTTAGGCTTGTTTTGTACATTGTCAAACAAACTGGCATCTGAAGGGTTAAAATCATAAAAGCAAATACTTCTTTTGAACTAATGAGAAGAGCTGACTTTGGTTAAACACTTTATGCAGTGAAATGAGCAAAAAAATGTACACATAGCAAATCCTTCATGAGAAGTTACAAGTTTATGTGTTTTAGGAAGGTGACCAGAGGGGTAAATTGTTTCTATTTTAACAGAGTGGGAGAACATTTCTACCACACAGACAAGTTTCTTTGACCCGCAGCATCCGACTGAAGATCACAGTCACAATGAAACGACAGAAATTATAGAATCACCTGAAGAAAAGTCTCTTCAAAGTGTTTCTTGCTGAGTTTAAGACACTTAAAATGAGCTGACTGAAGGAACAATGTGAAGCCACAGGTCAGCAGCGTCTGTGAGTGACAGTCGTGCTGAGCACTGAAGCTCCGCCTCCTCCTGGTCTCCTCATAAGCGTCAGTGTGTCTTCACCTCACACTCCAACCTGCTGGCCTCTCAGCTGGATAGTGAGAGATGTTTGCAGCACACGCTGACACCATGCTGGGGAGCCTCTGCATCATCATGGCTGCTCTGACATGTAAGATCTTCTTCTTCTCATTCCTTCCACACAAACATCTTCAGCCCTCAGCTTCTCACTGCTGTGTTTTTCTGCTGGCAGGTGTTGATGCAGCCAAAGTGCTGACCCAGACGCCTGCAGCCCTCACAGTCTCTGCAGGACAAGAAGCTGTTCTCAGATGCAACGTTCAGATAGATTACACCCATGTCAGCTGGTATAAACAGATTCCTGGTGGGGTTCCTCAGTATATTCTGTACTTTCACCATTCTAGCAGTTCACCCACCTATGGATCAGGATTCTCCTCAGACCGTTTCAACTCTAAAACCACATCAACTATAGATTACCAGTTGATCATTAAGCGGTCAGAAGCAGGAGACTCTGCTGTGTATTATTGTCAAACATGGGACGGCTCTGCTACTGAGCACGTGTCACAGTGATTTAGTCTGTGACAAAAACCTCTTCACTTCTTACTTCTGCTTTTTGAGTCTCTGACACACCGACTATTGTTCTCTTCTCGTGAGACTTTAAGAAGCACCACAATGTCGCTTTATCCAACAAGTGTTCAAAGTCAGAAATAAAAAATGCGCAGTTGTTGTTGTGAGATTTAATTAACAATAAAAACATTACAAAGAGATTCAATGAGTCTCAAAGGTGTGAACAGATGTTGACGTCACAACATGTGGACTGAAAGTCAGTTTTCATCCTCGGTCAGTGAAGCATCACCTCTGCTTATTTATAGCTCTGTGAAAAATGGGCGGCTGTCCTTCTAGAAACACACACAAACACACACACACACGCACACACACTCGCCTACAACTGCTGATGTCTTGATCAGACACAGTTGGTTCAGGTTCTCTGGCTTAATTTTCTTTTCTTTGAATCATCTGTTCAGCTGTAAGGGTCTTCTTCTTTTGTCACATATTTGCAGCATCAATTGCGACAATCATCTGATAAAGTTTGTTTTTTCACATCACGTCATTCATCCATGTAGGGAAAAAAGTTTTGCTTTGGTTCTGTGAAAATATAGATGGAAAAATGTCTCCTGTCATTTCTACACTTCATTACAGAGAAAACAAATTCATCAGTGACTCAATTGAAAGTTTTTGTTTTCTTCGATCACCTGCAAAGTCTGTTCAAAGTGTTTCATCTAAAATTTAAGTCAATCAACTCTAGATGATTGAAAGAATAATATAAAACCACGTCAGC
Organism: Mullus surmuletus; assembly: GCA_903171835.1. Classification (NCBI taxonomy): domain Eukaryota; kingdom Metazoa; phylum Chordata; class Actinopteri; order Syngnathiformes; family Mullidae; genus Mullus; species Mullus surmuletus. Next base: position 5,961 of record CAESWR010000497.1, on the reverse strand, counting down.
GGCACCTATTTTATTCTATTTTTCTAACATCTCACACACACACATACACACACACACCCAAAAGCTCTAACAGACTCGCTTCTATACTCGCCTGTGACTGCTGACGTTAATGATCAGACAGTTAGTTCAGGTTCTCTGGCCTCGTTTTCTTTTCTTTGAACATTCTGTTCAGCTGTATGGGTCTTCTTCTTTTGTCACATATTTGCAGCCTTGTTTGTGAAAATCATCTAATAAAGTTTGTTTTTTCACATCATGTCATTTATCCATGTAGGGAAAAAGGTTTTGCTTTGGTTCTGTGAAAATATGGATGTAAAAATAATGTATCCCATCATTTCCACACTTCATTATAAAAAGTTTTTGTTTTCTCGAATCACCTGAATGAAAATCTGTTCAAAGTGTTTCAATTAAAATTTAAGACAATCAAAATTAGCTGATTGAAGGAACAATATAAAGCCACGTCAGCAGAACCTGTTTTATTTTATTTCTCTAACTTTCCTTTATTTATCCAGGAACGTCCCATTGAGATACAATATCTCAATGCCAGGAAGTCCTGGTCAAAATAGCAGCAGAAAAATAATAACTGTTTCATATAAATAAATAAAAAATGCAAATACAACCATAAGTACATCACAAAAAGAAATAAAAAAAAAAAGAAAACACACTGAACATACAAGAAATCAGAAGTTCAAAAGACCAATGGCAAACAATGACACCTGTCAGAAGCAATGACATCGTTCTATTGAAACTGACTTCAACATTTCTTCAACATATCAAGAGAAGGTTAAGTGTTCAAGTTCAGCTTAACTTGTTGCTCGTTTCAATCTTGCAGGTCGAGAAATGAAAAGGCAGATTTACCCAACTCTGTTCAGGTGTTTGGGACGATGAGGAGAACTTCCTCTGATGGTCTAGTCTTGTAGCTGCTACAATGGAATTTAGTACATTTTACGTGTACTGTGGTAATTTAATCAGTAAAGCTTTTACGATAAAACTCGTATTAGTGATAGTTGTGCTGAGCGCTGAAGCCCCGCCTCCTCCTGGTCTCCTCATAAGCGTCAGTGTGTCTTCTCCTCACACTCCAACCTGCTGGCCTCTCAGCTGGATAGTGAGAGATGTTTGCAGCACGCGCTGACACCATGCTGGGGAGCCTCTGCATCCTCATGGCTGCTCTGACATGTAAGATCTTCTTCTTCTCATTCCTTCCACACAAACATCTTCAGCCCTCAGCTTCTCACTGCTGTGTTTTTCTGCTGGCAGGTGTTGATGCAGCCATAGTGCTGACCCAGACGCCTGCAGCCCTCACAGTCTCTGCAGGACAAGAAGCTGTTCTCAGATGCAACATTCAGAGAGATGACAACCATCCAATCAGCTGGTACAAACAGATTCCTGGTGGGGTTCCTCAGTATATTCTGAAGTTTTACCATTCTTACAGTTCACCCAGCTATGGATCGGGATTCTCCTCAGACCGTTTCAACTCTAAAAACACATCAACTATAGATTACCAGTTGATCATTAAGCGGTCAGAAGCAGGAGACTCTGCTGTGTATTATTGTGGAACATTTGACAGGCCTGCTGATGAAGCTGTATCACAGTGATTTAGTCTGTGACAAAAACCTCTTCACTTCTTACTTCTGCTTTTTGAGTCTCTGACACACCGACTATAGCTTTCTGCAGCAAACCTGCATGAGACTTCACAGATCAACTGGCTTTCTTCATCTGAGTTTTCTTTCAGACACTTAAGAAAAATGAACAGATGTGACATCAACTCAAAAATGAAGCAGCTAATTAAGTCAGAATATTTCAAGATAACATCTAAAACGTTACGTTCCCACTTCAGTCTAGGGGGTTTGGGAAGGTAACAAGTAAAATAAAACAAAGATTCCCGGATCGGGGTAGGGCGAATGAAACAACAAGTAAAAGTTAACAAAGGGATTTATTAAACTAACAAACAGAACTCCGTCTGCAACACAAAGGATTACCCTAGGCAATCTAACAGCTGGTCAGCTAAAGAAAAATCCGTAGTGGAACCAACAAGTTGGACCAAGAACACCTCCTCCTCCGAGGAGCACGATACAGCAACACACAACTGTCAAACAGCGGGGAGTGAGCAGGGGCGAGAGAGAGCGAGGCTTCCTCTTCCTGCCTTTTATGTCCCGCAGTCTGATTGCCCATTCAGCTCACCTGGGCAGGTACGGGGGATGGGCAAACTACAGAGGAGAGGGAGAGAGAGAAACAGAGGGCAAGGCCATGCTGCACACAACATACGGCCCCAGCCGTAACACTCCCCCCCATAAGAACAAACATCTGGTTTGCTTTAACACTATTGCACTCCCTAAATAAGTTTAACCTAAAACACCATAATGCACACAAAAAAAGAATTACCCACGGGATAATGCATCTGCCACAATGTTCAATGCACCTTTTTTATGGCGAATCACCAGGTTGAATCCTTGCACGATCAGGGCCCATCGCATCAACCGCTGGTTATGATTGTACATGGTAGACAGGAACACCAAGGGGTTGTGGTCTGTATAGACAGTCACAGGTAGAGAACTGGAACCCACATACACAAAGTGCTGCAGGGCGAGCAGCATGGCCAGAGTCTCCTTCTCGATAGTGGAGTAGTTCAACTGGTGACGCTTAAATTTTTGGGAGAAAAAACATACAGGGTGAGTCAAACCGTGGTCGCCATCCTGTAGCAGCACTGCTCCTGCCCCAACACCACTCGCGTCCACCTCCAGCTGAAATGGACGGCTGAAGTTAGGCGCAGCCAAAACTGGAGCACTGCACAGGAGGGACTTTGTAGCCTGAAATGCACGGACGCAATCCTCTTTCCACACAAAAGGAGTTGCGGGACTACACAGCCTTGTCAGGGGGGCTACAACCACTGAAAAGTTTCTGCAAAAACACCGGTAGTAGCCAGCCATTCCCAGGAAACGCCTAAGCTCACGCCTGGTTGTAGGGGCAGGATAAGACACAATTGCCTCAACTTTAGCACCCACAGGTCGGACCTGCCCCAGACCAACCTGTTTCCCCAAATAGGTGACCATGGCCTTACCAAATTCACATTTGGCAAGATTCAGTGTAAGAGAGGCTTTCGCAAGACGCTGGAACACAGTGCGCAAACTGGCAACATGGTCCTCCCACACTTCGGAGTACACCACAACATCATCCAGATACACATTACAATTTTTCACACCACCCAACACCAAATTCATGAGACGCTGGAAAGTGGCTGGGGCGTTCCTCAGGCCGAAGGCCATTACGGTGTACTGTGCAAAGTGGTCAGGTGTAACAAATGCTGAAATTTCCGACGCTCTGGGGGTTAAGGGAACCTGCCAATATCCCTTTAACAGATCAAGTTTAGTTATAAACACAGCAGGACCAATACTATCAATACAATCTTCCATACGAGGTAATGGAAAAGAGTCTGGCACAGTGACTGCATTAACTTTTCGAAAATCTGTACAAAAACGCGGTGTACCATCCGTTTTAGGAGCCAACAAGCATGGGGAACTCCACGGGCTATTGCTCGGTTCAGCCAGCTCATTGTCAAGCAGATAATTCACCTCCACTTTCATTTTCTCCCTCTTCTCGATGGGGCAACGATACGCATGTTGTTTGACAGGCTTAGCACCCCCCACATCAATGTCATGCTCTAATACACTCGTACGAGATGGTACATCACCAAACAAGGAGGGGTAAGAATGGAGTAGGCCGACAACGTCACCTCGTTGGTCTTCGGAGAGGTGACACAATTCAGAGTCTATCCTTGACCGAAACTCAGAGTTGAGCAGCCTACCGCATTGTTGACCAACTGAGGGCGGTGTCAGTTCATCGTCACACATGGACGCTACACAAACCAATGAGGGAGCTGTGGCATCAGGGACAGCAGTCTCCGGAGTTTTTACCTGCTCTCCCAGGGCAGCTTCTCTGGCAAGATACAGCTTCAACATGTTAATATGACAGAGCCTCTTTTTCCTCCTCCGTTCAGGCGTGTGGATGACATAATCTGTCTCAGACACCCTGCGATCTACCACGTAGGGACCGGTAAACCGAGCAGTGAGCGCAGATCCAGGTGCTGGCAATAAAACCAACACTTTATCACCGGGCTGGAACTGACGTGAAATTGCCTTGCAGTCAAATCGTTGCTTCATGCCCTCCTGCGAGGAAGAGAGAGATGCTTTGGCCAGCGTGGATGCACGGTGCAATTTCTCTTTACAGTGGATAACGAAATCTTCAACACTTTGACACATCGGGGACAGCGGTCCGGACATGAACTGTTCCTTTAACACCTTTAAAGGACCACGGACATGACGACCGAACACAAGTTCAGCGGGGCTGACTCCCAGGGACTCCTGTTTCACATCACGTATGGCAAAAAGAATAAAAGGTACCCCCTCGTCCCACTCTTTCCCAGTGTCATAACAATATTTCCTCAGCATAGATTTCAAGGTCTGATGCCACCGCTCCAGTGCACCTTGTGACTCTGGATGGTATGCACTGGACACAGAGTGTGTGACACCTAAACCCTGTAGCGTGTGCTTGAATGACTTAGATAAAAAGTTTGTCCCTTGGTCAGTCTGTACCACTTTTGGTAGGCCAAAAGTGGTGAAAAACTTGACCAATGCCTTGGTAATGGCAGGCGCCGTAATTTTCCGCAGAGGAATTGCTTCAGGAAAACGGGTGGACAGGCACATTACAGTGAGTAAATATTGGTTACCAGCTTTTGTTCTTGGCAACGGACCAACACAATCTACAATGACATGTTCAAATGGCTCTCCAACAGCTGGAATTGGATGCAGAGGGGCTGGGGGAACAACTTGGTTCGGGTTACCCACTATCTGGCAGGTAGCGCAAGTTCTACAGAAACGGGCAACGTCACCTTTCAAACCAGGCCAGAAGAAATGCTGCAATACACGGTCATACGTTTTGGTTACCCCCAGATGCCCAGACCAGGAATGTTCATGAGCCAACATTAACACTTGCTGTCGACACTCGACGGGGACAACTATTTGATGTAGTGTGCTCCACTCCTCATCTGTACCCTTTTCTGTTGCACCAGGATGTGCCACCCACCTGCGCATCAACAAACCATCATCTATCACAAAATATTGTTTTTGACCACTCTTGGGCCCATCAGCCACCACAGAAAAACACTTATTCAAGGACTGGTCAGACTTTTGAGCACTAATGAGGGAGTCACGTGTGAGTGGGAGCGACACTGTGGCTTCATCGGCTTCCACGTTACCTTCCGCTATCGGGCATTTCACAGGCCTGCCAACAAGGGGCAAACTGTCATCCTTCAGCACAGACGCAAACAGTGTATCCGATAAATCCACACTTTGCATGTGTTTACGAGCTTGAGCTCTAGTAAGGACACTGACAGAAAATATCTCGGGATGTTCTTCTGCTAGATCATCATGATCAACACTGTTGATGGGAATCCCAACAACTTCGGGGGCTGGATGGACCTTACCCCCCGCAATATCATTCCCCATGATAAAACTTATCCCCTCAATCGGAAAAGAGGGAAGAATGGCTACCGGAAAGAAACCCGTGATTAGCTTGGATTCAACATGGACATAGTGAAGAGGTGCAGGTAGAAAACCCATTTCGATACCGCTCACCACTGTACTTGACCCACAGGCGGACTTGGGACCAAAAGGAAGAACACTAGCGAGCGCAAAGGACTGAGATCCACCAGTGTCGCGCAGCACCTTGACATGGCACTGGTCCTCTGTCTTTCCCGTTAGCGAGACAAGAGCATCTGAAATGAAGGGTTTAAAACAGTCATCAGGGGCTTTCAGGACTATAGGCTCCTTACAGGGGGTCACCGTTTTAATCAACCCCATCCCTTTCGGCGGTTTAGGAACCGAACCTGAACCCTGCGGTTTTCGCCTCCATGCAGAGCAGTCAGCGATCAGATGACCCGGTTTACGGCAGTAAAAACATTGTCTCTCA
>CAESWR010000496.1:26730-38455 GCA_903171835.1 Mullus surmuletus | reverse complement strand
TTCACCTCCTCCAACGAAGACCAAAAGATTAGAACATGAAAAAATATTTATTTAAATGTCGATAATTTCATTGACTTTCTCCTCCTTCCTCTCACATCTTCATCATCATCATCATCATCATCACTCTGCTCTCGGCCAATAAAGAGCTTTCATCATTGAACTCACTGACCCGTTTCATCATCACAACAGGAACATGCTCAGCTCTGTGTGTGCGTGTGTGTGTGTGTGTGTGTGTGAGTGAGGCTGTCGGGAGATGAAGTCCATGTCCTCCTCAGCAGAGTGGAGCCTCCTTGGGGTCAGCAGAGCATGGCCATGTGCTCACGTGTGTGTGTGTGTGTGTGTGGTCTCTCTGGGTGACTTTGAGAGCGCCATTGATCAGCAGGTCGATTCCCAACGTGACTGAGAGAACGAGCGGCCAACTTGTGTATTTGTTTGTCTGTGTGTGTGTGTGTGTGTTTGTTTGTCTGTGTGTGTGTGTGAGACTCGCAGGCTAAAGTTTCATCCACCTTCAAACATTCCTTTTCCTCCCGACCCACCTGTATCTCCACCTCAAAGCCTCATCATCATAGCACACACACACGCACACACACACTCTTTATCCATGCTGACGTTTCCATATGTTGGAGATGAGACATTTTTCATGTGGCAAAAGCAGGAGGGAGATGAAAGTCTCTCAGGCGCCATTAAAATATCCGCTGTCGACCTGATGTCAAACACACACACTGAGCGTGGTTCACTCCCCACCGGCAGGTAAAGGAGTCAGCAGGTTGGATTGTCAGCGTTCTTCGATGAAACGTTTTAATTGGCGGCGGTCAGCCAGCAGGGGGCGTCGGCCTCACACTCGTTAACAATCCATGTGTGGATAACGAGCCAAAGCGCTCGCAGGCCGACTTTGGCGCGACATCACAGCTCTCTGCAGGCGCCGCTCGGCCCGTGTGAGCAGCAGATGTTTGGGCGTCGGGCAGCAAGCGGCGGCCGCTGCAGCCGACATAAATCACAGCCAATCAAATCAGCTCCTGTGAGCTTTTAAAGGAAGTGCCGCTGGGCGCCGCCGCTGACGATGAAATCACTTTTTTCTCGATTGATTGATTGATTTCCTCACCACCGTCTATTTATGATGCCGCTCCCGGTCGCTGGCACCCTCTGACTTCATTTCCAGATGAGACACACTCTGTCAAACACGCTTTTTTTTACACAGAAGAAACCTGCGTCACGGGGTCACCTGAGGTCACAATGATTATCAATTTCTTCTATGTTAAAGGGATAGTTGGTGTTTTTCTCCATGAAGTTGTATGAGCTCCTCACCATCAGTGAGCTTCATCAGCAGTGACTTTTCCTCCACTGAGTCCCGTGAGCCGAGTTCCAGCCCGGTTTCTCTGTTGCAGAAAGTAGTTCCTCTAGTTGTTGGAGTCACACGGATGAAGAGTTTGGCTCCAAAAAACAACACGCGTTCAGAAGAGTCAAACATTTGCATCAGGAATTGTTGGCCGCAAAAAAGTCAGACTTTGTCATCATCAGGTACTATTTTCCCTCCCTTCGTATCACTGCGCGCACCTTCAGGCAGGAGGAAGGAGGCGGAAGGAGACCACTGCAATGTCTCTTCTCTCGCGTCGCAGCGGTCTCCTTCCGCCCATGTAAAGGCCCTGAAACCGCTGATGATGGATCTCATACAACAAAGCTGAACTATCTCTTTAAGTGTTTGTTCCGAGACAATTACATTTTGTACACTAGTTTCCAGTAAAAAGCCGCCTGTCTGCCCTCAGAATCAGGCGATGATGAACACGTGCGGCGGCGCCCCGGTGGCGGAGCTGACGGACGAGGAGAAGGAGATCATCAATGGCGTGCTGGCCCGAGCGGCCATGATGGAGGCCAAGGAGCAGGAGCGGATCGGGTGAGTGGCGGGCAGCAGCTGAGCGGCTGAGCGGCTGAGCGGCTGGCCCCGCCCACTCGCCTCCTGATGTGCGTGTCGTTCCCCTGCAGGCGACTCTCCAGTCGGCTGGACGACATCAAGCGAACGGCGTGTGGTGACGGGCAGTCGCGCTGCCTGCTGTGCGGCTCGTCCTTCGGGCCGCAGGGCGTCTCGGCCGTCCTCTGCGCGAGCTGCAAAAAAGTGGGTTTAGCTTGAACTCGGCTTTACTTTCCTGTGGAGGATGAAACTCTGATTTTTAAACAATGAACACATGAATGAGCGGGAGTTCATGTGGCCCAAATCTGATGTTCTCAACTTTGAATTCATCTGACCTGAGCCACTCCACACACACACACACACTGTTTTAGGCAAACTTCCCCCGTGACCATTAATCATCTCCTCCCTGTTGCCACGGTGATGTCAGCTGCGACTCCTAGCACTTTTTCCCCCAGACACACTCTGCTTCCATCCAATAATAATCTAATGGCTCCGTCCTCCTGCAGAACATGTGCAGCAAATGTGGGAAGTGCAGCAGCCCCGGCAGGTCGAGCCCCGCGTGGCTCTGCAGGATCTGCAGCGAGCACCAGGAGGTGAGTGTGACACGCGCACGCCGCCACCATGTGACCTCACACAGGTCCTCACACACTCGCCTGTGGCCAGTTTGAGGCTTTTACCTCCCGCCTGCAGTTCACTGCCCAGCAGTCTGGAAAATTAACTTCCACCCCCCCCCCCCCCACACACACACACACACACATCTACAATTAGTCGTATGTAATGATTTATTTCAGCATCTAACTAAAACATGCATCTGTTGATAAAAGTGTAGGAATAGTTTTGCTGTTTTTCCTCTGGCGGTGACCTGGCAGTCATTTCATTACATTATGTTACTTATGATGATTTAACGACTTTACAATATTTATGATACGTGAATTTACGAAGCAATGTGATACGATACGTCTGCGTCATGATGTGAATATTATCACATGATTCTACGATGCGCCGCCTTATGATACTAACTAACACTGAGAACTCTCACTGTGCTAACAATGTGCTAACACTGTGCTAATATTGTGCTAACACTGTGCAAACACTAAGCTAACACTGATCTAACACAGTGTTTCTCATATTGTGATCTGACTGCAGGTCCAGAAATGTTCCGGAGCCTGGTTCTTTAAGGGGCGGAGCCAGCAGGTTCTGCCCGCCCCCCTCCCTCTGTCTGCACCTCGCCAATCCAGTATGAAGAATGGCTCCGCCCCCACTGCTCATGATGGAACGCAGGAACCTACACGACCTCAGCCAGAGCCCGGTAACCACGCTCACATTATCTGTTTGTCAAGTCCTTGTGTGAGAACACGGAGACGTTCCGTTGTGGAGATGCGTCCGTGGTCGTCCTCCTGACCTCGCGCAGAGCCGCCCGCAGCTCCTCTGTGAGCTCACTGACGTGAAGAGTGTGTGACTGGTTTAATGAGGCGCCACGGACGCAGCAGCTGGAGCTTCATGCATTAACACTCGTTCTTCTGCGTCCTCAGTCGTCAGCGCCGGGCGGCGGCAGCAGCCTGAGCAGGCGGAGGCGGCGCCATCTGACAGCCACGCCGAGAGCAGGCCCCGCCCACCAGCTGTGGCCAGGACGGAAGGACACGTGCTGGCCTCCAAACCGCCGCGGAGCAGCACGCAGCTCGCCGCCGCCTCCTCCTCCTCAGGTGCACCGGCTCCTTCTAAGAATACACCAACGCTCCGGGCGGCTTTCACTAGAGCTCACATCAAAGTCCTCGTTAGGCCTCTCACGATCACACGATCTTTTTTAACTCATGTAATGATAATTTGGCCTAATAATGCACGTACACCCTTTACAAACCAATAAACTATCATTCATCAAGAGTATTTAACATGTCAATGTCAGTAACTTTTCACGAGGCCCACTGTGTGTGTGCGTGTGTGCTAGAGGCCCCGCCTCCCCTCAACGACACAAAGAGAGTGGATGACAGGAGGGTTCACTCTGTTCATTCCTATGGAACCAACGCGTCCAGGTGCTGAGAGCGAAGCACAGAGTGAACCTTCTTGACATCCAGCTTTTCACGTTTTGCAGCGTGAGACGAGGAAAACAAACACGCACGCACATGGCCGTATATTGAGGCCCGCAAAATGATTGGGTTTGTTGTCAATTATCGATGAATTGGTTTAATGATTATTGTGACAGGCCGAGTCCTCGTTTAGGAGGCTTTGGTTTGTGATGGATGCTGACGCCCACTGCTCCCACAGCTCCCACAGCTCCCACAGCAGACGGGGACAGCAAAACCAGGGAGGAGGTGGCGCCTCCTCCTGTACAGGCAGAGAAAAGACAACCCGCTGTCTCCAGCAACTTTTCCCCACCAGTTCCCGCGACCAGAACCGAACCAGCCGGGAATCCTCGGACCTTCAACCTGCCGAAGCCGCCGGCGGATCCGGCCGAGGACGAGGAGAACGAGTACGACTCAGACGACGCCAGTAAGCTTCGATCAAACCCTTTATAAAACCTTTTCATGTTTGTGAGGATCAGGTGTCATCCTGTGGTGTGTGTGTGTGTGTGTGTGTGTGCGCAGCCACACTGGGCTCCCTGGAGTTCAGTCTTCTGTACGAGCAGGAGACTCACGCTCTGCACTGCTGCATCGTCAAAGCCAAGGTGACACACACCACACACACACACTGAACACACACACACACACAAAGACAACAAAGACCGGTCCTCCTTTCATGTAGTTGACATTTTGGTGCTTCAGGGTTTGAAGCCGATGGACTCTAACGGTCTGGCCGACCCCTACGTGAAGCTGCACCTGCTGCCCGGAGCCAGTAAGGTACCAGCAGCCTCCCTCACTCTGTCACATGGTCACTCCTTCCTGGTCCTTTTAACATCCGGACTTGTGTTCCGCAGTCTAACAAACTTCGCACCAAGACGCTGAAAAACACTCTGAACCCGGTGTGGAACGAGACGCTGGTCTATCACGGCATCACGGACGACGAGATGTCGCGCAAAACCCTCCGGTAAGAGCGAGCGACCCTGAGCGACCTCTGCCCAGACATGTTGAGGTGAAGCAGTCAAACCTCTGTGTGTTTGCAGGCTCTCGGTCAGCGACCAAGACAAGTTTGGACACAACGAATTCATCGGAGAGACACGAGTGGCGCTGAAGAAGCTCAAGTTCAACCAGAAGAAGAACTTCAGCGTCTGCTTGGAGCGGGTGGTCCCGGTGGGTCACGTGACATCATGCTCCCTTGACCTACAATGTTTGGGACACTTTTTAAACGCAAAAACCTTCAAGCAAGGACACATTTTTCACATTATTTGAAACAAAAGACAAATGAATTACATATAAACACCAACACACATAAACATATCTCTAACCAGAGGATTTCGTGGCCACTGGGGGGCAGTGCAGCTCTGCCTACTGTGGTTCATAACAAACTAAATACAGCCAACAGTGGATATAAGCAGTGGCAGAGAGGATGATTGATTGGATGATGGAAAAGTGGGCGTGTAATGCCATGGATACTTTTTTCCCTACACTGTATGAAATGTGCATATTTTATTTTCCAAATGCAAAAGCAACGTTGTGGTGTGTTACCTGCAGGTGAAGAAGGCGGGGGGCGCTCAGGCGCGCGGCATGGCGCTCTACGAGGACGACGTAAGAACCTTGTGTGTTTGTGAAGCCTGAGAAGCTCTGGAGTGGGAGTATTAAATCCCTCCTGGCTGACATATCGTATTCTGCCCCGACCTCGACCCTGTGATGGATCTGCGGAGGATCAGTTACCATCCCGATGATCCAGTTTCTTCTCCACTGTTGTTATCGGACAGCTGTTTCCGCCCGGTCGCCGTGTGCTGCTGTGCACGTGATACAGTCTCACTTTGAGGTTACAGTTGTGGGGAAGATGTCGGCGCACCTCACATTCCAACATCTGACGTTTCTGTGCAGGTGGGCGAAGGCGAGGACTCGGAGGAGAGGGGCCGCATCCTGGTGTCGCTCACCTACAGCACCCAGCAGGGCCGCCTGATCGTGGGCGTGGTCCGCTGCGCCCACCTGGCCGCCATGGACTCCAACGGCTACTCGGACCCCTTCGTCAAAGTGTACGTGAGACGCAAGCTGCTGCTTTCTCATTCATGTTGTTGACAAAGTTCTGCTTGGAAATGTCCGTCACAGAGGCAGAAGAAGGAGTCCAGACAGCAACTGATACTTCAGTGTGTTTTTCACTGTTTCTACCATCATTGTGAAGTGAATGTTAAAGGTAACACTGCTGCTAAAAGGTGATAATCTGATTCAGTGGCTACATTCCCATCAAGTCAATAAGCCTTTATCCCTGGTTCCTCCTCCTCTAAGGTGAATATGTGATGATGTCTCCTCCTATCAGGATCTCCCCATCAGAAGGAAGATGAATTAGTCTTGTGTTCATGTTCTATCAGCAAGGAATCTTGGTCTTTGGAGTCCAGGAACTCCTTGTAAACATGGCCAAAGGCGAGAGCAACACCACGCCACACTTTTGGAGTGAGGAGGAAACCAATCACTTCATCAGTGTGATGAAAGACACAAACATCCTGGCATTTGGAGACGCTAGAAAGTAGCGGGATAGAAGATCCACAAAAAGGGGAGCGCAAAGTTACGCCAAGCAGGGTTTGTAGCAGACCTTCTCCGTGCGTGGCTGCTTTGATCGCCATATCACCATTGATTACAATCACCATGGAGACAGGAACAACCCTGTTTATGGAAACGCCTTATTCACAATGTTTCACATGGACCTTAATCACAATATTGACTCAGTGGAAACCATTGCTTTTAGTGTTCATGCTAAGCTAAGCTAAGCCGCTGCAGGTGTCACAGCTCTGTACCCTCAGGTAGAAATGATCACTCTTCGGTTCTCCTGCAGGTGTCTGAAGCCAGACATGGGAAAGAAAGCCAAAAACAAGACCGGGATCAAAAAGAAGACCCTCAATCCAGAGTTCAACGAGGTAGGCCGCTGCTCCGTCGCCCCCCTTTCACCCTCTGCTCAGCCGCGATAAAATGCCTGATCGCGTTTCTACACTTTGTTTCAGGACTTTGCTTATGAGATCAAACATGCAGAGCTGGCCAAGAAGACTCTGGACATCTCGGTGTGGGACTACGACATGGGCAAATCCAACGATTTCATTGGTATGTTTAGAAATAGCCTGCAGTCGTATTTCCTGGAGCGCGCCAATGTTCCCACATTTCGTTTTTCATACATTTTGGAAAATACCCCTGTACGCTTTTTTGGGGGTCAAAAAAGAGGACATGTCCGGGGAAAAGAGGACGTCTGGTCACCCTAACCCGTGTTTTTTCTACAAAGTTCTTCCAGAAAAACCTTACGGGAGGACAGGGCTTAAATTGAAGGAAAATGTAGCAAAAGACCTGATTTGGAAAATGTGGGACCATAGGGCTGACCCCGTATTTCCACACTGTCAGCCATTTCTAGCCATGCTAGCAGCACAGCGCTAATGCAGCTCAACCTTTCCTCATCACATCAAAGTTCATTTGCGTCACTCCAAAGTTTGTAGCTAATTGTGAACTAATTGTGGCATGTTAGCATTGTGTCGTTGCGTGTGTTAGCCCGCTCATGCTAGCGTCTGCCTCTTTGCCTCCAGGCGGCTGCCAGCTGGGCATCCAGGCCAAGGGCGAGTCTCTGAAGCACTGGTACGAGTGTCTCAAGAACAAAGACAAGAAGATCGAGCGCTGGCATGTTCTGCTCAACGACAACCCCGCCCAGTTTGAGGACTGAGAACACGCCGCTGCAAAGACGTCGCCCTCATCCAGTGAACATTTACATCTTTTTATTTCAATTCCACACATGTCCAAAAAAAGGACCTTAGAAGTACAAAGTGGTGCATGACGTCCATTAACGGTGGTCTGAACTGCCCAGTAGTTTATCTTCATACTAGATTCTTTCATGTTCACGTGGTTCCCCCCCCACCCACCCCAACTTTCCTCGTCATCGTGTGGAACTTCACCTGCTTTCAATGTTGACAGACACACTGAGCACACTCTCAGGGAGGCGGTGGTCGGAGCCGAGTGGTCGTAAGAGAGCTGCGGCGTTAAAGGAACTCGTTTATTATCGTAGCTCAAGGGGGCGTTAGCGAGCCCTTCCTCTGCAGGTGATGTTACAAACGTGGCGTCTGGCCAACAAATGTCAACAATGAGCAAAATAACCAAACGGTAACAGTAGTTTTTCCTAATGACCCAAAAGCTAGCATGTTTTTTCGCTAGTAGTAGCTTAGCAGCTGTCAGAGCTAAACCCTGTGTGTTGTGCTAAGCTAATGGCTGATTAGATGATCTGAAGCCCCGTTTACAGCTGGCATGAAGGTGTGTTTTGGGTGATGCAATGGGATAGTGCATGAGCACATGAAAGAAGGTGTAAACACACTCGCTAACACCTCCTGCATCCACATACCAAAACTGCGTGAGTGCAAATACGTCATGGCGGCATGCAGAGGTTTCCAAAACAAACCAGCAAGGTGGACGGCAGCGGTTAGCGTGCTAAGCTAGTCACCTTAGAGCAGTGCTTGTCAAACTTTTTTGGTCATTGCCCACTTTGAACACGGGGGAATTTTCAAGACCCACCTGCTCCTATTGGTCACTGGTGGTACTGCAATGTTTGTACTTCTGCATTGGCCTAATTCCTGAGACCGGAAGGTTGCTGCTTGGTCGCACCCCAGCTGTCATGTCTTCATTCCACCACACACTTTGAGGAGCACTGCCTCAGAGGGGTTTGTTTTTGGAGCCGCACCAAGCAGTCGTCAAGCATCTTCTTGGTGAAGGTCTCCATCACAATCCTCTCCCAGCAGTCTGAAGCAGATGCTCCTCTGGGCGCTGGTGTTTGTGGCCACAGCAGGAAGACATGGGCATCTCCTCTGCTTTGGTCGCCATTGGACTTGTTGGAGACAGCTTCTTCCACCGCTTCCAAACGCCAACTAAAGAGCAGAGAATAGCGCAGCTTTACCGATGGCGACCATTTTCTCTTCTTTGATTTTTTTCTTCTTGTTTATTTATTTGATTTTCGGATCTCAATGCGTGTCAATGCCGGGTGTAAAGGTGGTGCTGTTGATGAGGCAGGTGGCGCCGCCGTTATCGCGCCACCATCACGGTGTTGTAACGGCGTGTGCCTCCACGCCGTGAGGGAATTCCCACCTTCCTGTCTTTGACCTGCTTTGTTGATCTCCGGTCAGGCCAGATAAAGGCGCCGCACCATGCGAGGGAGCGCGGCGTGGGGGAGTTTGCGTCACCACAACACACGATTCATATCTGTAAACCTCCGACGTGTTGGTGCATGTTCACGGTGAGCACGTTAGCCACTTTCTCCTCTTTCGTTGTCAGTGTGAGACCGAGGTGTTGGCCGCCGTCTCCCGCGCATGTGTGCTGGAATTCTGCATGTGACTTCAGAAGACGTGTGCAAGGCAGGGAGCAGGTGCTAATAAAGTGCGGCTGTGTGTGTGTGTATGTATGTGTGTGTGTGTGTGGATGCATGCATGCAACATGTGGTGGATAAATAAAGACATCCTGCTTCTTCCCGTCTGCTGGCTTCCTGTGTGCTGTGACATGGCAGGAAAACTTTGTCTGCATCAGGCGAGCTCGCGTCCAATCAGCCGCCACGGACACGCAGCGGGACCTCGGCGACCTTTGACTCCTCCTGATAACACTTGTCTTCACTCCAAGTGGGTTAAAGTTCACAGGCTGCTGCTCTCTGATGAGCGCGGCCTTGAGGTGGAAGAGAGATGCGTCTTGTCGCCGTCGGACTCCAAATATTTACATTGATCGGCCGGCGGTTCTGTCTGCGGCGCTGGAGGTGAACCCGGGAACGAACATCCACGGTCAGACCTTCACCAGAGCCACTGAAACCTGCAGATCCTCCCACAGGTGACACTGTGGAGCTTCCTGAGGAGCTTTGAAGGAACCTTTAGAAGCACGTGAAGATGTTCCTCAAAGGATCTGATGGTTCAGGCAGAAGAACCGGCAATTGAAAGCCAGTTTCACGCTTCCCTTTGGGAGTACAGAAACGTAAATACTTAGAAGGGGGCGTGGCCTAGACCTGCCTCCTCAGAAGGTGCCCGGATGTGAATTGGTTGTTATGATTTGTGATTGAATTGAACTGCGTCACCTCTAGAAGAAAAAAAAGTAAAAGCTAGAGTTAGCAGACGTCTGCCAGCGATGATGTAACATCTCCGGAGTTAAAAACATCCCGTTCATTCCTCCCCCCCAACACACACACACACGCCCCCCCCCAACCCACATTTCATAGAAATTACGTGTTTTTATGTAACGCTGCTGACTGAAGAGTTCTTCGTCATCATCGAGCCCGTTTGACACGAGGCTCAGAGGGTTTTCCATAATTCACCCGGAAAAAAACAACAACAAAAGAGGTAAATTCATCTATCATCTCAGCACGTCACCTCTGGGTCGTCTAACCAACTATCTATAGAGGCCTGCAGAGTGTGTGTGTGTGTGTGTGTTTGCAGAACGCATTTCATCTGGACCATCTTTCCCATGATGCTGCAGTGATGAACCTCCTCATCCTGATCCAGTGAGGAGCACGTGTGCTCGTATGGACCACTGAACTATCATTAAAGTGTGTGTGTGCATATAAAAGCAGCGTCAATATGTGTGTTGGTCAATATGCCACGTTCATTGCCGCCTGAGTGTGTGTGTGTGTGTGTGTGTGTGTGTGCGTGTGTACAGGTCACATGACTCTGGCTCTGGCTCTTATTTGAACCCCCCTCCCCTCCCCTCCTCTCAGTCCATCTGTCCCGGGCGGGTGAAGCAGTCATCAGTTGTGGCTTTGAGCCTCTAAAAGCCTCACCTCCTCCCGCTCCCGCCGCTCTCCGTCCCGGCGCCGCCGCACCGACGCACCGCGCGGCCGACGCATTGCCGCATCACCTGTCCATGATGACGCACCGCGCCGCCGCCGCTCTCGCCCTCCTCGCGCTCCTCTGCTCCTCCGCGGGCGCGTCGGTGTCCTGCGTGTGGAGCAACGCGTCGCCCGGTGGAGTGGAGCACCTCAGCTTCGTGCACGTCTCCTCCTCTTCCTCCTCCTCCTCCTCCTCCGCGCCCCCGCGGCTCTACCACGGCTCGTGGGCGGCGGGGCGCGCGCTGAGCGGCTGCACGTGGAGCGACGACGCGGCGGTGGTGCGCGGGTACGTGTCCGCGTGCCGCGCGGAGCCGCAGCTGTTCTCACACCTGCCGGACGCGCGCGTGGACGAGCTGCTCCACGCGGGAAGCGCGTGCTCGTCCCTGGAGGAGCCTCCGGCAGCGGCGCGTGCAGCCCGCAGGCCGGCCAGGAGCATCATGGGTAGGACTGAGCATGAAGGTCACGACGGAAGGTCAGAGGTCAAGGTTCATCGCCGCACCAAACGCGGCTTCATCGTCCCCGGGACTCTGTGGTGCGGCTCCGGGAACAAGGCGCCGTCCTACGCCGACCTCGGTGAGTCTGACCGAGCTCCAACTCATGAAGAAGCTTCTCCTCCATGAAGGGCAGATGTTTGGGCAGATGTTTGGGCTGCTCCACTTTGAAAATGTGTGTGATGCAGCTTCTAAACTTTTGCCAACAGACAAAGCAATTTCTTCTGTTTTTATAGTTAATGCATGGCTCTTTTATTGTGAAAGGCTGACCTGACCTCCTGCGTCCGTCTCGCCCCTCACAGGGGTTTTTGCCCAGACCGACAGCTGCTGCCGCGAGCACGACCAGTGCAAACACACCATCCTGTCCTTCCACTCCCAGTTTGGCGTCTTCAACAGCAACATCTTCACCATGTCTCACTGCGACTGCGACCACAAGTAGGTAACACCC
>CAESWR010000495.1:349430-359893 GCA_903171835.1 Mullus surmuletus | reverse complement strand
AGATCTGGAGTATGTATTTCTCACCCGTGTGCTGGTTCAAAGTTTTTTTCTTTTTTGGAATTTCTGAGAATCCACATTTTCGTTTTCTCCAGAGAGCAGGGCTGGGGTGGGGGGCGGTTGGGGGCGGGTGGGGGGATCAGGGCGGTGATGGGCTGGGGGGGATGAGTGGGGGGGGGGGGGGGGGATACGAGTCATGTTGCGGTTTTTCATCCAAAATCCTGATATTCTTTGATGTGTTTCGAAAGAGTCCAGGCGACAGTGCCCGCTCTGAACTGTTTATATTTTGTCCGTCCCCCCCATCCCCCCATCCCCCCCGTGACCCCACCCACCACCAACCCCCTCTGTCTTCTTCTATGTCTGATAAAAGGTGCCGTGGATCTCCCCAGTGCTAACATATTGCAAATTGAGTGTAAAATGACAGAAACATGTGAATTATGAGGATCGATGCATAATGACATAAATATGTGCTTCGTGCCGAGTGCACATTCGCTTGTTTTTTTTCGCCCTTCTTTGCAGAAATCTCTGTTCCAGCTCGGAGGAGATGAAACAGGGAGGAGCACGGGGTGGGGGGGGGGTGGGGAGGGGGGGGGCTGCGCCGGACTGTTTACCACAACGTTTGAGCTTTATTATAACGGACTGGATGATCTGCAGGGGCATATTAAAGCATTTCACTGTAGAAATGTGTTAGGGATGAGCCCCTCCACCTCTCAGCGCCGCATAGATCTGCACAGCCGTCGCCGCGGCGATAGAAACGCGCTCCAGCTGTTTGTTTCATCGCGAACCAACGCAAAGAATAAAAAAGCCGGAGCAGGTTGAGGAGCGATGAAGTGGGGCATCAATCACAGCATCTCACTGACGTCCTCGGGAGTTCACGACTCTCCTTTCCTTCCTTCCTTCCTTCCTTCCATCCTTGCTTCCTTCCTTCCTTCCCTTTCTGCATGCTTTGACTTTCCTCCCTTTCATGCAAACGCCGCCATGTCCAGAAGGAATAGATTTGCAGGACTGCTTTGATCCTGTTGTTATGATTCTTTTATTTGCCTCAGCCACATCCTTCTCTCCGCAGCCACTCGCCCCCACAAGATGCTTTGAATTAGGCCAGGAGGAGATGGGATGAAGGAGGAGGAGGAGGAGGAGGAGGAGGAGCTGCTGTTGCTCCGCCGTGACCTGTGATGCAGAGGTGAGCGGCCAAATCCGCAAAGCCCCTTTTCCCGTTCTCGCCCTCTGTCCCCCGCACGGTTGGATGTGTGTGTGATGATGCACTTATTTCAGCTTCCAATGGCCGAGTGACTCACACAGGAGTCATTCTCAGGGAAAAAAAGAAGTTATATTCCTGATGAGTCCCATTACTCCATTTCATCCCTGTTAAAAAATAACAAGGACTTTTAGCGAACGTAATGGGAAATTTCCATCTGATGAATCCAGGCAGCGGCGATATTGGTAGAAAACATCTTTCTTCTCCTGCTCCACGCCAAATGGCGTCCAATCGGGTAACTTTCCATGTTGTGTCAAAGCTGCTGGAATCAAGCAAAATGTGACAACATGGCGGCTGCTCCATTATTACCTTAGATACAAACATGGCCTCCTCTGGGTTGCAGTGTTTGAAATGGCAGTTTTATTTATCAAGACCAGGACTTTACCAAGACCGCAGGGCACCAAGACCAGGACCAGACCGAGACATCTGAAGGTCGAGACCAAGTATACGCAAAGAAATTTCAATAAATAGTACAATGCCACAAACCAACAAAGGTATTTTAGGTTTATTTTATTTTGGGGTCTTGACCTGAGAACCCTGCGTCCATGTCTCTTGGTGCACAGGCAGCTATTATGTTTTGTTTCTCCAGCAGAATCAGATGTGGATTTGTTAGATGAATGTGGCTTCTAAGTTGACTGACATCACATGAAGACATTTCATAAGAAGGCAGAGGCTGCAACATGGGGAAATAATCAATCTACCAATGATTGGAAGTGATTGGTTGCTGGGGTCTAAAAGCCTGCTGGTGGTGGTCTCCACTGCTCTGTCTGGATACTAAATCCAGAGGACACTTAGCCCCAGACCAGAGCCACTAACAAGGCCTTGCAATCCCAGACTCAGACCAGACCCACTAACAAGGCTTTCCAGACCCGGACCCAGACCAGACCTGAGACCCATCTGAAAGATCTGATTTAACGGGACCATTATGTTCTCATTAGCAGATCTCGGCCGTGTTCTGATGCGCTGTGGTTCTGGCCGTGCTCGGTGTTCAACCCCTGAGAAGAATGCCTGGGAACAGGGTGTGGGGCTTATTGTTATAAAAGCAGGCAGCACATTGCGTCTCCTTATAAACTCACCTGCTGAGCGTTGAGCTTTTTCACAAGGATTTTACAACACTGTCAAGTGCACTGGAGCGTCGCTCCACGCTGGAGCTCCAGCAGATACCAGTTAGGTCCAGTGGGGATACTACGCACAGCACACGCCTGCTTTGAATACATCTGGTTAAAAAGAGTTGATTGCATTCGTACGGCGTGCGATGCTACAAACACATCGAGAGTTCCTTAAAAAAACCTCTCCTCCCTAAAAACTGCTGCAAAAACATCATTTTCTTTCACTTTAAAGGGGTCAATCTTTTTAATCAACTTCAACCTGGAATATATGTGTCAAATATTAATTATTTGGGGGGAGTTTAACCCTCGAAATGCCAGTTTGCTTACATAACACCACAGTACTTTAAGAGAAAAAAACACAAAAACTCAAATAATTTGCGTAAAATGCAATTCAAGGAGGGTTTGATTATTATAATTATTTGAACCTCAGATGAGTCAATGATCAGCAGCAACACTGAATTTGAGGCATTCTTATTTCCTCTGCAGTGACGGATTTTTATCGCAAATTCTCTTATTAGATCGTTAAGAACGGACACCAGAATTTCACGTTTTAAAGAAAATGAATAACTTACAGAGGAAATGTAGCTATATTCATCCAACCACGGCCAAAATGGCTTGAAAGCTGACTGGACAAAAATCGTCCTCAGGAACTCTTTCAGCGAGAGGCCTTTTGAGTCAGAGGGGCCCAGAGTGGGGACACCAAATTAACCCGAATATGCTTGTTGACATGCGATGGTTTGAGTGTCTCTGGTGAAGAAGACCTCGGCCCGGGACAGACGGCATGAAAGCAGAAGCCGCAGCGAGACGATGACTGATGGCGAGGATCCGCCAGCCGATGCGGTCGCGCCTCTCAAAAATGTCCATCTGCCGCGGACGCAGCCAAATGTCCCGTTTGTTTTTGTGTTTTTCATTACATGTGTGTGTGTTTGGCATTTCGCGGCGTGTTTGGAGTCTATTATTTCACCCGCGCTGTAATCTAAACATCCACAAGGCAAATATGTGGTCGGGAGAATTCATATTTAAAAGAAAAGAAGTCACTTTAATTTAAAAATGTCATTGTTGTCACATCAGTGGGGGCAGCAAGTGTGGAGTCACACACACAAACCCGCGCATCATCAGCATATATCGTGTGTGTGTGTGGTGTGTGTGTGTGTGTGTGGAGTGTTTACATGATAATATGGATGGTTGCTATGTGTTTAAGAGAGCAGAGTGTGAGGGAAGTTGCTCAATAATCACTCAGTCGCCCCAAAGATGTTGTTTGTTGGTTTGTTTGCTCGTCTGTTGGCAGCTCGGTGGAAAACTACTGGGCCGAGCGAGGTGGAGCGAAGGGAAGAACAAAGAGGGAGCGCTTTCATTTGTCAAAGCCAAAAACTGGTATTTTAAAAGTGTAAAAGTCATACATTTGTGGAAAACATGCTCACGTTTGCACATTTTAACAAAATAAAAGAAGGGGACAATTGAATTACTTTGTGTATGTCGTTATTGACACTATCAGGGGACATCAAAGCCTTTTTTTCAAACTATAACTAAACCTTTAAGACACTGGACTCTTGTTTCTCCTCTTCATCTTTACAATAAAACATTTTTTAGAGTCTTTTGTTGTTTCATTGATGACTTTTCATTTTTCGATGACTTTCAGGATTAACCCTTAAGAGTTCCTGGTTGATGTTTTTGGACCATTTCGGGGGTCAAAATCCCCCCCCCAAAAAAATCATTGATATTTGATATGTATCTTTCATATCAAACGAAGCTGATTAACAGGACTAGCTAATTTAAAGTAGGAAAAACTATTAATATATGATATTTTTACAGCAGTTTGTTGGAAGGAGGCGCTTTTTGTTCCGAGGGACGATTGAGAAAGATTTTCTAAGGAACTATTAATGGTTAACAACGTCTGCCAGTTTTTAGCTCCACTGTGGTGGTGGTGGGCCGCCTGTGTGTGTGTGTGTGTATGGCCTTAGACCTGCATCCACATGTAGGACACATTCGACGGCGACGACACACACACACACTCTCACTTGTCTGTCAAACACTGCAGCAACAACAACAAAAAATTAGAAATAAAAGACAAAAGCCACCGGCCACGTTTGCATGTGAAACACACGTATGCAGCCGCGCAAAAAACCCCAACACACACACACACACACACACACGCTGGCACACACACGTTTGTACACATCATCAATAACTCCCCTGCACATGCAAACACACACACCCTTTCATCCCAAAAATGTGTTGGCCATTACGGCATGATGTGGACGGGGGATGTGAGCTGCGATGAATAAAAAAACGGGATCAAAATCTGAGATGTTTATGTGGTGTGTTATAAATAAAATTTATAAAAAGGAAGAAAAAAAAAGGAAAGGAACGAGAGCGGCCGGTTTCCTCCTTCCTTCCTCCTCCAGCAAACTGCCAAATTAAATACACATACAATTAGCCACGCATGCACACACACACCGCACCTACAGACACACACACACACACACACACACACACACATTATTCTTAGCTTTAAATCCGGGGCGAAATAAAACCTTTTTTTAAACTTTCTATTGCAAATACGAGTTTTAATTCATATTTATTTACATTTTCATGTTACATTTAATAGCTATTTGTTGATTTCCCTCAGAAACAAGTGACTCAGCGTTGGCTGCTGTTTGTTTGGTGTTAGAAACCATTTGTAAACAGCAACAACAGCCAGACAACACACACACACGCACACACACACACACACACACACACACACACCACACACACGCACACACACAAACGCACTCACACACTGTGGAAGTGGGTTGGGGCAGGTCAAAAGGTCACCAGCGAGGAAAATGAAGTGGTGATTGAGTCTGAGGATGATGGAGGAGCTCCGATCATCACGCTCTTATTTGGCTGCCAATGCTGGAACACGACGCAGATGATCCAGGCTGGAGAGCGTCACTGGTTTCTGCTGGAAAGCGTCAGTGGTTTCTGCACTTGTTTGAAGAGAAAACAAAGCAAAAAAAAACGAACAGAGGCTTCAGAGCCACCAGAGTTGTGAGAAATCATCATCTGGTGACCAAATTTGATGGAAATTAATTCATAGAATCTCATGAAAGGAGGGAAGACATGGCATTAACACCAATAACACACACACACACACACACACACACACACACACACACACACACACACCAGACTCTCGAACAAGGCCTTCCAGTCCTAGACCCAGACCGGACACAGTAAGAAGACCTTCCAGACCCAGACACAGACCATACTCAGTTACAAGGCCTTTCAGACCCAAACCGGGACCAGACCCATAACGAGACCTTCCAGACCCAGACCAACTAATAAGACCTTCCAGACCCAGACCCGCTAACAAGACCTTCCAGACCCAGACCCATAACGAGACCTTCCAGACCCAGACCAACTAACAAGACCTTCCAGACCCAGACCCGCTAACAAGACCTTCCAGACCCAGACCAACGAACAAGACCTTCCAGACCCAGACCCGCTAACAAATCCTTCCAGACCCAGACCCGCTAACAAACTAACAAGACCTTCCAGACCCAGACCCGCTAACAAACTAACAAGACCTTCCAGACCCAGACCCGCTAACAAACTAACAAGACCTTCCAGACCCAGACCCGCTAACAAACTAACAAGGCCTTCCAGACACAGACCCGCTAACAAACTAACAAGGCCTTCCAGTCCCAGACCCAGACCAGTCCACGGGTGTGGGACTCTAAGATCCACTAACAGGGCCTTTGAGTACGAGACGAGACCCAGACCTACAAAAAGTGGTCTTGAGACCCGTCTGAAGACCAAGATCAGTCTCGAACTCTTTCCACCTTTGTCATTTTCGCAGTTTCAGAAGCTAAAAGTCCGGCTCCTGTGACTCTTGTCTGTGTGTGTGATGAATGACGGAGGCAGGAAGGAGCGAGGACGGGAAGGTCATAAAGGCGGCGAGCCTGTGCGCTCACATGACCGCAGTGACGGACCCCGGTATTTGTACCCATCTCTGTGGGGGGGGGCGGGGGGGGGGCCGTGCCCCCTGGGGAGGACCACCTGTCCACCTGCCGCTGAGTCACTGCGGCCTCGGCAGCGCTGGGACTCCCCCAGCGAGCGGGCGTGCCAGTGGGTGAGAAAATGAGAGGGGAGGCGCGCTGCGGTTGGCAGCGCGTCCTCCGCCGCCTCCTCCAGCGGGATGATTAGAGAGGCGGGCTGCGCTAATGGATACCTGGACGCGCCACCGCAGCGCAGAGTCGCCGCACAGATAACTCATCCCAGAGAGGAGGCCGGCCGGAGAAAGCCCGCCTGTCTAAACTTATCTTTGAGGCTGCATGTGGGACGCGGCTCCGCAAACGCTCGGCAAAGCCAGAAGGTCTGCCAGAGAGGTGGCTGCTGGGTCACGCAGCAGATACACTCCCAGTCATCGTTACTGGGAGGGCACGAAACCAATCTGGATATGTGGGGATTAAAAAAAACAGATTTAGGGCTTTTATTTTGAAGGGCCCAGGGTGAGAGGGTTGAAAGGCTTCGGTCATGGCTGTGTCGGGGCGTGCAGAGGTGTCAAGTAACAAAGTACAAATACTTTGTTACCTTACTAAGTGGAAAATCTGGGTATCTGTACTTTACTGGAGACTTTTTACTTCTACTCCTTAGTTTTCAGCAAATCTGTACTTTCTACTCCTTACATTTTTAAAAATAGCCTTGTTACTCTTATTAATTCCGGCTTGTCATCGTAAAAAAAAAAACACGCCATCCGGATTGAGTGAATTTGATTGGTTGGCTGATAAGTATATTATATACCATTCCTCAGTAGTACTCATTCAGTTCTTTAATGTATTTGCATTGTACTACATTAACATTTTAATATAACATTACCGTCATGATGGCCTTTAGAAACGTGTGTTTTTGGGGAGGTGGGCTCGTGCACTGTAGGACCCCAAGCTTTTGTCCTTAATGGAGTTTTTTCCCCCATTACATTACTTTTTACTTTTATACTTTGAGCAGTTTTGCAACCAGTGCTTTTACACTTTTACTTGAGTAAAAAGCTTGAGTTGATGCTTCAATTTCTACAGAAGTCTTTTTATAAAAATATCCAAGTCAAGACATTCCTCTAAGTTACACATCTTCATTTGATTTTACTGAGGAATGAACTGCAACTGCAAGCAATTCTGAAAAAAAATCTCCATTGAAATTGTGTATTTATGGGAAAAAGTGACTCCAACAACACAGTCATGTTCTTACAAAGAAAAAAATGAGTAAACTCACGAGTGTTTTCGGAAAAGCATGTTCAAGATATTGGTTCCATTCAATGTGTCCAAAATATTTTCCCCGAATAAAAAAAAAAGAGGTATTTATACCCACATGGAAATGAAAAAAAAAACAGCATATGAAATAAAATCATACAAAAATGATATATTAAGGGGTTTTTTTCGCCTCTCTTCTATTCAATTTTTTTTTTTTTAATGAACTTTGCTGCTCCGTGCTGACGTGAACAACCCATCGCAAACTTTGCTCTCTTCTTCTTCTACTCTCTTTACTGTAGCTTACACTGCCACCTGCTGACCAAACTTCACTTTGGTGTATAAAAACACGGAAAATAAGTTTTGTCTTTTTTGAGCCAAACATTCGCTCACCTGTCAAAATGTTTTGAGTGAAAAAAGATTCTTTGCGAATGTTTGGAGGCAGCCGAGGGGAATCACGTCCCGAGTGTGTCGCTGAGATCTACCGCCTCTCTTTCAGTCGAATACCTGCGAGGGGCGGAGCTACCTTATAAACCTCACCGCCGCCGCCGCCGCCGCCGCGGCCTCGTCCAAACATGATATCAGCGCCGGTGAACTCTGCGACTCCTCTGCAGACGACATCGACACGTGTAAATCACTCCACCCCACAAACACACACACACACACACACACACTCGCTCAGCGTTCGCCGGGACACCAGAAAAAGCATCGGAAAACCAAAGGAGCCGCACGCTCCTCCGCGGAATTCACTGAGAACAGGATGTTGGCTTCACAGTCACGCAATGCTGAGCTCATCCCCAGCCGGCGCTTTTGATGCCCGCCGCAAGTTATCACCGCCACGATTTACAGCCTGCGAGGGAAAAAATCCAACACTTGAAACAGAAGGAGGCTTCGCAGGTTAGAGGGTCGACGCAATCACGACCTGCAGCTCCGCGTTTTTATTAAATGACAGAAAGGAGACAAATAATAATAAATAGAAATGAGAACCGTCCTCTGAAGTTCACTCCAACTCCGCAGCTCCAAAAATAGGGAAGCGTGCACAGCAAACAAGTGAAAATACCTCTCACCATATGAAGAATGCCTGGCTCGTATAAGTCAAACCATACTTTATGTTCCCGTCAGAGTGTGTGTGTGTGTGTGTGTGCGTCTGTGTGCGCTCCGAGGGGGCCGCGGCCAAAAAACGCCTCTTCCCTCAACGTCTTTTTCACCTCGCCCCACTTTCTCTCGCTCTGCAGCCGAGTCGGGAAGCCGCTTATCGGCGGGAGGAAATGGTCGATTTGATGTGGTGCTGCGCCGCGGCCTCGCAGCTGACGCGGCGCAGCGCGGCGGGACCAACGCGCACGCACACGCTACGGGAATCCTAAATTTACACTCCATCAAAACACGCGGCGGTCACCAGTCGCTTCACCTCGGACAGGAAGTGAAGCTCCCAGGGCAGGAAATCCACCGTTTCTCCCAGAGCAGCGTCAGGAATACAAGAAAAACACGTGCGGAAAATGTTGTCAGGAAGAAAGAAAAGGGCTCCTACAGCGCGTTCTCGCCACTGAAGAGGACACTTATATGTGTTTTAAGAAGCCAAGAGGGCAGTTTAGTGTGTTTTGCCAACCGGGGGGGCTGTTTTTACCCCCCAAGAGGACATTTTGTCACGTTCTAATTAGCCAGGAGGGCAGTTTAGTGTGTTTTGCTAATAAGGAGGGCATTTAAACATGCATTTTTTCCACCCAAGAGGGCATTTTATCATGCTTAAAGCAGCCAAGAGGGCAGTTTAGTGTCTTTTTTTCAACCAAGAGGGGAGTTGGTGTGTTTTGTCGAACGGGGGGGGGGGGCTGTGAGAGGAGGTCAGCAAGGACGCACCATATTTGCTTTGTACCGATATTACGGTATTTTTATTCCCGATATCTGACATCTGACATTTCCATCTTTCTCTGTAGGATCCACTAATGTGTAGAAGGATATTGCGAAAAATACCTAAAAACACAAACTAATTGATGTTTGAGGGAAATTTTAACAATTTTAACAGCGATTCGTTATCAGAAAAATCCCATTGGTTGAATTATTTGAATTATTTCACAGGTTCAGTGTCTGAACTTTGGTTCCTCTGCTGTTGTTTGATGTTTCCAACTCACATTACTACAAATCAGAACCAACAAATCCCCCAAGATCAAGCACTCCCTTTAACAGCGGAAACCATGGCCATTCAGAAGTATTTTGATGTGTAAAGCTTGTTGCACACTTTGCATCGTGAGCGAGTGTTGATGATGTCACCTTATCGGCCGGCTGTGTTTGATGAGTGTTTCAGGTGTTTGGAAGTTTCCAGCTGCAGAATCCAGAACAATCACTCCCACTCTGCAGTTCTTTCTCCTTCCTCTCACTTTCATGTCAGACCGTCCAAACCAGAAGTTCCTCGAGCAACTCCTGCAGGTTCTTCTGTAAGTGTGGAGAGAACCCCTAAGGTGCTTGATGCACCTTCTGCTCATACTGAAGAATCCCAAAGGTTCTTTAGTGCTTAAGAATGCTGGAGGAGCCTCAAGGTTCTCAATGGAACCACAGGCTTCTTCATGAATGCCTTCAAGGTCTTCATCAACCCCCAAACTATCCTTAAATGTTCTGGAGAACTTGATAGCAGGCACCAAAAACCACCAGAAACTTGATAACCAGATAACTTGGCAAAATGAAATTCGACAGAGAATTATGGGATGGTTTGGCGAAACGTTTGGCTGATGCGCCGTCCTTGAAGTTCCACAGCCTCTGATTTGGACTAATGCTGTTGAGGTTCAAGTCTAACTTCATGGTAGCAGAGCAGGCAGCAGTGCCATCTTCCCGCACTCTTCCCTCCATGTTGTTCTATAGCTTGGGTTTGCTCTCTGGGGGGGT
>CAESWR010000495.1:301410-314657 GCA_903171835.1 Mullus surmuletus | reverse complement strand
TCCTTTCACGTGTGTTTCCTCAGCCAGCATTTGAGACGCTTTTTTCTAGCGAGTCTCCCATTTGCGGTTCCATCTCTCCCGGTCACCTTTGTTAGTGAGTGTGTGTATGAGGGAGGAAGGAGCTATGAATAACTTTTTGCCACCGGTTGGTTTGCATGTGTAAATGCAAGACCCCAATTATAAGACGACTCGTCTTTTTCAGGCTTTTTTTCAGGAAAAAAATATCGTCTTATATTCGGGTCAATATGGTATATCAGACTTGTACTGAGTAACCCTTAGAAATCTCTGATGTGGATGTTAGAAAGAAAGATGGAGAAGACTTACCTCCTTCACTGTCAGATTCATCTGTGGACAACAGAAGAGATACTGTTGGTTGCCAATGAAACACTAATGACAATCTTAGCAGTCTTCAAGTATCATTACAGCATTGGATGTTCTTTTAAGAAATTAACTTTCAGCAAGAAGCGAGACAGACCAACTAAAGACGTTAGTTCATGAGTGTCAATTCTAGCAGAGAGCAAATATTAAAGCCAGAACTGTAATCAATCACAAATCAAAGTTTTCAAATGAATACAAAAGAAAATTATTAACAAAAAGTTATTACATCAACTTTGCTCATAATGTTTCAGTCACAGTGTAAAGGGGACAGAACTGTAGGACAAAAAAAAAATCTGATCTGCTTGATTTTTTGCTTCTTCACTCCATCAAAAACCACTTTAAAACACTGTAAACTAGGATTAGGACACTGCCACCAAATGGAAATGTAGTTAAAGCAGCATCAACTTTCATTTTTAAGACAATCAAAGGCCTTTGAAGAAGTCGTGTGACAGATTATGCGAGATGCTGCTTGGTGGAGATGACAAAGTAGGATGCTGAGTAGAAGAGGCGTGGAGGTCTGTACCTGGACCTCCGACTTTTGGCCTCCTCCTCTGTCCTTTGGCAGATGAAGGCCGAGGTATTCTTGCAGGACTTTCAGGCTGTGGGGAGGAAAGAAAGAAAAACAAAAATTTACATTGAATTTTTGACATCTGCTGTGTTAAAATGGTGGTTTTCTCTCGTGATGTAGGTTGGAATGAAGTTTTCGCTTCACTCCAGCAGTAGGAATCACTCAGATACGCATATTCAAATTAAAAACCCAACACAACACAAGTCTCCAATCTATACTAGGAAAAGCATTTACACAAGAGGAGAGGCAGAAGGTGTGTGTTACCTGGTTCTCATCTGTCTCTGCTGGCTGTACGAGCAGAGAGCACAGTGTCAGGACACACACCGCTCACACGTATCACTACTACACCTGGCACCACCACCTGGCTGCTACACCGCCTCCGCTTAGCACTACCATAGCCACCATAAAGCCAGCACAGCCTAACACTAAGCAGTGTGTGTGTGTGTGTGTGTGTGTGAGAGACACATGGCTCTGATTGAGTACCTCTGCAGCTGGTGCCAGTTCCTTCCCAGGGGAGGAGGAAGAGGAGGCACATTAGGAAATAAACAGTATTTGTTGCACAAGAAATGCCATTTTTTTACATCACAAACTTCAAGAAACTGTAAGATAAAAGATAAAAAGGATGCACAAGATTATCAGCATGTAATGGCTACTGGCCAATACTTGCTTTGATATTAATTATCGACCATCCTGCCAAAGTGCCAATAGGCTAATAAAGTTATGAAATAATTTAAATACGTTTTATTAAGAAATCAAGTTTTGCATTGTGCAAGCTTATATCATGTAGTATTCAGTACTAATGTTATATATTATTTGCCAGGGAAAAATATCGGCCTGTTATCGGCCAACTGAGTTTCAAAATATCAGCATATCAAATATCATGCGTGCCTCAAGGTTTTGTTTAATTGTAGGATGAACGATATTGGCTTTTCGTCAATATTTTTGTGCTCTTTTGGCTGATATTTGACACTGATTGATGTTTATATTTTGTTTGATTGTAGCTGAGTTGAAGAATTGCAGGTTTGTTCCTACCAATATAATAATAAAGTTACAAAATATTAATGTAACATTATGCCTGTATTTATCAGGGAAAAATATTGGCCTTGGTTATCAGCCAACTGAGTTTTAAAATATCAGCATATCGGACATCGGGCAAAATATCAAATATCGTGCATGCCTGAAGGTAAAGATAATAGTCACAGTAAGGATGGAATGATACTGGCTTTTCACTTGCCAGGGGAAAATATCTGTCTCGGTTATCGGCCGATTGAGTTTTAAAATATCAGCATATCAGATTGTGGCAAATCATCAAATATCGTGCGTAGGTAACCACACATGATATTTGATGACTATTAACTATTAAAGGTTACCATAGTCACAGTAAGGGATTAATGATATTAGCTCTTCAACGTTATTTTTGCGTTCTTTTTGCTGATATTTGATAGTGATTGATATTTTTGTTTGTTTTTTGTATCTTTGTTTAATTGTATCCGGGTAGAAGAACAGCAGGTTTCTGTCTTCCTTTTCGGAAAGTGAGTGTGCTGACATCACTTTATCAGGCAGCTACATCGGCACAATGTGACTCATTTCGTCAAAACCGATAAAGCATTTTCAATGCCGATATTTGCTGCAATGCATCCCTGGGTGGTGGACTGAGTGGCTGAGGCCGGAACTCACCGTGGGGCCAGACTTGGTGGTTCTGCTGGGCTCCTCCGTTTTTTGTTTTTGTTGTGGTTCCTCTGAGACTCTGGCCTGCACACACACCACACCACACACACACACACACACACACACACACACACACACAGATTACAAATTGAGTTTGTAGGTGACAGTAAAGGTGGGAGTGGGATCGGTGCGCTCACCCTGCTGCCGTCCTCGCCCTCCTTGTGCCGCTCCGTCTCTTTGTCCCGGTCCTTGTCCCGGTCCTTGTCCCGGTCCTTGTCCCGGTCCTTGTCCCGGTCCTTGTCCCGGTCCTTGTCCCGCTCCCTCCGCCTGTCCTTGTCTCGATCCCGCTCTCTGTGAGAGTCCCGCTCTCGTGTTTTCTCTCTGTCGTCTCTGTCCCTCTTCTTGTCTTTCTCCCGGTCCCGGTCTCTGTCCTTCTCCCTGTCCCGCTCTTTCCCCCGCGCTTTGTCCCTGTCGCCATCCCGCTCCCGGCTCTTGTCCTTGTCCTTGTCCCCGTCCTTGCCGTGCTCCTGCTCCCGGCGGTGGTGTTTGTCGGGGCGGTCGTGGCGCTGCTCTTTGTCCCCGTCCCTCCGGCGGCCGTCCGTCTCCTTGGAGCGCTCCGGGTCCTTCTGGTCCCGGCTGCCGCTGCGCTCGATGGTCTTCTTCTTCTCCTGGAATAGTTCAGAGTGAGACGATAAGATGAGGAGCAACAGAAGGACAGCAGAGCCCGGGGCGCGTGTACAGCACCTCTCTGTCTGCGTGGCGCTCTCGTCCTTCCCGGTTCTCTTTGTCCTGCGACCTGGACGTGCTGGCTTTGGTCTTCAGGTCCAGTTTCTCGCCTGCAAGCACCCGCTTCACTGCCTCGTCACTGCTCAGCTGCAGGTAAAGGGCAGGAGACGCTCGTTAAAAACAGCAACACGGGGGGAAGTGCCTGAGTTTGATTACATTGTCTCACTGCAATCCTTAAAGGAGCCATCACCTGGAAGTCACATTTCTACAAGATATCACGTCTTTAGTCAGCAGAAACACTAACAAGATCATTATTTTGACTCATTGCAGCTTCCTTTGCTCCTCATCACCTCTGAGGATGAATGAATTAATACAGTGAATTTTCTCCATGACATGACTCTAAGGCACACAACCTCCCGGGGCCAAACTCATCCAGCTACACTCAGTCTCCAGAGTTCAATTAAAGGACCTCAGTTGTCCCTCGGGTGGCTGCAGGTGTTTTTTGTTTTGTTTTTTTTCTTACAAACGTGAGACACTTTGACTCCAGTTTAACAATGAGAACTAACATATGTAACCTTGTTCAGGCAGCACTTGGCGATGGCCTGCAGCAGCTCGTTGGTTTTCTCGGGTTCGTGTCCGGCAACGATGCGCGCTGGCTTCGCTGCGAGCGGCTCGCCGCTGACCAGCATCACAACATCGATGGCCTTCTGTAGGAAAACGATCTTGGTGTCCTTGTCCTTGACAGACAAAACAGATGCTGCGGTTAACGATGACCAGAGTTCAACAAAGAGGCAAACCATCATGAACACTAGTAGGAGTGATAGAAGTGAAGATTTGGGATTTCAATGTCTAAATCGAGCCTGGAAAGGCTACAGAGGTTGTTTAAAACGGGAAATGCTTATACAGGCGTAACTAAAACAGAGCAGACGAGCAGCCTGCCTAAGCAGAGCCTCTAATCTCTCAGCCTGTTACACCTGAGAAGTCGGCCAAGAGTGTAACATAAAGCTGCACGGCCGAGCAGCCGCCAGCTAACATCTCAGAATGCAGCCTTTTTGCCGCTCATGGCTTCGATTAGCGACTCACACGGCGACCTGATAGGAACAGACGATGAGGAGAAGCTTTACCTTCACGTTATCCGACTTCATCTCGTTCTCTTCATACAGTCCTTTCATGAAACCAGTGGTCCTGATGATCTGAAAGTGAGGGGAAACCAAACGTCAAAAATTCAATTATTAACTCGTCCAGCTATAACACCAACATGGCCAGTCATCCATTCATCTAATATTTAACTTCTGTCACTCCTGAGGAACATACGTGTCTCTTAAGCTGCTGAAGACTTTGCTGCTCAATATATCACGTATTAAGTACATAAAAACACAATATCACGCTGGGCAGACAAATTGTCGGTACGAGGATTGTGGTCACAGTTGTTTGATGGTCAAATCTTGGAGTCAGACGCTGAGGGGAGGAGGTGCACATTCCATCACACTTTGCTTTATCAAATATACATGCAACCGCAGGGAAATATGATAGCAGCCAATTAGCAAAGAGCGTGAATGAGATCTCACTCCTGTTTGAAAAAGCTGAACTGATTTCGCCACCTCATGACAGAAGATTCTGTTGTGCGTCGCTCTACATTTAGTACATTAACCACAACGGCTTTTGCTTCGGTCTCTCCCACCTCGGTGGTCAGGCCCGGTGTGGAATCTGATTTCTGATGATAAACGGCCGCTCATCACGAGCCCGGTCGGGTATCAATAATGTAGACGACCTCACACCACTGAAGAAGTCTTTGTTCACGGGGTCAGCAGGTGAGGATGCTCTGGCATTATCCGGTATCAGGAGTTTAATCCCTTTGAGTAAGACGCCATCAATCAACGTTTTGTAACAACTCCTCCACAACAACAAGACACTAATATTGGAGCACCACAGAGGTGGACAGTGGGCTGCTGTAAGACGTTTTCGGCCATCTTTCCTCACTCATGCAACCCACGGGGACGCAATTAACATGCTGGTAACCATGAGAGGAAAACAAAATACACAGATCATTGGATTTTTACAGAATGACAACAGATTTCACGCAGTGAATGCAACAGTGAGTAAAGGCACATCGCTGCATGTATTTGTGGATCTTCCGCAGCAAGAATGTAGCAAAAGTCACGTACATGTAACACTTCCAATCAAGAGACCCGATATTTACAGATCACACATTTACAGATGAATTAACGCATTTACCGATCTGTCTACGCATACAGATCAAAGTACGCATTTGCTGATTTACTTTACATATTTGTGGATGCGGAGACACACAGATTTTTTTTTTCTTTTACACATTTGTGGATCTGGTTGCCCATACATGGATCTAAATACACATATGCGGATCGAAATACACATTTGCAATTTTCTACAATAACGGCCCCGTATATGCAACATCAATTCCTCCCAAAGTTAAATTTAACAGCACACTATGCATACATTAATGCCAATATACATGCCTATTTGTATCTTGTTTGTATCTGTTGTCTCATAAATAATAAAGGATTATCTTTTGGAAATCATGTCTTTGGCTGCAAAGAAAGGAGTCACCCGAAGCTGGTTGAAATCGTATCCACAGACAGTATTATTAAAGAAATTCATGAGATGGAAAGACTTGCGTTTCTTCTTAGACTTAAAAAGGACCTTTGGTAAGGTAGGAAAAGGGGACTTGGTTTCATCGGGACTAGAGAGATACGTATGGGGGCTTTCGTCATCATCTTCATCGTGCAGTCTACGCCTTTTCTGTGTATTCTGTACGTCCCTGGCCGTATGAGTTTCCACGGGCCCGTGTGTTGCGGTTTTTCGGACCCCCTTTGGCTCTCCATAGCAAATGTGTGTGTGTGAACTGGATGCTGGAAGTTTGATGTGGACTGGCGACGATGTTCATGCACTCTGCTTTTGTTATTTGTTTGTTTGTCTTTTATGATGCTTTTCTCTGTTTGTAAATGCAAAACAAAAGCCCACTAAAAACTAAGTGGTAAAAAACAATTATGGATCGTTATTGTCGTTTGCAGCAAATAGCAAAAATGGTATTGTATGTTTGGCACACTATGCTTTTTCCAGCCATGATTATAAAGGACAGGCTCTTTTAAGCTTGTGTCCATCTATTAGTGTACGGGTCGGGAACCTATGGCTCGCGAGCCACATGTGGCTCTTTTGGTGGCTGCATCCGGCTCACAGATAAGTCTTAGCTGACATTTCTTAACATGATAAGTAATGAATAGTTACGCTGAAATTTAAAGTAAAACCTTACAGAAATCACAGTGTTAAAAATAACGTTCAAATTATAAATTATTGTCACGCATTTGAATCCATCCATCCATTTTCTCCCGCTGCTGTTCAGGGTTGCAGGTTCTGGAGCCGATCCCAGCTGACCTTTGGGGTCCAGGAGGGTCCGACACCAAAACTCTTATTTTTATTGGATAAAGCAGTCGCCTACAGGAGTCGTGAGGTCCAGAACTAAACTTCCCGAGATTTCATCAAAAAAGTCAGCGAGCTATTTTATGCAGAGCAAAGCCTTTTGATGAAGAAGATGGAGAAAAGAAAAAAGCATGTATTCTTTATGATACACAGAATATAAAGAATACATTTAGAGACTTATCATACTTTAAAATTGTTGGTCTTACTTAAAGAAAAAACACTAGTTGTATTCAGCGTTAAAAACCATGACATGCCTGATATGTATCTTAAAATACGTGTCTTTCATGGCTCTCTCAGCCAAAAAGCTTCCCGTGTTGATGTAACAGCGCGTCGTGAGCGTGTATTAATACTGCACACAGCTGCGTTAATCCGCTCAGCATCCGCCGCCTCGCCTCGCCGTGCAGCCGGGCCGGGCCGCCTCCTCCCGTCGTGCACCGCGCGGCCTCGCTCAGCCTCGCCGGCTCCTCCCGTGGTGCACCGCGCGGCCTCGCTCAGCCTCGCCAGCTCCGGCCGACGCGGATGAAAGCAGCTTTGTTGACGCGCGTGCGGGCTCAGCTCTCGCCTAGCAACGGGGCGACGCTGAGGACGCGGCTAACCTCAGCTAGCCCGCTAGCTAGCTAGCTAGCTGTGGCAGCCGTACAAAACCGCACCGCGCTTGGAATTCTGGGAAAGTCGCCCCCAAACACCCAATTATCAACCATTTTCACTCAGCGCTGCGTCTTCAGCTGCGCGGACTGACAGGACAGCGGTTGACGTTAGCTAGCATGTCGCTGTTTGCATGCTAACACTTAGCCCGCTAGCTTCCCCGCCTCTGTGCGGAGATGAGTCCGAGCAAACGCCGCGTCGGTGCAGCTCAGGTTTTTAACCGCGAATGTCAGCAAATGCGCGTCAAACCAACAACTTCAGCGGGTCTCACCTCGCTGAGGATGTCGTGTAGATACCGGAACGGCGGCTTGCTGAGCAGCTTCTCCGTGAGGGGCGGCTTCTTGATCACCTTGCCCAGCGTGTCCTGGGTCTTCTTCACCAGAGCCGCGTTCATGGCCGCGGTTTGCGGGCGATTCGCGCCGAGGACGCGCCTCAAACTAACACGGAGAGAAAACAACTTGCTGCTTCCGACGCCTTGGTTGCTATCATAGAGATACGCACGTAGAAGCTGCATCCGGGCTCGCGAGATGCGGCGCTGCCGCCGCCATCTTGCTCAGGGGGTCTGACCGCTAACAAGCTTACATCTTTATTACAGAGACTATTCAACACAACAGTTTTTCTGACAGTGTTGATAAAAGACAGAAGCCTTAGTTCCTGCGTCCTGTGCTGCTGGAACTCCTCCCTTCAAGGTGTTTATGTGCTGGCCTTAGCACAAAAGCATGAATAATGTGATGGGAGAACATCAAAGGCTCGGACCTTCCATCTTCCATCCGGCCCCGAGCTGCAGCTGGCCTTGCTGAGGAACAACACAGATGATAGCAAGATGGTAGACAATTACAACGCCACCATATTTCTGGCCGAGCGAGTGCTGGCAAACACAGCCATAAACACAGGACGCGCCTGGCCTTACAGTTGTTGTCGTATAGCGAAGATCTTTTACCTTCATATTCACTTAAACCTTTATAAACATCTGTAAAACTGGCCTCTTCTACTTCCATTCGTGAGACAGAAGCTCCATATGTATAACACTCTCCCTCTCTGTCATATAGACATTTAGAGGTAGATATATTCGCCTATTATCTTATAATATATATTATCTTATTATTGACATCATTTTGGACTCTACATGTACTCCTGTACAGACCCCGGCCTCCTGGTACACCTGACCAATATGGCGCCGGCGTGGACGCATCGCTCACTGAAACCGTGGCTCTCATATTTAGCGGATCTACTTTTGTATATCTATGTGTTGCTATGTCAATATGCTGCAATCCCACAGTGCACCGTTTCAGAGGAGGGCGCATGCGCGGGGGAAAAAATGCACCTCTCGTATCCATAGCAACAGGGAACAATCTGGTAGATAGATGGATAGATGGATATGTAGATAGATAGATAGATAGATAGATAGATAAATAGATAGATAGATGGATAGATAGATGGATAGATGGATATGTAGATAGATAGATAGATGATAGATAGATAGATAGATAGATAGATAGATGGATGGATATGTAGATAGATAGATAGATGATAGATAGATAGATAGATAGATGGATAGATTGATATGTAGATAGATAGATAGATAGATAGATAAATAGATAGATAGATGGATAGATAGATAGATAGATGGATAGATGGATATGTAGATAGATAGAGAGATGGATAGATAGATAGATACATAGATAGATAGATAGATACATAGATAGATAGATAGATAGATAGATAGATAGATAGATAGATACATAGATAGATAGATAGATAGAAGTCTGACACATTTCTTTCCGTAACTTGATGTTTTTATTGAAGCCGCCCAACATGTAAACGTGTCAGTGATGAACACTGAGTCTGACGGATGCCGTGATGTGATGTGATGATCTTCAGCAAGGTTAGAGTTCAGTGCGCAGCTGAACTTTGGCCCTCCTCATGTTTTGGGCCACTGTTGGAAAAAAGCGAACACAAATACTCATAAGTACCACAGTGTTTATAATTAAAGCCTCCAAACACACACTATATGATTTGCTGTTCAGGTCTTGAAGCAACTTTTAAGAGAAAAAAATGAATCAGCGTTGCAGCGTTTTCTTTCTCAAACTCACAAAGCGCCAGATCCTCAGGCTCGTAGGTGTAGTGGTGGCTGTCATACTTCCCATAAATGTCTGCACGCACAGTCAGCGAGGGATCTGCACACAACAAACATCATCAGGGACAAGATCACGGACGTCCGCTCGTTTTTTGCAGTGAAAGACACAACAATCAGTCGGGAGGTCGGGAGGACGTACGACACATACCCACAAACATGATTCTGGGGACGTAGTAGCCATCAGGGGACAGATTTTTGTCCGTGGTCTCACTCTGAAGAAAGGAAGAGAGGTGGAATAAACAGGAGCAGATACTTTTAAATTGTTGATAATAATTTAAGTTTGTATTTTTTTCTGAGTGAAACTGCTGCTGTTTGTGTCTGTGTGACTGCTGTTTAATTACCACCAGGTTGACCATGATGAAATCCTCCTTGGCCATTTTCTGGATGGCCTTGTCAGCAACAAACGCCTTCTTCAGGGCTGTTAAAGGTTACATTTCTGTTCATTTTCTGTAAGCAATTTCTGCTTAAAACCATCACGGTCGAGTAATATTCTACCATAAACGCTCAAAATGCAAACAGAAATAACATTAAAACTTCAATTTTTCTATGTAATAAATCACAGCTAATGAAATCTGGACAACATATTATATTAACATGTTTTTTATTCTATCAATATGTTATAAACAACAAAAAACATGCGTCACAATAGCCACTCTCATATATATTTTTTCACATATCTTAACTAGAAATGACAATATGTTGAATAAAAGTGGACGTAGAAAAAGAAATACCGTATATTTAAATCTGATTAAATCTGAATGGTTGTTTTGTGTTGGAAAAGGAGCACACACAGTCACCTACAAATATAATTCTTTGCTTTTATAGGTGGTACAAAAGAGTAAATTAAATACAACAATCGCTATTGAGTTCTTTCACAAAGAAATCCTGTGCCGCAAGTTCGCAAATTCTCCTTTTGTCTTCATTCAAAAGTAAGAGCCAGTGGAGACACCAGTCGCGCTCCATTCCACAGAACCTGCTCAGCGACTCATGAATATTTAATCTGGCCAATTTGACTGGCGACTCATCTGATATGGAGGGAGGTGGGAAATTTCTTTTTTTTACCCTTGGGACATTCTGGGGGCCATTTTTGTCCACTTTCAAGCCATTTTGGCCGTGTTGGATGAATATAGCTAAATCTTTCTAAAGGATATTCAAATATTATTAAAACGAACTAGTAACTAATAAGAGAATTTGCTTTGAAAATTTGTCACTGCAGAGAAAATAAGAATGCCTCAAATTCAATGTTGCTGCTAATCACTGACCATCTGAGGCTCAAATAATGATAATTAAATCCTCCTTGAACTGCATTTTATGGAAATTATTTTTGTCATCTTTTTCAATCAGAATACGGTAGAGTTACGTAATCAAACTTTTTAAAAGGAACTCTTAAGGGTTAAATGTCAGAGCGGTTGCAGTACCTTGGCTGTAGGGGCAGCTTTCCAGATGCATGATGACCATCAAAGGCTTGTGACTGTGAGAAGCGAAGCAGACAGAGACATTCCTCAGCACAAAGAGCACAATGACGGGCGGGAGTGCAGCCGCCGCTCCGATAAATCAGCGCACGCTCTACCAGCAGTGCTAACGTGGCAGAGCTACATCCACGCAAACGTGCATTTATAAGACTCATCCAGAGAGTGAAAATACACAGAAACTGCTCAAATACAGCAGGCGAAATGAGCCATGACAGGTGTGCAACAGCATTTTGAAGATCCAAAACCGCTCTTTTTTTTGTGTGTGTGTGTGTGTGTGTCATCTAATGGGTCAAAATACAAAGAGTGCTATTTAATTTTCAAAGCTGCTGTGTGTGTTTGCATCCAAAAAAACAAGATATCACCAAAAAGTCCATAATTCAGTGCAAAAAGTGAAGATTTCCTTCAGTCTTTGCTCCCATAATGGATTTTCCCCAGACTCTCATTTTTCAGTGTTCAGCTTTACCTTTTGACCATCAGTGTCAGAGCCTGATCGTAGCTCGGAGCCCAGCTGATGCCGTTCCCCCACCCTGCGGGACGTCAGAGGTCAGAGGTCAGCACACTGAAAAATCACACTAACTCAACGTGCACAAAGAGAAGACGAGGAAGAAGAAAGTTCTCATTCACCTCTGGACAAAGACTCCGCTTTCTGCTTCTTCTCTCCTCCGGCTCCGGTGCAGATGCCGAAAAGCAGGGCGAGGACGACGAGGCGCAGCATGACTTCCTGTCACTGTAGAGAGCTGGTGTGAAAGTGGAGAGACACACGGCCGAACGTTCTTTAAAAGGATCCAGACCCGACCGACGAGCTCGACCAGGTCGGGATTCCCAGCAGCACCAGGAAATGTGTCAAACCTGCTCATTCCATCCTTTTCTGTGTGCAATTAGCATGTTAAAGAGCCGTTTCCATTAGAAACAAGAATGCGAGAATGGGCTTTGAGTGAGAGTTCCTTCTGCAAATAAGTGAAACAGTAAGATTTAACCTCGGGCGCAGGAGTCTCACCTCGTCAGCGCCAAGCAGCAACCGTCCTCACGCTGCCTGTTTTCACGACAGAACTCACCAAACAGGAATATCAGAGCAGCGCACGATATATAAAGAGCAGTTAATACTCTCTGATGCACACACACACACACACACACACACACGCACGCACACAAACACAATGGAGCAACAGTGAGATAGTGATTGAATACAGTAAGGCCAACATGTGCAGTGCATTCTGGGTAGGTGACAGCTAGCACTGGAGCTGCAGGACATCAGTTAGCATTAAGGCGGCTGAAACAATTCAGTTCCATTCATCCAGATATTCCACTTTTGGGATCATTTTTGTTATTTTTTTAGCGATGATTTTTTCTCTGCGAATAAATGTTTTGGATTCCTTGTGGCTAACAACGCTAAATTTGGTAAGTTACCAAAATGAACACGCTAAAGGATGCACAGTGACTTTATCTTAGTTAATATATGGGTTTATTTGATTTATTTGAGCCACACGATAGCGTTAGTCTTTCCGTTTTTCTAATCATCCATGAAATATACCAACATAGATAAAGTAAGGTAATAACCCGATTATGGTCATTTTTTACATCTTTATTCACTAATAAAATCCAGATGCTTTTTTAACCATTTAGAGGGTCAAAGTCCTGATATGTGACATGTATCTTTCAGGCCGAAGCTGAGAAACAAGACCGACTGGTTTAAAGTTGGAAAAATATGAATAAATGATATTTTACAGCAGTCTTTTGGAAAGAGACGCTTTTTGCCCCCAGGAACTAATAAGAGAGTTTGCTATAAAACAAATCTGACACTGCAGAGAAAATAAGAATGCCTCAAATTCCATGTTGCTGCTAATCATTGACCATCTGAGGCTCTAGTAATAATAATAATAATAATAATGATTAAATCCTCCTTGAATTGCATTTTATGGAAATTATCTGAGTTTCTTGCATTTTTGTCAATTACAATACTGTGGAGTTACGTAAACAAACTGGCATTTAGAGGGTTAAAATCCCCCTATATAATTAATATTTGATAGATATATATTTCAGGCTGAAGTTGATTAAAAAGATTTACTCATTTCAAGTGGAAAAAATACTAATATGTTATTTTTACTTCAGTTTTTAGGGAGGGGACATTTTTTGTTCTGAGGGACAATTGGGAAAGTTTTTTAAAGGAACACCTAAAGAAGCACTAACCCCAGCTCGG
>CAESWR010000495.1:266233-276491 GCA_903171835.1 Mullus surmuletus | reverse complement strand
AGCCGCCCCTGAAGCTTCCCTCGCTCCTTCCTTCCTACCTTCCTTCCTTCCTTCCTTCCTTAATGATCCTTCCATCTTTTCCCACCACCTGCAATGTCAAGCACATCAGTTATGTCAGTGTTTCTCAACCAGGGGTCTGCGGACCCCGAGTGGTCTGGTGTAATTGCGAGGGGTCCATGAAAAAACAAATCCCTCAAAAAAGATCTGATGATATTTAGAGAAATAGGATTATTATAGGGGTCACAGGAGTTTTTCCCCCTAATTATGCGTTTCAAATGAAGTGTATTTTAATAAGAGATCATTGCATTGTTTAAAGTTCTGGTATTGGTTTTTGGTAAATATATCTGAGAAACTACTGCATAAATATTCTGTTTTGTTACATATTTTTGAAAGTTACTTTGTTACAAAATTTTCGAACGTTACTTTGTTACATACTTTTGAAAGTTCAAACCCAAAATGTGTTTGTGTGTGTGTGTGTTACTCTCTAACACCAGATAGTAATAAAGGAAAAATCTGTGCAGCTCATAGGTGGGAGTTTGCTTCAAATTGGATATTGATGCATCTTGTACTTGTTTATGCTCTTATGCATCATTCATTCGTTATGCAACTAAATGTTATTTAATCAAAAGTTGAGGTACAAGTACAAGTCAAACATGCAGACTTTCTGCATATAGAGAAAGAATAGTCAGTTATTCTTGAGTGTATCTGCAACCCGCTCCTTCCAGCTCCAGAGAGAGAAAAGAAAGTACATTTTGGTGCATTTTTAAAAAGACACCAGCCGATTTTATTGACGACAAAAAAGGTTTCTACTTAATTCGACTTCCTAATGTAACCTGAGGAAATCTCCTCCTTAATGATCCCCGACCGCGCACACACACACACACTCACACACACACACACACACACCGAGCGGGCTGACGACTAAATTGCACTCAGAAGCATTTGCAGTGAGAGACAAAAGGTTTATAAATGTTTTAAGAGTATAAAAACATCCCGGGGTCGTGTGAGCTGCAAACCTCTCATATTCTTTGTTTTTCGGTCCAGTTGGAGGTTTTCGTGGTGCCTTCTCACTCCCGCCCGCACAAAGTGCCGATATTTTTAGTCCTAACAGTCGTGCCGAACACATCGACACCCGGCCACCACTCACGGTCAACATACAGTCGCAGGTGAAGTACTCGGTGTGTATTTATGTCTTTGCGGTTTCCTTTAACGGATGATTTGAGCCGTAAACTTTTCCTGTTAGTGTCTATAAAGTCGTCTCTGGAAACTGAACGGAAACGGAACATTCTGAGGAGCAACCACCAGATTAGAATTTTTTAAATGTGTTGAACAACTTTAGAACATATTTTGCATGTATCGAGGCTATAGATGCACCGTAGTATTGGCAGAATATTGCTTTTTGGTATTGTGGGCTTAACAGGTGCATTATGGGTGTGGGTGGTAGCATGTAGGAGGTGAATGAGGTGACATCATCATTTATTGGCAGTGTTCAGCTGTATGGAATTCTTTTGGTAACCCTTCACAATAAGGGCACATTAACTGACACTGACAGTGTGAGCAGTAATCATCATGAAGCAGGTTGATAGGTCAAAGGTCATTGGAGGTGGGAGGAGCTTGTGATGCCGGATGGAAGCAGCAGTCAAATTAAGATACAACTACGTTCACAGAAACTAAAACATGACTGTTAATACAGAATCTATGACAGAGGTAACTGTCTCCTTAAGACGGAAATCAATCAATCAACCAACCAATCATCAATCATCCACCCAACCAACCACCAAACCAACCAACCAACCAATCAATCATTCAATCAACCAATCAATCAATCGATCAAGACTTTATTCCACATTGCAGCAATTGACAGTGTTGCCGTTGTTTTTAAACCCTCATCCAGAGCAGCTCACTCTCTGAAAAGGAGGAAAGAAAACCTGTTGCTCTTCTCGCCAATGACATTTTAAAATATTCTAAATCTGTATCGGTATCAGAAAT
The DNA here is from genome assembly GCA_903171835.1 of Mullus surmuletus. NCBI lineage: Eukaryota > Metazoa > Chordata > Actinopteri > Syngnathiformes > Mullidae > Mullus > Mullus surmuletus. Next base: position 274,502 of record CAESWR010000495.1, on the reverse strand, counting down.
GAAAAGCCAATATCAAGCTAACACAGGAGACGTGTGATCAAAGTCTGACCTCAGCCAATGAGGCCATTCTGTGCTGTGGGCGGGGCTTCCTCTTCCTCCTCGCCTGGGCCTGCCTCGCATCACAGCGTTGGATGGCAACTGATAAATTGGCTGTCAATAAGATCCTTCCCAAGGTTATGCTCCGCCCCCGTCCGCCTCAATATCTTTTTCGCAGGAAATACAGCCCAGAATATCCAATACAGATCGTCTTGAAGGTGACACATTGGCTGCGTCCGGAATCGTTCCCTCACTCGCTCCTCCCTTTACTTTGACTTTTCTACTTAAGAAAAGTATCTGCACTTCTGCTTAAGCATAGAATGTCAGAACTTTGGCCCCTCTGTCCGTATGCGAACTGACCTCTCCCTCCATCATTTTTCGTCTTCTTCTTCGGCAGTGCATGCAATGCATGATGGGATATCCACCACTCGTGAATGGTCACTCCTCTTTGCGATGCTTTATGGAAAATTTTGAGTCGCCTATATAGGGCATTGAATTTGATCACTAAGGTTTCGGACACCACTAAAAAATAGCGTAGCCCCTATATAGGAGTTATATAGGGGTAGAGCCCTTTATAACCCCTATGTAGGGCTCTATAAAGGGGTTATATACCTTTAGGGCTCCATCCCTAAATAACCCCCATTTGTGCTCTATATAAGGGTCATATAGGGCTCTATCCCTGTATAACTCCCATATAGAGCCCTATCTAGGGGTTATATGGGTCTTTATCCCTAAATAACCTCTATATAGGGCTCTATATAGGGGTTATATAGGGCTCTTTCCCTGTATAACTCCCATATAGGGCTCTATATAGGGGTTATACAGGACTCTATTTCTGTATAATTCCCACATAGGGCTCTAAGTAATGGTTATATAGTGTCTTTTCCCTCTATAACTCCCATATAGAGCCCTATATAGGAGTTATATAGTGCTCTATCCCTAAATAACCTCGATGTAGGGCTCTACATAGGGGTTATAGAGGGCTATAACCCTGAATAACCTCTATATAGGGCTCTATATAGGGGTTATATAGGGCTCTATTTCTGTATAATTCCCATATACAGACCTATTTAGGAGTTATATAGGGCTCTATCCCTAAATAACCTCTATGTAGGGCTCTTTATAGAGGTTATATAGGACTCTATCCCTGTATAACTCTCATATAAGGCTCTATATAGGCATTATATAGGGCTCTACCCGAATATAACTCCTATATAGGGCTCTGTTTCGAATGCCACTATAAAATATCACCTATACGGCTATATATAGGGATTCGGGGGCGATTTGTGACTATTTTTCATATTTTTGTATATTTTTCATATTCTTATTATTTATTTTGTTTATTTAAAAGCTTCTTTCCAAATATGAGATGACCAAACCTTACTTACATGGATGACTGTAGGTGGGCGAGGCTGGCTGAAGGTGGGCCAGTGTCGACTCACGGAGGGGGGCTCCGACAGGTTTGTTTTCCCACATAACCTGAAACCCTGTAACGCTCACATGTTCGAGCCAACACAAAACAACGTTAAAGATGATTTTGTTTCTTCATTCTCTCTGTTGTTGTCACAGCTGAGCAGATGAAGTGTCACGTCCGTCCCCTGAGCGCCCACTGGTTTGTCAAACATGTGATTAATTAGACACGTGGAGCTGCGGAGCTGGAGTTTGATGGCGTGGAACACATACGGCACCGCACGGGCCGCGATATGTGATCGCACGCTCTGTCTTTTCTGAATCCTTCGGAGGATTACATGCATACAATTACTTTGAAATGTGTGTGTGTGTGTGTGTGTGTGTGTGTGTGTGTGTGTGTGTTTGTGTATGTGTTAGATGGAGTGATTCGAGATGGGGGGGTTTCTCAAACAGTGATCTGTTGCGTGTGTGATTGTGTGTGTGAGTGTGTGTGCATGAGTGTGTGTGTCCGTCAGACAGGCTCATTAGCTGGTGGTATCACAGCGGTAGGTAGCTACCGAGAGGGTCCGCCAGTCCTCTGGAGAAGACTGAACAGATGTTTGCTGTGAAGGAACCATGCAACATAACAGGACAGTGCACGCTGCATAAACACTGCATACACACACACTGCGCACGCGCACACACACACACACACACACACACAGACGTATATGCACACATCACATGAGCACGCTTGCAAACCAAAAAGTTCATAGCCAGTTAAAAACACTACACACACCATGTACTAACAAGTCAAGCCCAACCACACACACACGCACACACACACGCACACACACAGAAAACACAAAAAAGACATGATTGAAATCACAGACGCTTTGCTACATTCGACAGAACCACATTTCGAAGTGTCTGATGTCAGCACTTGCAAGAAAACTCTGTGTAGGACGAGTGTGTGTGTGTGTGTGTGTGTGTGTGTGTGTGTGTGTGCGTGTGTGTGTGTGCGTGTGTGTGTGTGTGTGTGATAAAGAAACTCTGGCTTGGACCAGAACTGCCTTGTTTGCCCAAGACCTCGGGGGCAGAATTAGGCGTCCCGCTTCCCTGTTTTTTGTTTAGCGACGTATGTACAATGAAGGTCTGAGTAAATAAAGAAAAAGTCATCTAAACACCGTTGCCATGGTAACATAAAGCGCTGCGTGCAATATTTCAACCTGTTGCACTGCTGCTGATTGAAGTTTCGCCCAGAATACCCCTTCATGGAGCGAGGCTGGCATGGTGACAGCAAATGGATTCGCAAAGCGCCTTTAAGTCCTCGAAGACCCGACTTGAGGAGCAAAACTGAGTTTGCGGCAACTCAGTCGCAGCTTTGCAGCTTCTTCTCCTCAAATAGCTTTAAAACAACTAATGTCCTCGATGAGCACCTTAAAAAAAGTCAGAATCAACCAGTAATCATTTAGAATCACGAATAAATAAGATTTCTTAAAAGACCCAGTAAAAAAGAATAGAGATAGAATCAGTGTTGAAAACCTACAGCAGAATATTGCAGGGGATTTAGGCCCATTTTCGGGGGGCGTTACCCACACGTTTAGCTGTGTTGCACTTTGTTGTAAAGGTGACTAATCAGGCTTTCCAACGGTATAAGATAGGACACCAATTGGTATTATTAAAGGGGAGAAATGATTGATTAAGAAATCACCCCCAAAAGTTTGGAAACGTTACTTCAAACTGTGATGTGTTACACTGCAAATACAGCAAAAATGTGTGTGTGAAGAAAATTAAGTCAAAAACAAAGCACAGTAAAGATTTTTAAAAAGTTATGTTGGAGCATTAAAATCATGTTTTCTTTTCCAATTCTGATCAAAAACCATCAATCTGAGGTTCCATCCTGAGGTTCTTCTGTAAAACATTAATGTAACAACTTCTGATCAACCCATATTCATTTAAGGGGTGAAAGAACAGCTTCTGGTTAAGGCCACGCCCACCTCCTTCCCCACACGCCCATATATGGCCCTCTGCTGTGGGAGCCTCTCGCTCGCATTACAAAAAAAAGCATCGTCATCGTCGCTTCATTAACTACATTTCCTCGTGCGCAACGTCGCTCTAAATCAGATCCCAAACTACTGGAGCCACAAGACAAGAAAATTAAAACTTTGTTAGCGGATAATTAAAAGCCAGGCATGCTGGGTCATGGCGAGCGCCGGCCCTCTGTGCTCTGATTGGCTTAATTAGCTGCTGAAGGAGGAAATTACTCCTTCAATGAGATTGTGTGATTTCTGGTCGCGAGGAGAACGACTTAATCAAATACTGTTATAATCAGAACGGAGTAATTACAACTTGTCAGCAGTATAACCATACATTGGATATATTCTTTACACACACACACACACACACACACACTAATGGTTTTGATACAGCTATTGTGTTATAACTAAGTCATATGTAAAGTATTTCTGGATGTTCTTTTCTGTCGTATTACAAAAATGATGTAATAGGGAGAGCTGCTCTGACACAAGACCACGGACACACACACACACACACACACACACACACACCAGCTTACAGGTGTGATACAGCTGTTGTGTTATAACTAAGTAATATGTAACTTATTTCAGGATGTTCTTTTCTATGTCGTATTACAAAAATTATGTTATAGAGAGAGCTGCTCTGACACGAGAGCACACACACACACACACACACACACACACACACACAACACACACACACACACACACACACACACACACACACAACACACACACACACACCAGCTTACAGGTGTGATACAGCTGTTGTGTTCTAACTAAGTAATATGTAAATAATTTCAGGGTGTTCTTTTCTTTGTTGTATTACAAAAATGATGTTACAGGGAGAGCTGCTCTGACACGAGAGCACGGACACACACGCACTCACACACACACACACACACACAAACACACACACACACACACACACAGCAGGAGCTATGACTTCACTACAATGTAGGTGAAAGTCGCTCTCACACACCGGCCGCAGAGTAATGACAGCAGTTGCAGGGAAAAAAGTGATGGAACAGATGATTGAGCCGGCCTCTCTCTCTCTCTCTCTCTCTCTCTCTCTCTCACTCACACGCTTACACACACTCCGAGTCGCTCAGTTGTCATGGGTACCCAGCTGACAAAAATAACTACTGTTCTTTGTCGGAACACCTGTATTATCCTTCCACTCCTTCCCCACTCGCAGTATTTTCTGGGCAGTACTCGCTCTGTACGCGAAGCCTTTAATCTGTCAGTGAGCATGCAAAGTACATCATCAAAGTACTCCAACAAATACCTGATCAATATATATCAGAGTGCTGAGACGTAGAGAGGCAGAAATAATAACGGCTATCAAGTATAGAAAAAATGAAGTTTGAACCATTTAGGTTCACGTCTACATTGATCTCTGCTGATTATCTGCAGATTATTAGATATATTTATCGACTGAACTGGTGTTAAAGTGTCTGCAAATACATGCAATTAATGTGGCAGTGATATAAATCTCACAGCATATCAGAGGAGTTTGCGGGATGATTGTGTTGGTGATCGGCCAGATGCTGCTTTTATGTGGTCGGATTCAAACTCGGACTGAAATAAATAGAGGAAAAAATAAAGAAAAAAAATCAAAGTCGTATGTTGCAGCAGCTGCTGATGCACAGAATGGGAAAAAATATGTGTCATTAGGCAACAAAACACACAAACACAGGACAAATACACATTATCAGCTAGGGGAATATGAACAAATACAGAGTATATATAATATAAATTAAATACAAAATAGAAACCTTAACCTCTTAACCTTAAAAGGTAGAGAGTATTATTATTATGTATTTATTATTGAGTACTTTTTATTTATTTATTGAGTATTTTTACTACTATTTTTATTTGATCTATTATTGAGTATTTTTACGAATATTATCATCTATTTATTATTGAGTATTTTTCCTTTTTTTTTACTATTGTTATTCCTATCAATATCATCATTAACATTATTATTATTATTTTATTTATTTTCTATTGCTGTGTATGTTATGCACTGCATTTTTACAGAAACTTCACATCACCATCATCGTCACAATAACAAAAGCTCACTTCAACAAAAGGAAACCTTGCACTGGAACATGTAGAAAATGAATGACCGTGTCATAACGTGTACTTTAAGTGATCATTTATGTCCTTTGTATTATAAGTGCAGTGTAGAACACCCATACTGACACACACACACACGCACACACACACACACACACACATGAGAGGCCGATGTGGGACTGAGGTTATAAAACATGAATAAATCCAAACGCTTCCCCAACAAAGGAACCTTTATTATTGATTTACAGGCTCTTAATACTCCTGCTTCTCTTTTATTGTACGCTTTCTTTTTTTCTCCCTCCTCAACCTATCGCTCTATGCATCCATCAATCTTTCCCTCAACCTCAGCTCACCATGCACACACACACACACACACACACACACACAAACACGCGCAGCATTGTTCTATTTGCTTGGAGCCTCACCTCTCTCCTTGCTTCTCAAATTTACCTCAATTATGAAGCTTGGACTGACATGCCCCTGACCACACACACACACACACACACACGTAAAAGGCTTCAAAAACACACACACACAGACACACAAAGATCTCACACACAGGAGGATCCCCCACGCCGAGCACACGCCGTGCCAGTCCACTTAACCAAACCACTCTCTTCCTGAAAACGGCTGATTTGAGCCCCTGCAGCCCCTAATCATCCAATCAGGGACAGAGCAATCTCCTCCCCACTGGGCCTATCAGAGCCCGGCGCTCGCCTCCCGCCTCCCGCCTCCTGCCGCCCGCAGCTCGCCGCCCCCGCCGCGATGGCGAGGCCCGGGTTGTGTTCGGAGCGCCCTGCCACTCATTCCCGGGCGGCGCTGAAGGGGTGCTGCCCTCCCCGGGTGTCTGCACTTCATTTGTGGGAGCTGGCTGAGGCGCCGCGCCGCTGATGGGGAAAGTTGGCGACATCCAGGCAAGATCACACACCTCCAATTTGGCGTTTTTTTTTTTCTTTTAACCGCGATTGAGGCTGAGCGGGAAGCTCCCACACGTATCGCACTCATGGTCGGTGTAAGCGTGTGATTAAGCCTCATCGGCCGGTATTAAATCCGTTTCTGTAGGCTGATTGTGGCGGGCGAGGTCTGGACTTCATCCGCACGCCGCTGCTCCTCCACTTCCACCCGCGATCAATGCGCTCCATCGCTGAGAGCAGCGTCACGCCGTTTACGTAGTTTGAGCTTTGAAACGATATTTGTGGATCTTCCCAGTCATACCAGGTTAATGTTGGTGAAGATCTGCAGAATCAAAAATAACATTGGGAAAGATCTCAAATTTGTACCCATTTTTAGGATATATCTAGCTCTGCATTCATTTATACCCAAATTTGATTGATTGCAATTCAATTTAAACCCTCAAGATGACAATTTTGCTCCCACATGGTAAAGGATCAAAGCCATTTCATTGGAAAATTGGGGGGAAAAATTCAATGCTCGTCACAACACAAACCTTTTAACAGGCAGGAGGGTTCCCATGGTTGTATAAATTTGCAAAAAAAAGAGTTCAGATAAGAGAAGCTACTATGTCTAAAAAGAAATGGTACTTCTCGTCTCACTAGTTCATGAAAAACATTTTGGGAAAAAATCAATATTCATTATTTTGTCGAAGTAAAATGAACAAAAATGTGCAAACCAGATGACTAAAAAGTTGAGATTGGAGAAGCCACATTGTCTAAAAAGAAATTATTTCGGCCGCTAACATCTTTCTCGTTAGTTGATTGTGTCTAATATGTCTCAAGTCTTCCAAAAGTGAAGCATCCTGGTGAACAAATGAACTAAGATAATCCAAATCTTCAATCTGTCGACAGCAACAATCTGTTTCTGCAGACCAGGAACACTCGGAGTACACTTTGAACTGCAATAAAATTGGGAAATATCCAAATATTTTACCCATTTTTAGGACATTTCTAGCTCTTCTTTCATTTCTATCAAGATTTAACCGACTGCAATCAAATTCTAACCTTTAAGATGTCACTTTTGCTGATACATAGGAAATGATCAAAGCCATTTCATAAAAAATTTTGAGGAAAAAAAAAATCGGAATTTTGTCATTAATTTCCCATGTCTATGCAGTAATCCTTTCTTAAGTCAAAGCTCCTCACGGCACAGGCTTCTTCATGGGGAAGAAATGGTTCCCTTATGTTTGTATAAATTCTCGTCAAAGTAAATTGGACAACAAAAGCACAAATCAGTTGACAAAAGAATGAGATAAGAGAAGTGTTTGTCGTTAGCTGATTGTGTCTAATGTCTCCAGTGTTACAAAGGTGAAGCATCCTAGTGACTGAATGAACTCAAATGTCCATTTGTCAACAGCATCAACTCACATCAAACATTTAATAAGATAAATAGTAATTCAGAAAAAACACATTTCTTCCTATCAAACATTACGCAGTTTAACCCATAAGAGTTCCTTAAAAATTTTTTCTCAATTGTCCCTCAGGACGAAAAACGTCCCCTCCCTAAAAACTGCTGTAAAGATGACATAAATTCATAATTTTTCCCACAATGTATTAAGTCAACTTCAGCCTGAGATATACCAAATATTAATGATTTGTGGGGATTTTAACCCTCTAAATGCCAGTTTGTTTATGTAACTCCACAGTATTTCAATCAAAAAAACTCAAAGAATTTCCATAAAATGCAATTCAATAATGATTTTATATTCAATATCATAATAATAATAATTATTATTATTATTATTATTATTATTACTATTTTTATTATTA
>CAESWR010000495.1:219038-229212 GCA_903171835.1 Mullus surmuletus | reverse complement strand
CCCCCCCCCCCCCCCCCCCCCCCAACCCGGTCCAATTTATAAACCTTTTTTCCTTCTCGCCGGCGCACATCCTCTTCACCCTCCACGCAGCCGGAACCGTTGCTTCCCTTTGGTTTGAGCTCTTCTTCCTCTTTGATCACTTCCTCCTCCATCTTCTGTTCTTCTTTGTGAGGTGGCTCGGTGCTTTGTGGGAAACAAAACCCTTTGAAAGAGCATGGCCACCTGATGCTCTATGCATATTTACATTCCTTTTCTCAGAAGCAGATGGTGTCACACAGTAGAAGAATACATCCATTTTCTACCCTAAACCATCTGTATAGATTCCTTGGATTTGATTGTGTAGGTGCACAAAGTATTGGCTTTTCACTGATTCGTGATACCGATTTCAACAGATAAAGCTTTATAAAATGACATTAGAAGAGATAAACAGCAGCTTTTCATTCCTTTTGTGGTTGAGGATGATGGTAACTGGCCGGCTGGGTCGGAATAGTTTGCATTGTGTCGCCCTCACCCGTGATGCACTTTGTAGACCGAGTTGCTATCAGAAAAATGTATCTCAGAAGTAATTTTGAACAATCAGTGCGGAGGTCTACAGAAATGCAAATTAATGTCAAAAATCCTTTTTCAGCAATATAACTCAACTTGTGCGAAAACAAAGTGTAGTGGTCCTTAGAAGGTCTGAAGTCCAAGAAGATGCAGAATGAAGTTCTCAGCAGAACCAGAGTGACACTCCGAGGTCCCGCCGAGAAGCGGCTTTGATCTCCACCCCACTGTGACTATGTTTCCAATCAGTCAATTTTGGCGTTAAGGTCCATATTCTGGTTAGTGAAACATTGGGAATAAGGCGTTTCCATGCGTGACCGTGAACCAGTATCCTGTATCCATGGTGATTGTAATCAATGGTGATATCGTGATCAAAGCAGCCACTCACGGAGAAGGTCTGCTACAAACCCTGCTTGGCGTAACTTTGCGCTCCCCTTTTTGTGGATCTGTCTATCCCGCTACTTTCTAGCGTCTCCAAATGCCAGGATGTTTGTGTCTTTCATCACACTGATGAAGTGATTGGTTTCCTCCTCACTCTTAAAGTGTGGCGTGGTGTTGCTCTCGCCTTTGGCCATGTTTACAAGTAGTTCCTGGACTCCAAAGGCCAAGATTCCTTGCCAATAGAACTTGCGCACAACACTAATTCATGTTCCTTTTGATGGGGAGATCCTGATAGGCATATACATGATCAAATAATCACCTTAGAAAGGCAGGAACCCAGGGGGAATATTCATGCTTTCAAATGTTTACATGGCAGCATGCATCTGGGTTATTGCTAATAATCTGGCTAGAAAATGCTTATTAACTAGCCACTGACTGACTGACTGACAATGTTAATGAAGACAGGAGGACACTGAAACCAGTGGAGCGAATAGAACTCTAGACCAAAGACCAAGATTCCTTGCCAATAGAACATGCGCACAACACTAATTTATCTTCCTTTTGATGGGGAGATCCTGATCAAATATTCACCTTAGAGAAGGAGGAGGGGGGAATATTCGTGTTTTTAAAAAACTGGAATATGAGCATATTCTGGTTATTCATGATCATATTGGGTTATTGGTGTTTACATGGCAGTGCGTCATCGGGTTATCGCTAATATTCCGGTTAGTAAAGGGTTATTTGACTGCATGTAAACATAGCCATTGTTGTTGTGCTGCCTTCAGGAGAACTGGGATCTTGGGGTTTCCCAGTTGAAAACGCAGCATGTCAGTAAACATGGAAATGAAGAACAGGGAACAATTTTTTTACCTGGAAACTCAGATTTGAATGGAGAGGAGGGAGGAGAAAAGAGGAGGTATGATGGTGTGTTGATTTTGCCGGTGCACAAGTGCTCCTAAGAAATGAAGTCATTTTGTTGTTTCTCTGCCGGAGCGATCCTATGCAGCTTTAACTGATGACTGACGCTGTGCTGATATAAGTCAGAAACTACGCTCATATGTGTCCGTATATCAAAAGTGCCGATACCAAGAGGCCGATATCGAGCCTCCCCGGTGCGCTTTGTCTGCGGCCAAATTACGGGCGTGTTAATGTTCCACCCGTGTTCTCCCGCCGCTCTTTTGCAATGACGCACCTCCCTGCTCTATTGATCACATCTCTTGAGTGTTTGAATCATTTATTTTTGTGCGTGCGTGTGAAATGCCTTGTTAAGCAAACACACACGAGGAGCAGTCCTGCGCTGTGTGTGTTTTGGGCCTCCTCCTCTTCGTCATGTTTTCTTCTCTACACTCTCCCACACCTTCGTCAGCGTTTCTTTCTCACCTCCTCACATTCCCCTCTTTTCACTTTTTTTTTGTTTTTGTTTTACATCCCCTTCCTCCATTTCTCCTTCCTGCTGACTGACTTCATCATATACATCTTGTTTTTGGGGTGTTTTTGAATATTCCCCTGCTCTGTCTAGGTCTTTGACTTCCTCCTCCTCCTCTGTAGTTAAATTCTTGTATCCCATCCCCTCTTTGTTTCTGTGTGTGTGCTTTCTTTGCTTTCTTTCCATCACTCAGTCATTTCCCTGTGACGCTAATCTGTTGTAGCTTTGTAATTACGGCTGTTAATGTGTTCCAGGATTAGAAAGCGAGGATATGTGAGCGCGCCTTACTCCTCGCCGGGTCCGGTCCTTAATCCCTCCCCTGTGCTAAGCAAATCATGTTTTTAAATTGGCAGCGAGACGACTCGTTTTCCGTCTGTCTCTCCTCAGTTCTACGTCCTCTATTTCTGCACAAGAACATCTTTTGACCTGTGTGTGTGTTGCTGTGCTTGATTGTTGTTGCTAGGTTTGGGCTCTGCCAGGTTGAATCTTTATTAAACTTTCAGACAGGATTCGTTTTATGTTTAGCTCCATTGATGTTTCTTTTCTTTTGTCCTCAACAGTCGTCACATCCTAATTTTGAGGATTCATATCCGCGTTTCAGTCAAAGGCAGATATGAAAGATTAAGTCTGAGAACATCATAAATTGAACTAATAAAGGGGAGAGAGATGCAGTCTGACTGGCCATTCGGTCGGTATGGGGAGAAAATTATTAAATTGACATACGCTCAAGTTTTTGAATAGTGTCAGGTTAAAACAATTTTGGTATTGGTGTGTATGTCCTACAAATCATTAAGTTGTAAATGTGCTGCCATTTCCATAATAACCAAATCTGTGTAAAATAATGATAATAAAAAAAACATGTTTTCTCCGCATCACTGATGCATCGTGCCCTCACTTCATGTTGCCTAATAGGACCTAGGGATGTTCCTCGCGGATACTTTGCTACACGATTAACCTTTTATTTTTCTGGGCGACTATTCGGATATCCTTTTAGCAAAATGAGCAAAAAACATCTAAAGTGGGAACAATTTTTTGTTATAACGATAAAACGTTATTCTAATTGCTGATGGCTGCGCCGGTACCGTGTCTGACAAGAGATGTGGCTGCCGCATGACCGTGCGCACGCTGCCAGCACGTCTGCCTTTGATAAAAATACATGTATACAAAATATACACGCCATCTTGCCTCTAGAATTTTATTCACCACGTGCATAAAAGTAGAAGAACCAGACCAGGAGCTTCCACAGTTGCACTCGCAATATTCACTTCTAGTTTCTGTCAGACCATAGACTGTACAGAAGTACAGTGGAGTGTGTCCCCGCGCGGAGGCTATGGCGTGGCGGCGACGCAGTTTGCAGGAAAAGAAGGGAAAGAAATAATTGCACAATTCGCTGTTGCCAACATAAAAGTCATTTGTTCATCTATGGTCCGAAGCGGAAGTTCTAGTGTTTCCGTCGGACCATAGGAGGACTGCACGTGTCCGTTTATGGTCAGTGGGGCGCATCCCTGCGTGGCGGCTACGGCGTAGAGGCGACACGGTTTGCAGCAACTCCCCAAGACTAACCCCACTGTTTTTCATCTTGTATCTTGTTTCTTCTTGGAGAAAAATCTAATTTTTGCTGTTCACACTACATGGAAACAGATTTTCACCAATCTAATATGAAATAAATCAGATTTGTGTATGCAGTGTGAACAGGGCCTCAGATTCGGGATTATGTTGTGTTTACTAAATGACAAAACGTCACGATGCAGTTCAAGTGATGCAGCAAAAAATATCTTTTACAACTTGAACATAGTGTACTTTCCATTTATTTTCAATTCAACTATTTGCCAACGATTCTGCACAAAAAAATTTAGTGTTGTTTCCCTCCCACCATTTACACTCGTGCTCCACTTCATTATTCAAGTGCAGGTAGTGGAAGTGATTCAGTTTTGCATTCAGGATAACATCAGCACACCTCTTCTCGGTATTATCAGTTCAAAAACGTCAGTCAGATGTGGTTGGCCGATGGCGTCATTAAGTCGACACACACACTTTCTGAAAAAGAGGAAAGAAAACTTGCTCTTCTCTCAATTCCATTAAAATAAATCTAAGTGGATATCAAGCCAGCATCGTGCATCCCGTGTGGCACTAACCTGTTTTTAGGTCAACCCCCCCATATCCCCCCCCCCCCCCCCCCTCTTTTTTGTGAGGGGTAGGAAAGCCGCACAGCTCACAAAGCCTGATAGCGAGGTGGAGAGATAAGCGCAGTGAGAGCACTAATCTTTCCAGAAATGCAGAAGTGCTAGTTTTGTTTCAATGTTGTTTTTTTGTGTGAAGTCCAGATATTGAAGAACAAGAGATAAGAGCTGTAAACACACTTTTGAAAAATCAGAGGATTAGTGTTTAATACGGTTTCCCCCAACCGAGACCATCGCTGATGATTCTAGGCAGTTTGAGCTGGTAAACTCTGAAGGGCGGAGTCTCAAAATGATTGTTAGATCATAGTAAAATCTACCGCGACACTGTGCAGATTGTTCTATGTCCTCAGGTATGTGCCCCCCCCCCCACACACACACACACACACACACACACACTCCACCGCTTCTTTATCTATTTACTGTAATCCCTTCTAGTGTGTAAATTGACGCAAAGCTTTGGTATGCACGCTGTTGTCAATACTGGAGGCAGTGTAGGGAGGGTTGGAGTGCAACACAAATCAGTCCCGCAGGGTTGGAACTTTCAGTCGAAAGCACCAAAGATGAGCCCCCCCCCCCCCTGGAATTCCAGATTATTTCGCTTTGCCGTAATCAACAATGTCATCAGATGGGCGGGCCGAGCTGCGCTGATGTCTGAGCAAACACTGGCAACGCGGATTTCAGCGGAAGAAATTGAATTTGAGTTAAACCGTTCCTTGACCTGTCTTGTGACCCAGCAGCTAACAAAGCCAAAGTCTTCTGTGAAAAGCTGCGCAATTGTTGGTTGGAGAAAAAAACAAAAAACTGCAATTTAACGGCTGCTCGCTAAGTTACCGTGTCAGCATTCCACATCTCAGCTCCTAATCTATGATAGAGTTTAAATGACTATAATGTTTTTATTGTCTGATTACAACTTAACCCCCCCCCCTCCGGAGCTTTGGCTAAAGTGCTCCCTCACTGGAAGTCCAAGAAAATGCTTTAACAACATGGAAAAAAAAGTATCATTGTGGGTGGGCTGTGAGGGGGAGCCCACACACCTAGACCAAACAACATCATACCGCCCCCCAACATTTAGCCAACCCCAACTGTGAAAGTGAAGCTAACTAAGCCACTGTTTCATTTGTACTCATCTCTCGCTTCCACCTGCTTTACGCTACATTCACAAACAACCTGACTCTGATGAGACCATGCTCGGGTGGGGGGGGGGCGCGGCAGCCACAGGCTTGACACTTTCCACTGACTGAGCCTTGATCAGAAGGACATACGATACGACACCATGCTAAGTCATTAGCCTCTAACCTAGCCTATAGGAAAATTCGATTGCAACAGTGGCCATGTTTACATGCAGTCAAAAAAGCCTTTTCTAACCAGAATATTAGCAATACCCCGGTTGTGCCCGACCATGTAAACACCAATAACCCGATATGATCATGAATAACCAGAATATGCTCATATTCCAGTTTTTAAAAAACACGAATATTGCCCCCTGGGTTCCTCTTTCTCTAAGGTGAATATTTGATCATGTATCTGCCTATCGGGATCTCCCCATCATAAGCAGCATACATGAATTAGTGTTGTGCGCATGTTCTATTGGCAAGGAATCTTGGTCTTTGGAGTCTAGGAACTACTTGTAAACATGGCCAAAGGTGAGAGCAACACCACGCCACACTTTTGGAGTGAGGAGGAAACCAATCACTTCATAAGTGTGATGAAAGACACAAACATTCTGGCATTTGGAGACGCTAGAAAGTAGCAGGATAGACAGATCCACAAAAAGGGGAGCGCAAAGTTACACCAAGCAGGGTTTGTAGCAGACCTTCTCCGTGCGTGGCTGCTTTGTTCGGGATATCACCATTGATTTCAATCACCATGGATACAGGAATAACCCTGTTGGTTCACGCATGGAGACCGGTTATTCCCAATGTTTAAGTAACCAGAATATGGACCTTAACCCCAATATAGACTGCATGGAAACATAGCCAGTGTTCAATCTGTAAAGGGTAGGCAGCTTTGCACTTTTCTGCCACAACACGTGATTAAAATACTTAAATACTTTAAAAACACTGCTCCATGTCCAAATACATCAGTGAACAGCAGAAAAAAAGTGGACTGGGGGTTTAGTTACTCCTCAAAGAGAGAGACCGGTTTTGTCCTGAGCCAGACGGGGTTTAACAAACTGGAGTAGAGTAGAAGCTCTTATCATTGGCTGCCTCCTCCCCGCCCCTGTCTCGCTCTCGTTCAGCCATCAGACGGAAATTTTTACAAGTTTATCATCTTGTTCGGCCATGCCTCATCAGCTTCCTCTGCCTCCCCCGCCTCCCACCAGCTCGCCGAGGTGGGAACCTGTTTCACACACACTCACCTTGCACTCGCTAGCAGTGTAATAATGATAGAGCACAAAGTCGCGCACGCATCATTGGCTCGCAAAAGCAAAGTATGCCTCCACGCGCCAGCACTTCCTGCACCGCCACCACGCTTAACGCAGATACCATCAAGTAAACACACTGAAAGTATTTAAACAGGAGACACATTTGCGGAACAAGACCGAAGACGTGCATTTTTAGACAAGATGGGAGTTAATGTCAATACAGATAGTTTGTTCTATACATCAATATAGTTTCAACCATAGGAAGTGATGGGACAAGAATTAACTTTAATCATTGCTTCTTTTAATGTCAAACTGGTTGTGTTGGGGAATCGGTGTGGGACGCGAGTCATTTTGTGAGAGTGAGGAGAGGGCGGAGTGGGATCCACTCCTGTGTCTCTGCTAGTCTATTTGGATAAAGGTAATTAAGAAGTCTGTCAACAACCCAATAACTTCCTGACAACTCCCAGAGAAAACTAGCTCGGCTTTCCTCCCTTTTTCTTTTCTCACCCTCTCCAATTTTTCATTCTTTGTCTTTGCTCGGCTTCCCCTAAACATTTATTCCTCTCTCACCCAAACGCGAGCGTTGTGTATTTGTTTGTTTTTTTTCCCCCCTCCGTTCTTTCTCCCCTTTTCCTCAACCACAATTCCAGCTTTGCCTGCATTCATCCATCAGCTGTGATGGCTTTGTATTATAGCTGCCAGCAAGCTGTTTTTCAAATCTTGGTTTCATAGCGAATAAATACACGTTAGGGTGAACTGACGGAGGCACGAAGCAGCTTCATGTAAGGGAGGCTGCAGCTGGGGATGCAGATATTTTCAAACTCCTGATGTTTGATATAGATATACACACAGTGGAGTGTAATTACAGAGAAGAAAAGCAGGTTGTCTTTCTTTGTCCTCAGAAAGTGTTTGTGCTTTTCTGGATGACAGCTTTGACATAGTTCTATGCACCCTCTGGCTGGTGGTCATGTTATATCTATTACTATACAATTAATGTGTGAAAAGAAAAAACCTTACATTGATTAAAAGTTAGGAAAGGAAAACTGTTACTTCAGTAAATTAAGGACCATTCAGCCCCTCCATTGGCAATCAGTTTAAAGCGCGCTTTCCGAGCCAAATTCATTTTCTGCAGGTTTTCTAACACCCATGTGTCCCCGTAGCATGAGTATGAGGCCCAAAAAAGAAAAATCCTTTCACCTGCTTTCTCCACCTTTTGCCAATGGTGAACAAGCGAATCCGAGTGGTAGAGGCTGCTGTCGACCAGCCCCCGAAATAAGATGAGCAGTACTATTAGCTGGAGCTAGCTTTAGCTAAATGGTAGTAACTGAAACGACACATATGAACAAAATAAGAGATTTAGAAAAAAAAAATAAAAAAATGAATCGACCATTACTTCTGTGTCCGATTCTGGTTCAAATAGATACGGTTGAAAGACCGCTTTTCTGCCGTTTAAAACATTGTATTGTACGCTAAGAACGTACCCCAGCGAAAGCCGCATCCCCTGGCCAATAGGAGCATGGAGTGGGCATTGCCAGACACAGTTCATTGACATTTAAAGGTATAGGCACAGAAACAGCCCGTTCTCAGGAAAGTTCACTAAAGCCACTTTTAGACCGGCTGAAATTAAGTACCAAAACTGAATTTGTGGGGAAAAAACTTTTGGAATAATGTTTTTGGACCTCTGGCAACTAAATGAAATTGTGTCAAATACCCCATAGAAGGTGCCCTTTAAGACATCAAAAAGCCCCAAATCATCGGGTAAGACAATAACAACTTTGAGATCAAATGAATAAGTTGCACATTGGTCTTTTTTGAATGAAATGTCAAAGAGGACTAGCTGCCTCTGGTCACGCCCACCCAGAGCTCATTAACCCGGGGAGGCTGTGGTGGATCAGATCATCTCTTGATCTTTTTGGGCTTTTTTTTTTTTTCAACCAAAATCCTCCAGCTCCCTGGTGTTTGTAATCCAGGATTTACCAGACACACCAGCCAAGGTTTGAGAGACATTGCTGGTGTAGAAGCTAAGATATCCCACGCCAAAGTGAGAGTGAGATCAGCAGAGAAAAATTTTGTGTGGCATGTAAACTGGCCTGGAAAAGAATATTCAATTTGATATGGTAATATTGGTGTCATTGGAGAGCCAAAGTCCATTAACAGGTCTATCAACAATATTTGACTATACTGCCTATACCCATAATGCACTTTTTTTTTGCCATGATGCTGATTTTGGACTTTTTCCCTTGACGCAGTAAAACATACTTGATTGTGTGCTGGCTAGCTTGAGCTTCATATATTTTCAAAAATATGCATGGNNNNGGAGTGTATTTAGTACATTAGAAAAACACGCTGACCAGCACGGCTATTAATTAAAAGCAGTAATGCAGTATTGCAGCCAGAGAAAGCCGCCATGTGCGGTTTCAGCGGCGGGTGATATACAGCCCCGCAGCCTAATGAAAGGCCGGACTGTACCGAGCGCTTATCGACTCGCCATGCAAAGTGGGCACCTGCCCTCCAGCTCCAAGTCCCTCAGGGTTCACCAGCGCTGTGGCTTCACTGTTTGTCAACTGTTACCGCGCGTCGCCACCTGATTAATTGTTAATGTGCTGGTGGGTGTGCACCTCTAAAGCTCTATATTAAGTGGAATAATGTGGACCGGGCCTTGCGCTCTGTACTGCTTTGTCCCCGGGGCTCTCAGGGGGAATTAATGTGCACATGTTGATATAATAGAAGGTATAAATAGGCACTGTGGTCGACAAACTCTTCTTGTTATTTTCAAAGCTAATGGTTGTAACTGAGCTGTAGTATCCTGCCTTGTTTGTCTTCCCTTTTTTTACGGCTGGCAGCTTTTTGTTGGTTCATCGCAGACAACTGTAGGTCACTGGAACGGCGTCAAAATATTGGCAGGACCGTCTGCAGCGTCGCCCGCGGGCATGTTTTCATCCGCGTGTGTCCTTGTGTGCGCAAGATAAACAAAACAGGCAGCAACTCTGGGAAAAGTGGTTTATTGTGTCACCAAAGGTCAGAAAGTTCACACGGCAACTTTTCGCTTCTGGTGGAAATTGCTCATTGTTTGGGTCGGATTGATCAAATCTTGCAACCCCGAATGGTTCTAAAAGGTATTTAGAAGATTCACAATCATTTACGCAACATTTTGGCAGCAGAAATTCCTATCTTGTCCCA
The DNA here is from genome assembly GCA_903171835.1 of Mullus surmuletus. Taxonomy (NCBI): domain Eukaryota; kingdom Metazoa; phylum Chordata; class Actinopteri; order Syngnathiformes; family Mullidae; genus Mullus; species Mullus surmuletus. The sequence continues at coordinate 219,137 of CAESWR010000495.1, read as the reverse complement.
GAGTAAATATGCCTCCACTCCTGATTGATGGCGCTCAAGGAGGATAAACCCGGCGCAAAAGAGAAAATAAAACAATGGGAGCACAGTGCAGCGCCCCCC
>CAESWR010000495.1:191889-218871 GCA_903171835.1 Mullus surmuletus | reverse complement strand
AAATAGGTGCTTTTTTTTTTTTTGAACCGCACAGAATATATTTAACTTGGCTCTGTTAGAGGCAAGCAAATGTGACTGTATCAGCTGGTGCCAGCTGGCAGCGAACAACAACCAAAACTGTGATCCGTTTGTATGCTCAGGACTTTGTTTCTTTATCCGAGTGGAGCAGGGGTGCACGATACTTTTTGCCGATATCAAATATAGTGATATTTTTAAACTCTCTTGGGGCTTCCAATACTAGTGCTGTAAAATGATTTAATTGCAGTTACTCTGTTTGAAACTAAAACTATTCTACTATGTAACTGAGTTTGCACGTTTGTAGAAGATTCCACATTTCAAGATAATGGCAAACTCCGCAGTTTCCTTGAAGGAACACTTGAAGGTCTCGTCCCAATATTTTTTTCACATTGACTTTTTCACCAAATTGTGCAGCCCTGACACATTGTCAATGGTAACACCTTATCAATCAGCTACATCAGCAGAATGTGACAGATACCTTTTTAAGGCGATGATGCCGGTAACTGATGCTGTGCCGTTGATAACGGGCATCCTTAAAGGCCCTGTAAATTGGAAAACTACCTTTTCTTGGTTTTACTGTTAAATCTTCATGTATTTGCTATCAACTCCAATACATATACAGTATATACCAACATTGAAGTCATCAACAAGTACTTTAACATCAATGTCATCCTGCTCTCGGGCAAATTCAGTGTCAAATCTAATCTCAGTCTGATTTTTATGCCTCTCCTCCTAACTCCTCCTAACTATAATTCATTGACTTCTGGTACACTAAAGCTGCAGGTTGGTGAATAGTTACGGCTTTGTTGGAGTGTCTTCTACTGTTGATATGCAAACTAATATGATATAACTGTATAATGCCTCTAATCTGTGGGCACCATCATTCAATTTGAATCACACATACTGAGATGCATAGTTGGATTCTGAAATTGTGAAATTGTTCTGGGATTGTGTGGTGGCGAGAAGTCCTCCACAATGGAAAGCGCATTTTCAACTTCCATGTAGAAGTTAATGAATATGGACACAAAGTCGGGCATAATGTACGTGGAACAGACTCGGCGGAGGTCTGCATGGAGACATCGCAGACATTGCAGACTTCCAAAAACCTCCATAGAGCTCCACAGACCTCCTTAGACCTCGCCCTTTCATTCCGAGCAGTATTTTGGTGCGGTGGTATGCTCAAACATGCTACATGGAGTCTGGTACACTGTGTGCACAGCTTTTTGGAAGTTGATGGTGTGATGGACAGCTCATTCATTCCATTGGCCGTGTAAATGTCAATCATTATCCCCAACAAGTCCAGCTAAAGTGTTGCTTATTTTTCCGGAGATATGAAAAAATTGCAGACTCAAGTCGCACTGAGACTTCTGTTTCATTGGGTCTTTAAAGTAGAGTTATGCTGCAGAGAAAAGTTGAGTGTAGGAATTGGTATTGACACGGAGCCTGGCGGTGACACCCAGGGGCACGGGCCGCCTCGCTTCATCGCCATCTCCCCCTGATGGTACGTCTTGAGGAGCATTGACAGGCACCTGACCCTGAACAAGTGATTTAATGGAGCGCCACCCTGAAACAGTCTGAGTCATGGCTTTTTTTTCTTCCTCCGGCTGTTTGTGGTCTTTTATATAAATATATATATATATATATGCGTGTGTGTGTGTTGTCTCACCGTGTTGTTCAACAACCGGCTCTATGTAGTCAGCTGTCCAGTGTGGTGTCGATGTCATTAATCACAGAGGCAACACGGCGGAGAGCAGGAGAGGCAGAGAGGGCCGGGCTGGAGTTGTAATCTGTGCAAAGGCACCGAGGGAAAGATGTGGGAGGTGTGTGTGTGTGTGTGTGTGTGTGTGTGTGTGTGTGTGTGTGTGTGTGTGTGTGTGTGTGTGTGTGTGTGTGTGTGTGTGTGTGTATTGGGGTAAGAAACACCAGAGGGGGCAGAACAGGGTGTAGTGTAGAGCGGCAGAGATGGTGTATAAATGAAAGAGCGAGGTGGTGGTTCGTGCTTTACGGTCGCCAAGAGCTTCACTTTCATCTCACATCGCGGCTGATTTGTATTGTTTGATATGATGGGATGCACTCAGCGGCCACCTGAAACCACTCATGCCCTCAGTCTTGCCCCATATAACGAGAACAAATGCTCCGGTTTGATTACTTATCCTAAAAGATAATTAAAATATAAATTACAGTTGATGGAAGCCCAATTCATTTCACTGCTTGGAATCACTCCAGTGTGTTTGCGCCGTTTTATCGCACTGAGTAAATGAACTCAGCTTTATTTATACTGGTGTAAAATGAAATAATCCAAATATTGTGGGGAAAAAAGTCATTTTTATATTTCATTCATACTAAATTTCAATTAGTATTTCAGTTTAGTTTAGATAGTTACAAAAACATTTGAATTTATTACACACAAAGTAAAATATTTCTACTAGGTTTTTATTTTTACGAGCTGCGAGTCAAATATTATAATATTGCACAAGACCAATAAGGAATAGATAATAAGAGCAATGCTATGAAAAGTATGTTAATTTATGCGTCAGTGCTCCCACGGGCGTAAAGGTTAAAGAGTGACCCTGTATTCCCGGGTGTGGTGTTGGGGTGTCAGCCTCGGTGTCTCGGCGCTGTGATTGATTGGCAGCCCGCCTGCCGCGCTCCCCCCACGTCCCTCATCCTGATGTAAGCCGGGATCGGCTCCAGCCCTCCTTCAGCACTCCAAAGGATAAGCGCTGTGACTAATGGATTAGCAACAATTAATGGGGAAAGTAAACGGTGACTGTTTTCCACCGTCTGTGAACCAGGAGGGAGAATCTGGAGAAGGAATTTGGGGAATTTATTGAATGAGCTTCCAGAAATATAGTTTATTTCGCCATATGTACACACTGTGAGATGCCTTTCAATTTAATAAAATAGAGATTAAACACAACCTGTTTAATGAATAAAAACGCAGACAATAAAGCCGATTCATAATGTCTTTCTCTTGCTTGTGCTATAGGAAGGGGACTTCCTGGTTCGGACCCACCATGTTGAGTACTGTGATGGGGGGATTCTGGACCCTGATGACATACTGAGCGACCTGGTGGAAGACAAGGACAAGGTAAGAACTTTGAAAATCAACCTTTGCAAATCTCAACATGATTTCCACCTAAAAGACACTGTCAGTGTATCAGATCTCCTTGGTGCTTCCGAAAGGTTCCTGGAGGTAGGTTCCGAATGTCTCCAACATGATGGACCTGCTAAATGTTCAGAATGATATTGCTGTTGCAGTCCTTTGAGGTTCTTGTCAAGCAGATATGGATGAATGCCTCTAAACTTTCTGTGAACACGCATCGTTTCAAGACATGGTTGCGTCCACACAAACCACATTGTGGAAAACATGAATGGGCAAATTGGAAAAAAGAGACCTTTGGTGGACTCACAACAAGGTCCAACTTCCACTTCAGGTCACACACTTTCTTATCGTTGTGAAAGTTTTGGGGGGATTAGTTCATTTACAGGTGTTTCACTTAGGGACTCCGTTAAAAAAAACTCACTGTATTCAGGCTGTTCATATCATAAACATTTTGGGAGTATCCTCCTAAATTGCGATTTTCAGATTTTTCCCTTTTCGATACCTGGACTTTGGGTATTGGCCGATATTGTGTACCAATCCAATACTGCTCAAGTTTTAAACGAGCAGCTGAATATAGTACTAACCCAGATGGGTGAAGTGATTGCCACATTTTTGCTGAATAAATACATGTATTTTTCTTTTATTTTAAACAGTGGTGTAACACATAAATGACAGTAGAGTTTCTGCTTCAGTGGACGTGGAAGCAAAGCCCACCCTTTGATTGATACTATGGATTTGATTGGATGCCTGGGCTAAATATGAATGCTCGAAAAAGTTGAAACTATTTTCAGTTTTCACCTTCTACACGAAAAATGCAGCTTGAAAGCCAGTCGGACAGTATCAACTTAAATGTATGGCATTTTTTCCAGTATCAGAGGCATTTCCGATACTGGTATCCGAATGTGAACATCTCTGGTCCTAAACCTGCCTCCCTGTGGACATCCAAGTCCTTCCCCGTCACACACCAAACACCTGCGTTAATACATCAGCATCATTAATGCTCACGGTCTGAAACTGTGTCAACGGTCATTAACCAGATGAATGAGACAAGGAAAACATCCAGCCAGTGTGAGAGTGTTTGGCAGCTCCTGGCGTCTGCAGAAGCATCCTCATCCAGCCGTCTCCCTCACATTATGCATGCAGTCCTTTTTGATTTCTACCTATTTTTAGTCATTATGTCACCGTGCATGAAGGTGTGTGTCAGTGTGTATAAACATTTGTGACTGTGTGTGTGTATTGAGCTGCAGCGCCCTCTAAGCTGCTTCCTCGGTTAGAATATTGCCTGGCAAGCAAAACTCATGCGGAAGAGGTTTTACCTTGCCTTTAGCATTAAGCAGTGTCATTAGCAATTCACTTTTGGAGACTTGCAAACTCAATCTATATATTCCCAGTTTTTTTCGTTTTGCGCCCTGAGGAAAAGTGTCATTTTTCCCCTTTTTCTCCTTCGGAATGTCTTTTTTTTCTTTTCTCTGCTCTCTCATAGACCGTGGCGTTATAATGGTGTAATAAACGGCCTAGATGAAGGGCTTTTTGAGCTGCGTTTTAGGACCGTAAATGCTTCTGCAGCCTTGCCTTTGTAGATGTGCACATTAAAACAGTATCAACATGTTTTAATGAGCTCTGTGGCGGGCTGAATTTTTCATTTAGGTCACAGCTTGGGGAGAGAAAAAAGAAAAAATGAAAAAAAAAAAGTTGAGGAACCTGCCAACGGCTACGGAATGCAGCGTACCTACTGTACCCGCCTCGGTCCCCGGTTCGTCCTGTGCCTGTAAGGGTGTATGAATACTGCAGGATTTCTTGGAGGTTCCCTGAACTAATTAGGGACAAAGTTGCATTAGTTAGCGTTTTCTCTCAGGGCAGTTGGAACCTTTGGGGAGGAGCTGAAGTGGTCTTTCCTTCTTTCTCCAGCCCAAACTTAAGCCCCGGCTGTGTTTATGTCGGAATAATGGCTTCCATTATTCTAACTCAAAGCGAAGCTGCTGGATCTTGTGACCCGCCGACTGAAAAACCCCAAATATTTCTTGATGTTGTGACAAGGTTCACATGGATCTGCTTCGGCAAAAAGACATTTTGATCAGTGTTTGATAAGCTACAGTTTTTTTTCCAGAGGTCATTGAGAGGATGTAGGTGTGTATCAGGGGAACGGTTGTGATGACACACACTTGCCATATGACTCCATGACAGCAGCAGTAACGGTCTCAGGAGGGCAGTAACTAGTACCTGACTTTTGGGAGTATTCTAATGAGCCTGCATGCATCCACTATGCCTTTGTGATCTTGCCAGCGTCAAAAAAAGTCAGTTTTATATCTGAAAGATCTGTATTCAATTAAAAAAAAGTAAGTGATTTAGAATAACATGTGAGCAGCCACTTATTAACATTTTGGTCTCACAGAAATAGAGACAATAAGTAGAGCTTTCGGTCACTGGATACATCAATTAATTTAAACTAAATTGATCTATGTCTTGTGCTGTTTGTATACTAAATATAATTACCAGGAGAAACAACAAAAAACACATATTAGGGGGTTGAGAGGGTTGGATTCATCTTAATTAACTGTAAAAGCAATTAGAAATGCACAATATTGGCTTTTTGCTGATATTTTCAAACTGTGTTGGCCACGCATGCACACACACACACACACACACACACACACAAAACTTGCCGTTCCTCTCTTTTCAATTAACGCGTTAATCGAAGAGAGGGACGTCAAGTTTTGTGTTGAAAGTGTGCGAGGTCCCCTGGATTACATGATTAAAACAGTAGTTCCACAAGGCCTACATGTTTTATGCTTGTAGCGGCCATTTTTAACAGTGACACACACACTTTGCACCGTTGTGTGTAGAAATAATAACGTTGACCTATTGGCCTCATCTTACACCTCCCACTCCCATTAATGCACCATTTAAGCCCCATAATGCAGATAATCAATGTTGTGGCGATATTACTGAAAATGCTGGAAGTGTGCTTTCTGTCAGACTGCGGTTGAGATGAGAGAACTGAGAACACTGTCACTGCGACCAGGAGACAGGAAGCTTTGTGCCGATGACCTCATGACAGGAATGGAGAACTACATCAGTCTGGCCGGAATCCAGTAAAACTGATACACATCGAGCGAGTGAAATATGCAGTTTTGCGAGTTTTGCTTTCGAGGCTGCAGCCGATGCGACGGTAAACGACAGCGAGACTCCCGGAGGACACACGCTGCATCTGTAGTGTGTAACAGTTGCCGAGGGTTTATTTGCACAGCGATCCCCTGAAATCCCTCCTCACACACACAGCTGCCGTGAAAGGCCCGGATATATTCTACCATACCTTTGCAGCGTCAAATCCAAATATTAAAGCTGACGCAACCACAAAGTCCACATCACTAATACGCAGATCAAGTAAAGTAACGCTGGCTAATTCCCCAAAAACACATATAGTGAGAGACATGCGGGGAAATAAACTACGCAAAATGATACCCGGCAATACACACTTCTGAGCGGCAGAGATATTGCATATGAAATGAAAGTGTGAAATATTCATTGGATTCTGAAGTGAGGCTCTCAGTATTACTGAGCTGAGATGAATAAATGGCTCCTAATCCCAGATGAGTGTTTTACTGTAGTAGGCAGACTGCCTGGATTTGGGTTTGTAAGACACACACACATTCACACACACACACATACATATACCCCCAATGAAAAACCCTGAATACTCTCTAGGACTGCTGAAAAATGCAATTTCAAAATCTATGGGGGAAGTGTACTTGTGTGTATTTATATGTGATAAATGAGCAGAATATTTGATATGATAAATTATTTTTCATATGACAATTTAATATGGATACCAATCTGATATACAACCCAAGTAAACCCTTGGGGAACCTTTAAAGGTCCTTCAATGTGAAACTTTTGAAGAACCTCTGACGGTGTCCTCTTTGTACTCCACATTTTCACGTTGAAAAACATGGTTTGGTCCACTCAAAGTCTGCAGTGATCTAAAAAAAGAACATGAGGATTTTTCCATCATTTTGGATAGTGTTGTAGTCAAGACCACACAAACCGAGACCAAGACTTTACCAAAACCACTAATCACCAAGACCGAGACAAGACCAAGACTGTAAACATCAAAGAAAGATGGGCACAAAACAGCACAGAACGATATTTCACGTTTTAATTTAAATAAATCTGACAGTAACAAAAATAGCCTCAGTGTTATTTTTGTCTAAGCAGGAGCAAATCAAGTATTTTTTGTTTATTTTGATAGAAAACAGTTATTTGTCTTGATGTGAGAACCATGTAGCTTGTTGCATAGGCAGCTATTTCCACTCACTGTTTTGTTTCTCTACCAAATTGAGATGTGGATTTGTCAGGTGAATGCTTCTGCAACTTGGGAGACATAGTCAATCTACCAGTGATTGGTTGTTGTGGTCTAAAGGCCGGCCAGTGGTGGTCTCCACCATTCCGTCTGGATACTAAACCCAGATGCCACCCAGTCCCGGATCAAGATAAGGTTTTGACATTTTGATTCATTTCTTGATAAATAGAAAAAGAAAACACAAAGAAGAATAGACTGCAGTTTTCCAGAGCACTCATTGACAAACATTGTGTCCTGAAGTAAACTCTCACATCTCAGAGAGCGATGTGACCAAACTGGCTTCCAGTGGGACATCTGTAAGCATTTTCCAGTGGGTGTGGCCACTCGCCATCTGACTGACTCACTGTTATGATTTGATTAATCTGTCACACAAGTTGTCTAGCTCCCCCCCCCCCGGAAAAAAAGAAAATCGCACTGAAGTTTTAGTAACAAAGCTGAAGTGGTGAAGCCTGGAGTCTCCTCGTGCTAACGGGTCACGCCGCAAAATGGCACATCTGCAAGGGCTGAAAAATAACATGGAATGACTTATGTGTGTGTGTGGTGTGCAAATTTACCTTAAGACCACCACTGCCACCCACCCCCACCCTGACATTTTCCTCCATTAGCCTAATGTCTCCCTTGCATGTTATTTTTCAGGCCCATTCACAACTGTACGCCAAAGAAAATGACAAGTAAGCAGGAAATATGGATTCCCATCAGCGTTTTTCCAAGGCGCTGAAAGTGACACTCCTGATGTATTTTTCCCCGTATTGTCGGCATTGTGGGAACAAGAGAGCGGGGGTTTGTTTAAAATGTTGGCTGGTGATGAAGGGAGAGGTGAAACACAGCCGCCGCGGATGATATTGATGTTTTGTTCTGCAACATTAATAATCACACACACACTCGATCAAACAGAAACCTACGCACGGTTCAGCGTGGCACAATGGTGTGTTTTTTAAGGCGTGAACACGTTTGTTCACGGGTTCACATGTGAACATTAATGCTCATTCCCGTATTTGTGTGTTTAATTTGTGAGGTTATAAAGAAGCAGTGTGTAAAAATGGATGTATTTGAAAACAACCCATGGTGAGTTTGTATGTGGCGACGATCTTTGGGAGCATTCCCGAAACTACGGTGGCCTTTGATGACAAAAAGGAGAAATGGTCAGGACTTCAAAGTATTTCTACTACAACTAGCGCTCAGGTGTAGTACTGCCACAGGTGGTGCAGAGATGCATTGTGGGTGCAAGTTTGTCTTTCTCAGCCAATGTAGAAACATGATGGATCTAAGATGGCCGCTGCCGGACCTCCTATGGGTTTTATAGTGATTATTCGAAGATAATGATTAAAGCTGCATAACACATTACACATTATATATATATATATATATATATATATATATATATATATATATATATATATACACATACATATATTTATATGTAGTTTAAGGATTTGAATTGCCGGCAGAGACGCTCCTCCACAGTGACCTCCCGACCTGCCATCAGCTGATCTGTATATGGATGTCACTTGCGGTTGCGTGGCCGGTCATGATTTCTACAATCAACAGTTTAATCACACGCTTATCCAACCATCAACCACAATTGTGCTTTGTTCCTCAAAATGTGACCCAGAGCCCATCCATAACAAATAAAAGGGATAGAAACCATATTTGCTTACAGCTTGATTGTTTACCTGCGTGGGGGAAACATCCGAAAGGAACCAATCAATCAGTGAGCGTAATTCACCGGCCAGCATCTTTTGTTAATTGTTGTGGAAAGCAGAACCGAGTCTGAGCGCAGCACTCTGCTCTGCTGTCAATAATGTTCTGTGACCCGTGACGGCGGCCTGCCGCTCCGCTGTGGCATTGAACCCAAATGCTGATTTCCTCCACCCAAGCTGAGATAGTTTTATGCTGACCTGTCGTTCAGTCTCGACAAAGCGCATCGTGTACATCGTTAAACTATCGAATATAAACATTTGCTGCAGTTACAGGGGAGGAAATGTTTGTCGTTTTTGTACTTCCTGACGTTATTTTCACACCCACTTAGGAAATACAGTAAAGCTGCGGTAAATGCAGTTGAAATACACTTTAATTTGATTAAACTTGTCAGGCTGGCTGGCATGATGAAACAACCTTAAACAATATGGCTCAGGGAGTTGGTGCGCTGCCAGCTCAGTGGGGAGTACATTGTGTGCCCCCCCCCAAACCCCCCACCCAGGCCCGCATGTATTAGCTTGCCAGTCAGCCAAAATCAGTTTCTCGAGTGGATGATTGGTTTAATCTTCAGAAATATTTAAATAACGCTGACATTCTTCTCCTTTCTCTCAGAATCTTTTTTTCTCTGATTGTCTGCGTGTTGTTTTTAGCCCACGTTGCCGTCAGTGGGGCGGGCGGGCAAAACAAGTCAGACAGTCTGGGACTTGTGTGTTTGTTTGCACTGCTGGCAGAGTGGGATGGAATATCAGCGAGCTATAAAATGAGGGAAAAACATAAACTTGACAATTCAGTTTTTGGGATGTTGCACTAATGTTGACACAGCAGTGATGATTGGCATCAATGGCTGATACCATTGTGTACTTTTTGGCACTTTACTTTTACCAGCATACATAAACAGTTGTTAGTTCATGAGGAAGAACAAGTTACTTCTCATCACCAATAGGAACCAACTTTGTAGGTTCTGAACCAATGGTTTTTCCGGTCACTGGGTTTGGGAACTAAAACAGTGCCACAATGGTGTGAAAACACCATTAGAGTATCTGTACCTGGTATGATGTTGGTGTGATAGATGTGTTGGACTGATGGCGCATTTGCACATTACTGATAATGTTTGTTTGTTTGTTTGTCCTGGGCTGTGAACACACTGCACAGTAACCCGGGGATTTTCCAGGATCACCTTCCTCATAATTACCCTGTTAAGTCCCAGTTAACTTCCTGTATGGCCTTTTCAGATGACACATTATAGCTTTTGACTGACAATATTTAATGTTAATATTTTCATGGTGTAGATATTTATTTTTTGCGTTGTCGCACCTCAGTATGAAATACTCAGTTTAAACATCACAAATGTGGCTTAATTGAAGCAATTAGGCTGACACACATTTATTTTTGAATACCTTTTTATTTGCTCAGCAATCGAAATCAGAATTCATATAACATCACTCATCAAAAAAAGTGCATCGGTGTATTTTTAATATCTCTTATATTGGCCAAAAAAGCTTCAAGCTTCATTTTGTTTGCTTGTCTGTCAGTAGCAATTAGATTTCCAAACCCTCATAGTTTTTTATTCTTTATAATTATTTTTTTTCCCTTTTATCCTAAATTTTAATAGTTGGCTGTCTTGGCCATGAGCTACTACCTGTATTAATTTATTTTTTCTGAAAATCTTCTCTTCCTTCCCTACTGAAACTGAAACAAAGTCTCTGGTAATTAAAGCGTAATAATTAGAATAATTAAAGGTCACTTCCATACCAGAATCATTAACAAAGTATATGCATGTGTGTTAATGAGGGTATGATTCAGAATGCATCAGCTGAACCTTCCCTTCCTTCCCGTCTGTGCAGGCTAATTCCACAGTTTTCCGCGACCGTGAACACTAAAACTCTGCTGATTGGTGGTGAACAACACGAGCTGCTGCTGCTGCCAACAGATGCAGCTTTGAAAACTTGCTAAATGACGTCCGTCTCTCTGTCGCGCCACTGCCTTTGTAATTTATAGTCAACACACATTAATATTATATTTGCACGACATGATGGCTCCAGACACAAATGAATCAATTAAGGCATTACAAAAAAGTCTTCATTTCGCAAGTGTGGGTGAGCAATGATAATGTTGGGTTGCAGCACAGTTTAGTCAGGCGTGCGTGTCCACAAAAACACACACACACACAGCAGAGTAATTTGGCCGAGCTAATGTATGTATAGATTGATTGCTGTCATTACTGATTGTGTGAAACGGTAATAGCATTTTACAATAGAGCTGGAATATTGCTCACATTCGTCATTACAGATAATTTTCGTAGAACTTTTAAAAGAAAAAAATGTGTGGCTGCAAACTCTATTTTTTTTTTATGTTTAACTGCTGTTTTCCCTTTGTTTGGATATATCGGTGCGGGATAATTACGAACACGGGCCATGGACAATCAGTTCAGTTTTTTGTTGTGGCTCAATATTTCAATTGCCAGAATTCCTAATGTAGTTATTACAATATATAAAAGTCAAAAGCTAATGCAAAAGCTACAGCTGGCTCCATTAGATGTTATATGACACTGCAATTCCATAAACCTCCTTCAAAGGTTTAATCATAAGTGACATTTTAGAACTCACCTACACTTGTAATGCTGTCAGACAATCAGAGTAGTTTGTTTTCCTGGCTGGTGATAAAGTAACATTGGAGAAACTGAACTGAGAAGTCTAGTAGGAGGAAAGTTTGAAGAAATGAAGACCCTTTTTTGAAATTGTAAAGATCCACGTAAGGCACATTAAAAAATAGCTTAATTTAAAAAGAAAAATATCTGCCAGTCTTTTTAGTGTAGTTTGACATCTGAATAGCTTATTAAAATCAAATTACAGATTTTCTTCTCCTTTATCAGACTATAGTATAGACGATATGGGTTCATTCCATATCCCATTAAAAGAAATATTGATATATTTTTTTCTATTGATATATTGCCCAGTCCCACAAGAACAAAAATGAAGATCGCAGACCTGAATTTGTGGCTCACGCACGTGATTGAGAAGAACCTGGAGAGTCCACATGGAAGCACTAGGTTATCAGAAAGACACCATTAAACATCTGGGAAAGGAGGTCGAGTGTTGCAGGAAGTGGAGGCAGAAGTAGGCTGGTGGACCACTTTGGATCCAAGTAAACACACTGTTGACACCAAACAGCACCAACCCAATGAATTCCACAAGAACACACAAAATCAAGCTAAAATACACGATTCGAAGTTAGGTTGCAACATTTTTCTAAGTTTTTTTTTGGGAATATGTAATAACTGCATTTACTTGGTCATATCCATGTATGAATATGAAACATGTTGGTGTGTTATAAGCAGATATCCACGCAAAATGTCTAATGCAATCAATTTTGATAACATAAATATAGGCATTAATCATGAATATAGGCATGATAATAATAAAATGCCTGATACAACATTAAATGCTATGACACTAATCAGTTGTCACAACTGTACAACTTATATGGTTTCTTTCACAGAACAACAAAAACCATGAATGGTGAAAAGAGGAAAGGTTCAGGTATTTACAATAGCCCAGACATATTCCTGATGGACCCTCAGCTCGTTGAAAAAAGGTCCATTTAAAAATGTCAAAATGCAGTTGCATCTCAATAAAATGGAATATCATAGAAAAGTTTATTTATATCAATAATTCAACACAAAAAGGGAAACATACATTGTATAGCTCTATTACACACAGAATTATAATGATTATGACCTACATTTAATAAAGCCCTAAAATTAAGTATCTCATATTCTGGCCTCTGAAAAGTATGTCCATCTATATGCACTCTGTACTTTGTTGGGGATTTTGGACTTCACCTACTGGAAATGGACTTTTTCATGATATGCTAATTTTTGAGATGCACTTGTATTTAGTTTAGCTTCTCTTCAGGCTATGCCTTTTCCTCATCAAGGACCTGGACCTCATTGTCTTCAATCGCAACAAAGTCCTGAAAATGTCCAATATTCCACACACAGATGAGACGATGCCCTCACTTTCGTTCCCCGCCAGCCCCCCCTATAGCTCCGCCACTGGCTTAACACCAACATGATATAGTGCGATAGGAAGTTGTATTTATTGATCGATTTGGTGTCGCTACAATGTGATTACTTACAGCAGCTTATTCTGCTTTGGTGAGATAATGAAGACAATGGACGGCAGGCGGGATGTGATTGGATTCCTGTGGAAGTTGCGGATTTGTCCATAACGGTGGTTAATGATAAGATGCTTACAGCATTAGTGTGAGTTCAGCTGGTTGACATTAATTGAACCATGACCCAGATCACAAACAATGAGTCTCCAGGCGGATTAGAAAATCATACAGACATATTGTGAGACATGATTTTTTTGTGGGTGGCCTCTGACTGGCGCTGCATTTAATCACATTTTAATCCTAGGCAATTTGATTTAACTAAAAAGCTGATATATAAACTAAGTAGACAGGCATGCAAAAAAATCATTCTTCACCTTCCACCTATGTACTGAATTTATTAATTATGTTAGCATTTTATTAATTCTGTTGTCTCATTAGCAAATTCTGCTCGTAACATCTGCTTATTATTTATTTATTTATGGAGATGATGAGATGAAGTTTCCACCATTGAAATGATGTTATTCTTCAATAAACGACACAAATAGTTGGCATTCCACCCGGTGTTTGTGCACTTTGTGAGCCATGTTTTCGTATGCTGCCGAGGTTTATCCCTCACTTGATTTTGTCTGACTGGCTGCTCTGTTATCTCAAGCTCCCAGGGTTGACGGGGCTTGACCCCCCACTCGGTCCATCTAATGAAAAGCTTTTCTATTCAGAAAGTGTATTTTCTGTTGATATTATACTTGTCCTGCACCTTTACTTTGCGACGATTACAGATTTCAGTTTCGATTATTTTAAGTGGAGAAAAAAACCCATGTCAATCAGTCTGACGTTGCCTTGTGTGTGTTAATGCAGTGTGAGTGTATGTGTGTTTTTGTCTGACTGCCAGCCTGAAAATTGAATAAATTTCTACAACTCACCTTTGGGGAACTGAAATTAATTATTATATTCATGCAGCTTTTGATTTAAATATGGTGGCAAAGGTTGAGTCAAAGTTTCTTCTGATGGAGTTTCAAGATAAAATTGAATCAGGTCTATTGTGTAAAATGCCAGACGTCATCTATGAAATACCTCTTTTTCTGTCTCCCTCTTCATGTTTCTGCAGCTTGTAATCATATTTGAGTAAAGCTCTTCCATGGCGGGATGCCGGCTCGCAAAGGTTAAGTGAGCGAGCAGCAAGGACAAACACTCTGTCACACAAACAGTTTCCTGGCCACCTTTGCCCTCTCAGCCCTCTCGGCCCTCCGTGCGAAGTCGCCTGCTGGCGAGAATAATATTGACCCTCCTCCAAAGAAAGCAGTGCTGCTTATTGCTTTCACGCTTTGCACTGGTTTCATTTACTGGGTATGTAAGCGGAGAACATGTATGACCATGAGGATTAGTGGCTGCAGTCTTCCATGGTGGTGTCGTGTACTATGATAGATGTTTGGAAAAAGATGGATGGAAGCATGGATTGATGAGATGCAGGAATGAAAGAAACTGGGCCTTTTCTATATCGAGTATTGATATTGGGTTTTTAAATGTTTGGGCCAATATCTGATACCAATATTGACTGTTTCTTTTTAAAGGTAATTGAAGGGAAGACCAGCAGGTTTCCTTGTATGGTGGGAGACTTGTTGGTGCCACTTCTAATACACATTTTTCAACAATGGCTATGTTTACATGCAGTCAATAACCCTTTTCTAACTGGAATATTAGAAATAACTGGGTTGTGCGCAGCCATGTAAACGCCAATAACCTCTTTAAATAACCAGAATATGCTCATATTCTAGTTTTAAAAAAATCTGAATATTACCCCATCAAAAGAAACATGAATGTGTGTTCTGTGCATGTTCTATTGGCAAGGAATCTTGGTCTTTGGAGTCCAGGAACTACTTGTAAACATGGCCAAAGGTGAGAGCAACACCACGCCACGCTTTTGGAGTGAGGAGGAAACCAATCACTTTATAAGTGTGATGAAAGAAACAACATCCTGGCATTTGGAGACGCTAGAAAGTAGCGGGATAGACAGATCCACAAAAAGGTAAGCGCAAAGTTACGCCAAGCAGGGGTTGTACGTTCGCCGTGTTTCGCTGGTTTGATCGGGATATCCCAATTGATGACAATGACCATGTAGAAGCAACCCTGTTTGCTAACGCATGGAAACGGGTTATTCTTCAGTAACCGGAATATGTATCTTAACCAAAATATCGACTGCATGTAAATCTCGCCTTTGCCTGTAAAGGGTTAATGACATCATCTTATAAACAAGCTATATTGGCACAGATATCACCATCTCCATAATGCTGATAAGTCAGGTTGAGCCAATATTCTTCTGCATCCCTGATATAAAGTGTTTGGTATGTTGGACATCACCTTTACCTCTCGACTCTCAGTGTATGTCAGATTAATGGGAATCTAATCAGTTTAGTGCTGCCCCACTTTGGCTTTGGACCCAATCTACCCTCCTGTGTGGATGCCCACGTCAGCATCCGCTGTGTACTGCTGAAAATTCAATCCGTAATCATAAACTTCCAAATATGAATTTAAGCACTTTTGCTTCCTACATTGAGCTTTGAAAGGGTACGAAACCCATAACGTACGTCTGCAGCGCACATTAGCCTGATATTATTTTGTGTGTGTGGGTGTGAAAGGGTGTAGTCCTTGTGAAGGATAGAGGGGCCATAAACCCTCTTCCTTCTTTAGCAGAGATATCAGCTATTAGCCCAATTGTGAACTATATTTGATGAGGCTGTGCCCTCATTGGTAAATGGCAGAGCTCTGACAAATGAATCAATCTGCGCTGACAGTCAACATATATTAACAGAGTGCATGTGTGTGCCACCGCGTGTGCAGCCGAGGTATCAAGTGTTAGCCAGATATGATTTAGTAGGTTAATTCCTCTGCTGTGATTTGCAGTGTCAGTCACTCAGTAGAATTATGAGCGTCATCGTTTGTGTGTTTGAGGGCGTGGGCGAAGGTTAGAGAGGCGAGGTGCCGTCTTTGATTTTTGTGTGTTCTTTTTGTGTATATCATCGAACGTCCACACCCCAAATTTTTTGCTTTTATTTAGCAAAGTCAAATAGGTTACAATTTATTTATGGTGAGTTATTCTCACAACTAGAAATATTTTTTGACTGTTGCTCTCATTTATTTTATACTCCCGTTTTGTAACTTATTTCTACTATTTAGAAATTCATATTATTATGTAAAAGGATCTGTGGTAGTTTCCCATTTCGCTAACAGAAGAGCATTCATGGTTTCGTGGATCTTGTTATAAACATGATAGGCTTTTCGCCAGGCTTGACGTAGTTGTTGAAATGGACAAAAAGCAATGAGAATGGCCGCAGAAACGGCAGAATAAGCTTCCCGCTGTGACAAGGACTTATCTTCCTTATGGCGTTCTTTGACTTTACTTGACCATTGAAGCTGTCGTAAAAAAAAAAAAAATTCTTGGAAGTCTGGTTTGGGCCAGTCTGTTTGAGTCCACCTAGGAGTTTTATAGGCCTGCCCAAAAGCACCTACATCAACGTGGGTCTTAATTCTACCCGGAAAGTGGTTGTGGTAGGTATTTGTAATGTGGAAAACTGCCATTAACAACTCAAAGTAATGTTCCCAAAGGTGGGTAAAGTTTTTACATCTATTCCCAGCGTCGTCCTAAGTGTTTGAGTATGGAATATGAGTAATATGTTTATTAGTCTCAATGAAATCTCTGAAACGGAATCATGTGTGTAATCCTATATAGATGGTAATACAATCTTACTCATGTGGCAAATTTTGAATAGGCCCGTAATGTTCCATTAGTTTGATTGCTTGCAGTCCGTCACACACGCCGGCTGCCCAGACACGATAAAATCACAACACAGCAAAACCGAATTAACTGTCTTTCTTTTATGGTTTCGTTTTAATGGTTTTTATTTTTTTACAATGTCGACGATGCGGGTGTACGTTTCACTTAGACACAGATACATGGAAACGACGATGTACGCAGACAGATCCACGCACGCACGATCTCATCGACACACACACCTTCACACCCTCTCATACTGTTCAAAAGCAGTGGAGTGGAATAATGGACAAGGCGATGGAATAGTGGGCAGATTTTATCATTCACACTCTCTTAAACACCAGCCATCTGCTAAATGCACACATTCTTGTCTGCGTGTCTGCTGGGTTTTTGTATGCATGTGTGCGGCTTCGGAGATTGGATAGATTTAATTCTTTTAAAGCTTGGATGAGCACTCATCATACTAAACTGGGTGATACACTTAATTCATCACAACAGTGTAATTCAAGCACAATTATCTGCCCTGCTTCACTGTTACTAATTGATGCGAGAGAAACACAAAAAAGTGGTATATACCCGAAGTACACTCAAAGGTGGAATGATTTCAATTCTATCTTTTAATTTTTTAATTTGAGATGAATAATGATTACGGAAATGCACAATCACTGTATATGCACAATTTATGCTTGCAGTAGTCAGCAAACAGAACAAAAATTTTGCAGAAATGCATTTGTTTCTGAAAATATTGTGTACGTTTGAAAGGAAATTACACTTCTTTGCATGTCTGTAACCCTTGTAATTGTAGCTCCATGTGTTTTTTATCTGGCAATTGCAGTATTTTTCACAGTAATTGTGATATGGCTTCTTGGCCAATTCTTTCAGCCTTGATTTTATTTAATCAAAATGCAGATGTAGTGGAGTACAGCTAAATGCGTAATGCTTTTTTCCATTTTCTCAACGTGATATTGATTAGCTAATTGCGCATCATCAAACCAAATGTGCTGAAAAAGAATGAAAATACCCCTAAAAATTCACAAATAGCAGTAAAAAATACCTTTTGAATGGACAAATAAATCCATTCATCAAAGAGAAAAAAACATCTGAATCATATGAATCCACAGTGCCTGTTGTTCCGGCCTCACACATTCTAATGATCCTCATTTCGAAGACGTATTGAGCTCTGCCTCAAGAGTTTCCAATTAATGGAAAATGTCCCTAAAGGTTGCCCGGGCTCCACTCGTGCGTCATTATCTTGGCGCTGCTCGGAGAGGTTGCTCATTATGATGGGATAAAGAGGAGACAACAGTGAGATGAACCTAAATGTTCACTCTCACCTTGACCTCTTCCCGCTCCTTGAAGCTCCGCCCCCCTCACTCTCCCTCCTTCACTGTACTTTGCCTCTCACGTTCTCTCCTCCTAATCAGCGTCTGTTCTATTCCCTCCACTGGTTTCAGTGTCCTCCTGTCTTCATTAACATTGTCAGTCAGTCAGTCAGTGGCTATTCAATAAGCATTTTCTAGCCAGATTATTAGCAATAACCCGGATGCGCGCTGCCATGTAAACTAAACTAACTTTCTAAGGTGAATATTTGATCATGTATGTGCCTAACAGGATCAAAAGCAATCAAAGGACCATCAAAAGGAAGATGAATTAGTGTTGTGCGCATGTTCTATTGGCAAGGAATCTTGGTCTTTGGAGTCCAGGAACTACTTGTAAACATGGCCAAAGGCAAGAGCAACACCACGCCACATTTTTGGAGTGAGGAGGAAACCAATCACTTCATCAGTGTGATGAAAGACACAAACATCCTGGCATTTGGAGACGCTAGAAAGTAGCGGGATAGACAGATCCACAAAAAAGGGGAGCGCAAAGTTACGCCAACCAGGGTTTGTCGCAGACCTTCTTGTGTGTCACTGGTTTAATTGGGATATCACCATTGATGACAGTGACCATGTAGAAATAACCCTGTTTGCCTATGCATGGAAACAGGTTATTCTGAATGTTTCAGTAACCGGAATATGTACCTTAACCCAAATATTGACTGCATGTAAACGGAGCGTTGGTCTGTAAAGGGTTATTGACATCATCTTATAAACAAGCTACATTGGCACAATTTCACTCATATCACCATCTCGCCATAGCTACACGTCATGTGACTGGATGGCTACCTCTGAATGGTGAAATAGTCATGTGGTAGAAGTAAGTAACGAGCCGTGCAGTGCAATGTAGTAGAGTAAGAGTAGCGTTTCTTCCTCACAAACACACTCAAGTAAAAGTAAAAAAGTATTGTGCATTAAAGTTACTCATAGTTGTACAATTTATCCAAAAATGTACTCAAGTAAATGTAGTGTGTAACTCTCACACTACACCTCTTTCACCTCTCTCTCCCTACACACCCAGTTCCTCTCTTTCTCGCTATGCCGCTAGCATACACACACACAGTGAGCCTTCGTGAAACATGACATTCCAATTACAATGTTCAATACTCTTGAGGAATCATAATCATTACATTACTTAAAAATGATCTCAAAATAATGTTGACAATAATATCGTTTATCGGCAATAATCTGTGGGACAATATGTCGTCCAGCAAAATTTGTTATCGTGACAGGTTT
Organism: Mullus surmuletus; assembly: GCA_903171835.1. Taxonomy (NCBI): domain Eukaryota; kingdom Metazoa; phylum Chordata; class Actinopteri; order Syngnathiformes; family Mullidae; genus Mullus; species Mullus surmuletus. The sequence goes on along the minus strand of CAESWR010000495.1, from coordinate 199,192 downwards.
ATGCCCATCTCTACCTCCTTTCTCTCCCTGTCTCCCTCTGTTCCTATACACTCTCTCTACTTCCTCTCTCACACTCCTTCTTTCTTTCTCCTCTCTCTCCCCACACACCCACCTCTCTTTCTCATCACCCACCTCTCTCAACATCTTCCTCCTTTCTCTCCCTACATCCCCTCTCTCCCACATTCTCATCACTCCTCTACTTCCTCTCTTTCTCACAACCCTCTACAACTCCTCTCTCCCTCATCACCCCTTTCCACCTGTTCTCTCTACCGCCGATCTCTTTGTACATCCGTCTACCCGCCCTACAACCCAAATTCCCTCCTGTTATTCCCTCAACATCCCTTTCTACCTCCTCTCTCTACACAATTTTTTTCTTCGTTTCTTGTCCCTCTCTTTGTCCCTCTCTTTTTCTCTCAACCAAATCGGTCAAAGCAGATGGCCTGAGATTTCTTCTGTTTTCCTCTGCCTGGGATTGGTTGGGTCCTTGTAAATTAAAGTAAATAAGTATGAGTTAATTTAAAAGGGGGTGTGGCTCTTTGCAAAAGTGCTCACAGATAACTTGCTATGATTTGATGCCATGGAAATCATTTTTTTTTTTCTTTATTCTTTTCATTTCTCCCACCTCTGAGCATGTCCTTCTTTCTTCCCATGTCCTGAGTCCTCCTAATGCTTGGGCCTCCCATTGCCACTCCCCCTCCCCTCGTCTCCCCTGGCTCCCCTTCGTCCTACCCACTAATGAATTCAATCATTTTTCAGTCACACCTTAGTGTGGATGCACATGATCCAGACCTGATACATATGTTGACCTTTAGCCGAGAAGCAGGGGGGTTAATTGAGTAATGGAGTTTGCGAGGCACAGAGAGGATGCTTGGAGGGAGGGTGAGACGGGAGGAGGCAGAGAGACAGCAGGAAGGAGACAGATAGGCACAATTTGTAAGAGCATATGAGGAGGCGAAGCAGGAGGGTCCATGAGAAAAAAGGGGTTAATTGCCCTTGTGAATAGAATTGAAAGGCAGAGGGGGGAGGCTGGTAATTAAAGGACTGTGGAAAGATGGTGGAATAAAGACGAATGCTGGCTTGATGGTGGCGGTGTGTGCGACGGACAGGAGGTGACAGCATGAAGCAGTCAAGGAGGAGGATATGGAAGATTGATTCTAAGTGATGGAGAAGGGGTTAACGCAGAGAGGCAGGGAGGGTGAGAGCGAAGGGGTTAATTATGAGTGTAATAAACGATGAAGCCTGTAGTCTTCATGGACCATGGCTCTTAATTAAGGCAACACAGCTGCACCTGGGGTCCACCCAGAATAGATGGATACATGCTACTGCATGAAAGTGTGTGTGTCAGACACTAAATGTTATTGTTATGAAGTCCACCGCCTCATGGATCCATTGCGCTAATTAATTATCATTATGAAGTGCCTTCAAGTGGGCTTTGTTGGGGATTGATAAAGTAAATGACCAGACGATAATTTGTCCATCATGTGAACAGTTCTCTTGTTGTCAGACTGTGCAGATCTCAAATTTTGTGTTCGAATAAAATATGCATTTTTTGACACGTGTTGCAGGATTGTATTACGCAGTGCCAAGTATGATGAGCATCAAAGTATGCTCACAACATGTTCAGTTTGCTTCAGTGTCTTTCACATTTTTCAATGGAATGCCTCGAAATGGCAAACACCATTATACTCATTCCTCTCCATCCTGCATCGTCATTAGAAGTCACGAGGGATCCTCACCACCACTCCTGAGATGTGAGATCACAAGAACCTCTCTGAAACATTCTTTCAAACTGAGAGCTGTCATGTCTTTTGAGATTGTGTAGGATCCTTATTTTTAGTGTGGAAAAAAAATCCAGAACTTGTCAGACTACTTCTTTGGCTCATTATGTGTACACAGTCGGAGCATAAACTGCTGCTTGATCTAATTTCTTGAAAGCTTCAAGTCACACAGGTCTGTGCCTGTGAAGGTGAGACGTATCTGTCAGAAGCAAGCCTCGGGCTGCTTGAAGAAGCCAAATGTATCATTGGTGAATCTCCAAACTCCTGACTTTTTTTTACATTTTTTTGCTGCCTGTTCAGCTTTGCCGCATTTTTTCGACACTATGAGCAATTGTCCTTTTAAGTGCACATCATTTAGCATCGAGATGAATTTGATTCATGGCGGTGTGAATAGATGATGGGATCCGTTAGCGAAGACTAATGTAATCCATCTGTGCCGGCCGTGAGCTTTACTCCTCACCTCAATCACAGAGATGTTAGGAAGTCCACCTTTCATGTCAACCTTTTTAAAAGACACTCTGTGATGTGTGTGTGCGCGTGAGAGTGTGTGCGCGCTCTTTTGGAGGGCTTTTTTGTGTGTACTTCTGTTGTCCTCGCACACCAGATACCAGCAGTTAGTAGGAAGATTTACATACATTGACAGAGTAATGCGGCGGGTGGAGAGAGCTTTATAAAGAGTTAACCTGTCCCTGAACGTGTGAGTGATGATAACAGGCTCATTTAATTGCCTCACCCCCCATACACCCCCACTCTGTGCTTCTATCACTGTGAGGACATTCACCCACATAAATCATTTTCTATTACCTCACCTGAACGCAGACAACCACAAATATATTTCTAACCTCAACCCTGTCCCCTAAACAGGGTCTAAACTCTGGTCTAAACTGGAATAGAACACACAGCCTCAACCTTTCAACTGGCCCTGGAAGATCTGTCCTAAACCTCCGAGGTCTGAAACTGAGATAAATTCACGCCACGTAATGTCTGTACTTCACCTTGAGAGGATGACAGTGGGATGAGATGTTGGGACAGAGGAAGCGACACTGAGAGGTTTCTGAGCTCGCTCTTTTGGTAAAAAAGAAAAAAACTCCTCTTAAACTAGGCTAAGGTGAATAACAAATGGTTGCATATTTTTTAAGTACCTTTTCTGTTTGAAGTTATCAGAGACGAACACCTTATGGATCAACCACGGTACCTTGAGCAGGCTCTGGCTTAACGTTTTGCCTCAACGTGTATCTACTGTCCCAATTTCTATTTTCGACTTTCTGAAAATGTCAGGATTTGAGTCTTCCACCTTGATGTACATAGAGAGTTTAATATCTCTGACCGCTCATTGTCACGTTTGAAATGGATGGTTCAATGCAGGGTTTCCTCTGCAGATTTCCTTCCACTAATGGCAGCAAATGTTGGCTAGCTTCCACAAATGACTGACAGAAACTATTTCCAGGGCATTTTGATTGGGTGTGGGCGTGTCCAGCTCACCATGGTGACCCATGGCTACAAAATAAACATAGAAGACGCAATACACAGTCGTTGGATGTATATGAGATATTGGTCAGAGTACCTCATATAGGCTTCATTATACTTTGGTGTTGCTTTGATGCCATTTTATACCCTTCAGAGTTCTGCGTGTGGGTTGAAATCACCTCTAGTGGGAATCTATAGCAGCAGATTTTTGGCGAGTGTAGAACTTCTCAACCTGTGTAGGAAGGCTGAACAGGAAATGTGTAAATATCAGGGCACCCATAGTGAACAATGGCGAGGGCTGGTTGCCATAGCAGCAGATACTAGGCAACTATAGAACTTTCCAAACTGTTGATAGTCTCGATGGGAAACGTGTAAATATCAGGACACCCATAGTGATCAGTGGCGAGGGGTTGATTGAAGTTGAACCGCAAATGCTTTTATTACAAATGCAGTGTTGCACCAGAGAAGCGCTGAACCATGGGCGGCTTGGACCAATCACAGCTTTCTGTCCATGGGGATTTGCAGTAAAACGAGACACTCAAAGTAAAGCAAAGTCGCTCCTAATTTCCTGAACCTTCAATCACAAGTATCGTCGAACCTTAAGTGCCTGCAGGAATAAAGATGTCTGTTCTGGTTCCTGAGCTCTTCGAAAAGATCTCCAGGAAAACACCCAAGTATTTACAAGCCGATTGTTTCATCGCCTCAAACTTCAAACTGTGACGCCCACACATCCCATATCAGCCTTCATATTGGGAGCATCTGTGGCGGCATGTGGGTGAACCGATCGAGGTTAGAAATGGACCAATCAGAAGGATAATTTGGGTCAAACTGTCTTCTCTCAGTTGCAAAATCCAAAGAGCCCCAACTGCTGCCATCTCGCTCCCTGTGTCTGACTGACTTATTGACTGGCTGTCCACCCATCTGTCATTCTGCCCGTCCATCTGTCTGTCCCGCCTGGACCGTCACCACACTTTTAGCAACTTTACGAAATATGAGTCACTGTCAGAAGAAAATCTGCTGGATGGCAAAGTGTGATTAAAGTCACAAACCATGAAGATTTCATTAAAAGGAACCCTCTTTGTGATACTATTATTTGGGATTTCCAACCGATTACAGAAAGAATAACATGAAATGATGGCAAAGCTCGACTACAATGATGGGTGAAGTGACTCCTGATTGGATAGTTTTTTTTTCCCACCGCGGGTGTGAAGTGGTTTGGTCTCTTCCACCTCAGAAGCAGTTAAAACGTCTGGGGGTCAGCAGACAACCTTCAACAATTAACCCTCTAATCCCCAGAGTGGTTGCAGATTATAGACATGTGAAAGGCCCAAAGTGACAATCCTCCTTTGTTTAGATCTTTCAGCGAGTTTAATTAAAATCTGGAAAAACAGAAGTAAAAAAAAAGTACATCTTGTCTCTTGACAACTCCCGCTTGAGTAGCTGAACAATCCTTCCTTGAGTACTGGGTGTGATACCATCAACTCTCTAATATTTATATGTATCCGTGCGTGTGTGTGCTGCTTTAATCCTGGTTTAAGACTGTCAGCTGACAGTTATTACTGTTTAGCATTTTGACATGTTAATCCTCAGATAACGACCATCAAACCACATGTGTGTGTGTGCGCACAAGAGTGTGAAATTGCGTTTCCGTGTATCTGAAGGAGAGAATGATCTGTGTGTGTTAGTGTGTATGTGCGGGTCCTAATCAGTCACATCTGACAGACAGCAAATCCAACTTCAAAAGCCAGTCAGACATTCATTGTTACGTGGAGAGCCAATTGAATGAGATAAGATGGAAGAAGGGGAAAAAAAAGCGGATGAAGGAAAGGCGAGCAGGATAAATGAGCTATCGGGGGATGTGAGCGCTGCAGACTAAAACCCTGGCTGCGTTTTGAACGTCGCAAACCCTCAGTGATGAATACAGACCCGCCGAATCTTAGAAAGTTATTACCATTTCGGTTTGGAGACATCAGCGTGTAATCTGGTGCAGATGTGAACAAAGAAGCGCTTTGAAAGTGGAGCAGGGGCGGGTGATGCAGCTCACATGGCAGCATTGGGAGGAAGCACAACATCTTTGTACATTTTGTGGAAATAAAATCTTGACTTTTTGCCACAAGTTCGACCAACTTTGGAGCACCCAAACCCGACTTTATGTTCACGGTTGAATTTTTGTTGACTTGTAATGAAATTTAGGAGTCCAATTTTATTTTTCAAAGTTATGGAACCAGATTCTCCAATTTTGTGAACATTTAATATGCAGCGCTTTTACGGCCAGAAAAAATTAAATTCCTGTTCTAATTCAGATTTGGAGTGGAAAATAATGATTATTGTTTGAGTGACAAGATGGATCAAACATGTTTGTCAGTATTTGCTGTGGTTAATAAAATAAAGATTTTCTTCTGAAAATTTTGGGTTTTCTATTCACTCAACTAATCGCTACAGTTACTCATGTTCTCACTTCCTGCCAGTGGGCGGAGCTTGTGCCTCGCCAAAGGGCTCCTCTGGGTGCCTGTGAGTGCCGCCGTTTAAACTCCGACTGGTGCATCATTGAGAATATTGTCTGCACAGAATGTGTCCATCTGTGCCAGCTTGCGTCTCCATAATACGCTTCCATATGGCCTTGTGTGGTCTACACACAGCCTCGGGGAGTCCGCGCTAGATAGTCAACACACACCCCCAGAAGACAGATACTCTTCCATGAGTCCATATATGGACGAACACAACACACAGACACACAACATCCCGTGCACGTGCCTACAAATATGGATGCAGGCAAGTACACACACCATCTGCACGAGCGAGGAAACAGAAGTTGTCATTATATTTTGGCTGTGTGACAAAAGTTCTGTCAGCCTGATGCTCACCAAGTCTCAGAGTCGTCACACTGCTGGTTCTAATGGAGATGAATCCTCTTTTTTTTCTCTTTCTAAAGCTTCTGCTGATGGGTTTTATGTCTATAACATCTCCCTGAATGGATTTTTGATCTTCTTTTGAACCATTCTGATTCTTTGCAAGCATTTCTTTGATTATGTTTTTCGGAAAGCACTTTGGTCGAGACTTTGTTTAGCACCAAACACTGACTTGTTTGTTAGTGTTGTAGCACTCGGGGTTGGTGCTTTGGGGGCCACTATTTAAAGGTCTTGTGTCACACAGGGCACCAAAGTGGCGACAAAGGAGGAAGACCACACATGTTCTAGCCACAAAAGCAATTTAATAATGCAGAGAGCAGCACAAAAAGGGCATAGGTCAAGATTGCTTAGTGGAGAGAGCCTGAAGAGAAGCATGCGGGGGCTTTTTAAAACCTCAGAGGGCCACGCCTACTCAGGTGTGCTGTATGGCTGTGAGACACCAGCTCCACCCATCACTCACTTGGAACAGGACGACCACCTCCCACTTGCCACAGACTCTTAATGAGACACAAACACAGGATGTCACAATTTGTATCATCCTGCCTCAATAAAAGAATGCAGAGGATATTTGTGTTGCTGTTAAATTGACTTAAACTCAAAAGCAAAGTCTTTGCCATATGGTCTTGGTAAAGTTTAGGGCTTGATTTTGCCATCTTGACCACAACCTTGCAGTCTACTCATTAACATAAAGGCACCCACTTTTATTTGTAAAAGCATAAGTGTGTCTGTGTGTTTGTTTTTGTGAGTGTGAGTTAAAGGAGCTGTGTCATAGCAGTGGGGGTCAAACCCTCTGGTGCGACTCCAGGATCCTGCAAAGCATCATTATCCAGAACACGGCACAGGCGCAGGACGTCTGACACGAAGCAGACACGGGGGAAGTTATTTCCTTCGCCGGCTAAAGTTGAGTGAAGTGGCGCAACATGGCAGTGTCTGTGTTTGTCAGCTGGCGGTGTTTGTTGGTGCTGGGCTCCATCAGTGTTTGACTCCAACTCATGACAGGGTTAAAAAAAACAACTCAGAAGGACAAATTATTGATTCACGGAACCCGATTGTTTTCTTTTCTTTTCATATGATGTTATTACAAGAAGAGATTTTCGAATCAATTCAAATTGTGGAAGATGAGAATTGTGATGCTAAGAATCAATCCCC
>CAESWR010000495.1:180108-191790 GCA_903171835.1 Mullus surmuletus | reverse complement strand
GGGTCAGCACACAAACCAAGCAAACCTTTTCAAACAGCGCCGCACACACGCTCGGACACACACACACTCCACAAACTGCTGAGTTGGTGGCTTTCATTCATCCATATTCCCCGCACGGAGACAACACTCTAGTGATTATCAATTATTGTGCTGATGGATCTATTCCAGCAGGGAGTTCTGAAACATATCGGTCCATGTGAGTCTTTATCCCTGCGCTTTTGTTGATATTAGGGAGTGGAAGAGACAGAAACAAATGGTTAAATTGGAGGGATATTGGGCAAGAGTATGTCAGGTTCAAGTCTTAAGCGCTGGCTGCGTTGTTGCTTTGTTGGCGCGTCCAATAGAGAAAAGATCTGAAACATTGAAGACTTCCATCAGCGGATTAGAAAACACACCTTGGACTTTTAGAAACCAAAGAACCAAAAGCTGACAGTTTTGTTTAGATCTTTTTAGAAAGTAATCCACAACAGCACCACTTTTCTGTTTAGAAGAGGAAATGGTGACACTGTTCAAAATACATGTGACCTCTATTATATTGTCACTTGATTTTTGATTTGTCCACTGGAGGGCAGCTGTTAAAGAAAAAATTTAATTTGACTTAAACTTAGCTGTGATATTGATTCATCATAGACCAAAACAGTGGCAGAGGTTTGCTCTGCAGTCGTTTTCCAGCTTTTCCGCAGCAACTAGGCGGACAATAAACACCTACTACGCTTCTTGGTCACAAACTCGCTGACCTATTTTATGAATTGTCTGTAATCAGTGCGACAGAAACATACATAATATGTTCCCAAATACAACCCAAATTCCTCTGTCGGGTCATGTTTGTTCAGACAAATGTTGTTTTCAGACCGTTCCAGCTGTCAGCCACTTTGTCCTTCTCCATCGTAACATTTCCCATCTTTCTCTGCAATTCTCACTTGACCTTTGATTTCCTGCAACCTCCACAGTCTTCCACATTTAATGAAATTTAATATGTAATGAAAATAAATCTGATATGCCACATGAATCTTCTACATCAGACTCACAGATGTTATCAGCTGCACTAAAAACAGCAAATATACAGTTAGAACCTTCAATAATTCATACATATCACAAAAAAATCCAAGACGATTTCCCAAATTACATCAAAAAGGTCGTTGTTTTTCAGAAAGTGTCCTATCTTTCACTTGGATCAGTGGGCAAAACACAGAGGACACAAAGTCCGAGGAGAGAGGATGCAGGAAAATGAAAAATGGAGCAAAAACAGAGGAGGCGGAGAAGGCAAGTGAGGGGAAGAGGAACAAGAGGAGGAAGGAGGAGCGGCGGGAAAGTTTGAGCCAGAGGGGGAAACAAAGCAAAACAGGAATATTTGCTGATGACAGACAAAAAAGACCAAGTGGTACATCGCCTGGAATAGAAGAGCTTCGCCGCCTCGGGCATCATTCGCATAGTCTCTGTGATCTGCTTACTTCCTTCAGAAGCATGATGATTTCTAATGTTACCTGCACAGACGGCCTCACGCCGACCAAGAGACCCCACCTTAGCGCCCCCGAATGTACTTCTTTTATGAGTTCACCTCCAAAAGCGGCCTCAGAATTATGTCACGAGCCATAAAAGTGCCATTTCTCCCCCGCCTTTGTGTTTAAGCAGAGGAAGATGACGCCATGCTGATGAAGAGCAGCTGAGGTCAAAAAGGTGCACTTTGACGGTGTGTGTGTGTGTGCGTGCGTGCGTGCGTGCGTGCGTGCACACCGTGAGGCATGCTGACGGCAGTGAGGGGTGTGTGCTGTAGGTGCAGTGTGTGTCGAGTGGGGCTAGGTGGTGCTGTCACTCTGTTCGGCGTGTGTGTATGTGTGTGTGTTCTCTCTTTCTTAGGATGATCAGTCTCCATGATTTCTGGATGTGGAAAAAAACATTTATTATTGTGATTTTCTGTTTAATCAACGAAAACTCCATGTACAGCTGAGATAACACTGCCAAAAAACAACAAATCCATCACAAATTTAGGTTCCCGTCTTTATTTTTTCAATAATCCGAATGTAAAATATTTGAAAATGTAGAAATAGTGTCATGAACAGTATAATTTAGCTACACACACACATTACCACTGTAACATGCTGCCATCCCTCCCTCAGGGCCATAATGATGGAGTGACAGTCTGTCCTGCCTATGTAAGATGGCCAAACACACACACACATGCACACACTCACTCACGCAGACCCACTTTGAACATCATAGATCCTTGTAATGGTTAAGTGCTCATGAGCGGAAGTCAAAGCTCCGGTGGAGCTCAAATAGCTCAAGTATAATTAAAGATTGTGTGTGTTTGCAAGGGGGTGAGTGTGTGTGTATGTGTGTGTGTGTGTGTGTGTGTGTGTGTGTGTGTGTGTGTGTGTGTGAGCGAGCTATTTATACACACGCTCATGCATTTGGCTGATTGTAGCAATTTATTGATCCTGTCCGAACGAATAAATCACTGTGGATCGACACAATTAAGAAGGGTATGATGTGAAAAAGATGCTAACTCAGGTGTTTGTGTCGGCGTCGATGCTTTCCTTTGTTGAATGGACCAGGAGAGGCAGCTTGTTGTTTTTTTGTTATTTTTTTAAATGTCTTCCTTTTTTCCCACTGATCGTATTTATCTGAAGAAAATTTGTTGAATAATGTTGGTTGAAAATACATATGCAAATCAGAGCATGTTTCATGTCCGGAATGTATCGGCTGCATAAATGATATCACAGCAGACGGCCTCCTTGCAAAGCTGCCTTCTGAATCACACAGTCTGTCCTTTGGTGGCTCATTTTCATTTACATTTTTGTTTGGCGCAAAATCAGTTTTGTGAGGAATTGCACTTGACGGCCGTCTGCTGAAAGTGATCGTTCTTGCCCTTTTGTCTAAAAACTGCTCTGAGAGCTCATAGATTTCTACTACGGAACCCACGATGAATCTGTCTGAACTTTCAAACTCTCATATTTGTTACGTTTCTTGTCTATAAATTGCAGGCTTGACTTTCGTGAATTCAGATTTGTCGGCTAAATAATTTTCCAAGATGCATTTTTTAAAAAACATATATGCTGTATATAATTAGGGACCTACCTCCAAAACATCCAGAGGGCTTGCCGTAGTGTTTGCATTGTAATTTCTAATAGACCTCCAGCACCTAATACCAGGAACGTATTGTTTTTGCATAGATTGTTATTATTATTCAATTTTGGAGACATTCTGTTTTTAAAAAAAACTAACAAAAAAACTCCATCACCATTTAGAATAGGCAAAAAGCACCACCTTCCTCTATGACATGAAATACATTTCCAATTCATATTTAATAAAGGAGTGGGGGTCGAGATCCAGGAGCTTGACCTGAAAGTCGCCTATGGAAGTGTATGAGGATCACTTTAAATCTGATTTGTTGTATTCACTCATAAAACTTCCTTTCTGCTGCACAGAGACACTGTACACACAACTCTTACAACACTGCCAAACAGGTTTTTTTGCCAGTTTAATGGCAGGCTAATGTAAAACAGAACAGCGTGGCGGCTGTGAGTGATAGATAGGAGGATAGATCGGCGGATGCAGTAAAATGAAGCCACAGCTGCACACTCAGAAGCATTTTCTTGCAGACATTCAAGCCCTCGGATAGATAAAGGCTGTTTTACACGAGCTTGTCAGCAACGCCATCAAAGTAAAATGTGTTTTGACAGGAAGCTGAAGAAAAAAGCCGACTTTAGTCACGTCCTCATCTTTGAGTCTGTCGAGGACGCTGACAGTTTGCCCGCGAGAAGGTTAAATGTTGCTAACACGACCGTGACTCGACGCCGGTGGACTGAGAGAGCCATTAGATGTCTAGCAATGCTTCTCAGTGAGGTCAGGAGAAGCAGGTCAGTGGTTAGACGAGCGGCGGCCCCCTCTGCTCTGCTCCGCTCTGTAAAATCTGAATGAGAAGTCGGTGACTCACTGAGGCAGGCGATGTTCGCTCCACTGCTGAGCTGTTTCCTAGGAACAAAGATGACAATACAAAGTGGAATGCTGTCGAGGGATGCACCCCGTTGGCCTCAAACTCTTTGCTCTGATAGTGTTATAAACACACGTCTATTTTTTATTTTTTTTTAATGTAATGCAGTCTGTTGTCAAATTGGCTACGTTTACATACAGTCAAATAAGCCTTTTCTAACCGGCATATTAGCAATAACATGGTTGTGCGCGGCCATGTAAACGCCAATAATTCATTTGAATAACGAGAATATGCTCATATTCCGTTTTTTTTAAAACACGAATATTCCTCCTGGGTTCCTCCTTCTCTAAGGTGAATATGTGATGATGTCTCCTCCTATCAGGATCTCCCCATCAAAAGGAAGATGAATTAGTGTTCTGCAAATGTTCTATTGGCAAGGAATCTTGGTCTTTGGAGTCCAGGAACTCCTTGTAAACATGGCCAAAGGGGAGAGCAACACCACGCCACACTTTTGGAGTGAGGAGGAAACCAATCACTTCATCAGTGTGATGAAAGACACAAACATCCTGGCATTTGCAGACGCTAGAAAGTAGCGGGATAGAAGATCCACAAAAAGGGGAGCGCAAAGTTACACCAAGCAGGGTTTGTAGCAGACCTTCTCCGTGCGTGGCTGCTTTGATCGGGATATCACCATTGATTACAATCACCATGGATACAGGAATAATCCTGTTTGCTCACCATGGAAACGCCATATTCACAATGTTTTACTAACCGGAATAAGAACCTTAACCCCAATATTGACTGCATGTAAATGTAATCTATGATCACTAAGTGGATGAACACTAATCCCTTTTTTTTTTTAATCCAGAATACCACCTTTATTGATGTTTATATCACAGTGTAAGCACTGTGTCAATTTATGTACATAAAAAAAACAGTGTGGAGGGAGGGATGGGGCGGGGGGTGAACTCCAGAGAGGCTATACCGACACAGATCGATAATATATGCTCCAATAATACCCGTAAGACATGTTGGACTGATGTTATTGTGCACCCCAATAGTGAAGCGTCTCAAATGGCAGATATTGATAATCCTCTTTTTGCACAAATACTGCTGATAACTTTATATTTTTTGTACAACCAATCCACACAGCTCTTCTCTGTTCAGAAAAACAGTTGCAATTTATGTGGGCAAACTCCTGTGACTCTAATGCAACTATCATCAGTAAAATACGATTGAAAATGTGTTTTTGTTTTTTGGGGGGGATGAAACATGCTACAATCAGTCCTTTCAGTTCACTGCAAAGAGCTTTATGGGGATTTTTGTGTGCAAAGATTACCCAGAAGCTACTTTGTGTGAGTGTCATGTTTCACATTGCGTAATTGTCATCCACCACATCAGGGTTCGACGTTAAGATTTCTTTCCTACTTGCCTTGCTGGGCAAGTACTTCTCAGATCTACTTGCCCAATCTAAATTCTTACTTGCCCTCCCTAAAAGTTTATTTTTCTCACCGTGTGGCGCATGCTTTTTCTCATGAATTATATTTGACTAAAATCCATTTCCTGATGACTGTATATAACACTACACAGCACTTCTTTCTTCAGATAGTGTGTGTGTGTGTGTGTGAATTCAGCTCAGCGCAGCTCGAGTGGCAGCGGAAGTTGGATGCAGCTACAAAATTAAACACCTGGTTACTTTTAAAATAAACAAAACAAAGTTGTGTTTTCGTGACTGTGGAAAATCATCGGCCAGGACAACAAAAAAAAAAATGGTTAACTTGTTTCCATGGTGACCGCTTTCCAAAAACTACATTAATGCATCATGACATTCAGAATCACTTTAATATAGAATCATCAGGGACATGGGCGCTGCATGATCGCACAGCTGCTGTACACATACACACACGCACACACGGCACATATGATCATATAGCGTTTTCATATTGATGGAGGCACAAACCTCTCCAGTAAAGGTCTTGAAAAATGGTCTTGATGGGAACCATCAACGCTCTCTGGGTTTGTTGTTCTGTACAGACTATGACGCAGTGCAAGCAGTGGAAGGGGGCGCGCAGCGGGCTCGCGGCAAATTAAGCTTTGTTTCTACTTCTGTGTTAGCTCCACGCCGTCGCTACGCTGAGGGCCGATACTTGGCGTAATGATTGCATCGAGGGCAGAAATGGGTGAGAATAAACACGATTAGAGAGAAAAATCCAAGTTGGTATTGCTGACCCGATGTGGCATGTCTGTCCGGCCCGCCAGTTATTTTTACTTGCTCCGGGCATTTGGGCAACAGTTAATATCGGACCCTGCACATGCTTTGCAAATGGAGGGGACAGCGTTTTTGAAAAGTGAAAACCTTTTGCGACCTCACAATTGCTGGAATTTTACGGATTTTGCATTCAATCGTCATGTTTCTGTGTGTGTTTTTTCTACCCATGCTCGTAAACACAGGCCGGTGAAGCGGAGAGATGGTTAAACAGGCTGTAAGAGACTGCCTGAGAGCAGACGCATCTTCATTGTGTGAAGAGCAACGGCAGTCGGCGGTGGCTGAAAATGGACACATCACAGCGCCGGCACTCGACACGCCGACGCTCTCCAGCAATCTCTGCTTTTCTGTCTGAGCTTTATCTCTGAGGATCCCGGCGGCCCAGCTCTCGTGGTTATTCTGATTGTTATGACGATGACTACGATGATGCTTAGGCGGCGTGTGTCTCTCGGGCTCCTCCCTCTGAGCAGCCTCACCTCACTCTCACCTCTCACGCTCGGCCCGGCGACGTCGCTTTCTCTGGCAGGTCTTTGAATCTCCTGTCGGAGGAGAACAGAGTCGTCCTCCGCTCTCATCTGGCTGTCTCTGCCTCTCCCCACCTCTGCTTTTTTAACCGACTCAGCAGGGCAGTGTTGGATTTGTCTGCCCATTTTTCTTCCTGTCATTCTCTCAGATGTTCTTATTTAAGGAGCGCTGCCGCCCTCCTCTCAGTGTGTGTTTGTCTGGAAGCTATTAGTCTTGTTCTTGCTCTCTTTAACAGACAGATTTACTGTCGCCTTTTTTTTTTTTGACATGTCATTTTTTAATAACTTGCAACCTGTATTTCACCTTCCTGATTCCCCTATTCTCTCATCTGCTTTATTAGCACTGTCTCAAATACTACAGCCGCTGGACGACAGATTTCTTTGGGAAGCTGAAACAGTTTGACAGAAAAGTGACTCAGTGACACAGCTAAACTAAAGCACTGCAGCTCCGGCATCAGCGTGACATAATGATCATAATTACCAGATCTGGTTAAGTATTGTTAAGAAATGTGAATAATTTCAAATATGCCTATTGTTTCCAAAGCTGCTTATATTTGATTTGTGCTTCTAAATGAATTGCAGTGAACCAGTGCTGGAATATTTTTAATGGGAATCGAGACTTTAACTAATTTAACTGGCTGAAAATGGGTGCTTTTGGTGACAACTAATGACAAGTTCCTACATAGCAACACTCTACGATGGTTCAGGTGCATTACTGCCACAGGTGGTGCATAGATGCATTGTTTGTCCTTCTGAGCTACTGTAGAAAAATGGTTGATCCAAGATGGCAGCTGCCGCTGCTCCTATGCACTGTTGAGATGCTAACACATTCGAAAAAATCGAAGAAAATACTACATTTATTAAAACAATACACTTTTTTACATGTACTTCTTAATATTATATTTAATTTGTAATGATGGATGCTTAATATTATTATACAGTGCCACTTTAATGCAAGAACATGATGTGTTTACTAGAGATGCACCGATCCAGTTTTTACCGATCCAATCCGATACCGATACCTGTGCTGAGCGTATCGGCCGATATCCGATACCGCTCCGATGCTACTGTTGAATGAATGAACTGTATACTTTGCCCTGTGAGTGAAGGCATCAGGCTTGACATTAGCTTTGTTAAAAAAAGGTAACAAATTAATACAGGTACAAATGTACTTAATACTATTTATTAACAAATATCAACTTGTACATCAGCACACAGCAAAAAGAAGTAAGACTTCCATGTAAACATTGCCATCGCCATCGCTGCCATTATCCCTCAAAATCAGCTGCACTTTTGTCAGTGGAATCCGCCACTGATCAGGCATTTCTTTTATAGCAGTGGAACTCGCGTCTCCTGTGTGTGATCCGTGGAGGTTTTTTGCCCAGAGCATCGCGCTGTGAGATGAACAACTCGCGTCTAACCAGTGCACAGTTCAGCTTAAAAGTGTGATTGGACTCACGTCGGAGCTACGTCACCACCACGGCTCGCAACGTTAGCGGTGCAGATACTGCACGTCGCTGTTGGACTTGTCGGCGTATCAACTTTGAAGACATTTCAAAGTTGATACGCCGAGTCCAACAGCGATGTGCAAATCGCGGACTTGTCTCGGTCTGGCGCTGCTCCATGTTGACGTTGGACGTCACCTGTGCGTGAGAACGTCACCGGCCCTGCGGACATAGAATTGGAGCGAATAGAATCGCTCTGTTGCTGCGTATGATACTAATTAAAAGGGAAAAAAAGATCGGAACGCTGGATCGGCGTCATTCCTCCGAAATCCGATCCAGCTAATTTGTCAATATCGGAGCCGATATCCGATCCAAATATCGGATCGGTGCATCCCTAGTGTTTACTTGCTCAGTTGGTTGTCAAGATGTGTGTAGATGCAACTTATCACGATATTGGAGGCGTTTCCTTGAGTGAAGAAAAAGCATCAGCTGGTATCATCTTTGAGTATGATTGCTCTTGACTACATTTAGAGAATTGCAGCTTTAGCCACCCTTTTACCACCACCCTCTCCAGAACTGCACCACATTGGCTTTCAGGGCTGATTTGCGTTGTTCCAGAGGTATGTGCCAGTTTGCTCTGTCATCATGTGTCACCAGAATATCTCAATGCTGACTAGCCATCATATTGAATCTATACCGAGCCATATGATGTCATGAAGCATAATAGCAGGGTTAGGAGATGAGAAGGAGGCAGAATTGGATGCAACCGGCCAGAGGGAGAATAAGAAAGAGATGAGTGTGACTGCACAGGAAGGTGTGAGGCTGTCAGGCTGGATGGATGGATGGATGGACGAGGGAGCTGAGTGTTAACAAAGTGCCGGTCCTGCCTCTGCCTGTTGAGATCACACTGGCAGCAAAGTGCACACGTACAGTTTATACACACACACATGCTAAGACTTTTCAGAAAAGCGTTGTGTAGTTTTAGCAATGAGCGACTTCAGAGCAGGTTAATGGAAGTGAGCGTCATTAGAGGGGATATTTTTATGTGCTGTTGAATTCCAGTAATTTTCCTTCATATCATGTGTACTCAGAACCCCAATGGACACGAAAGTGCTCTTAAATTGCTTCCACGGCCTTACGATTAACATGTAGAAACCTGTTGGAACTGTCAATCAATGCAGAGCTTTCTTGTACTTATACTCTTTAAATATGTAACAGATGGAGTCAGTTGAGAAACATATATTCAGATCAGCTTCGACAAAAGATGTGAATGCTGGACTTCTCTGTACTGGAACAACCTGTTATTTAGTTAGCAGCACTTTGCACTTTTGAGTTGCATTTTATAATGTTGGTTTAATTGTGCAGCGCCGCTCGTCTGTGTACATACTTCATTGGGCAGGAAGCCTCTGGCTTTACTGGCAAAGTCCCCTTTCTTTACTCTTGATCACTATAGACGCGGCCCACTCACACACACACGGACGCACACATGGGTCTATTCAGCACTCGCGTGGAGGCCCCTAGAACACTGTGTTGACAAGCTTCGTGCTATGTTAAGCTAAACGCAGACTCAGTGCAAAGCTCAATGGACGGGGATTCCACTATATAACGCGGGCAGAGGCGGCCGGGCACCGCCACACATGCCGAGGGGGGAGACACGAATGGAGGCAGCCTTTAAACAATAGATACACACCGTCGCTGGAATGCTGGGCTCCTTGGACGTCCTCTATAGTGTCCTCATACACAAGGTAACTCATCGGGAGAACGGTGGTGTTTGAGCTGGTGTGTTTGGGTCACAAAAGTTGAAAAATTGTGGGTAACCACATACGTGCACTTTTAGAGGGTCTCTGTGATGGTCTTTGGTTGTGGTTATTTCTTTACTGTTTATTGTGGGGTAGGATTAGATGAAAAAGGGAATTCCTGTGATTAACAATTGCAATGCTATATTAATCCCTTAGGAGGAGCTCCTCCATTTGTCCCCCCAATGTAAAATATCTAAAGTTTCAGGACCTTTCGAGCATGTTCAGGGAGTCTAAATTGCAGTTATATGCAATGAATTGATAACAACAACAATAACAACAAATTCCCTTTAGATTTCAATAGGGCCTCAGTGCATTGCATGCAGTTGCCATATTTCCAACCATATTTCTCTAAAATGCAAATACATAAAAAATCTAACAAAAAAAAAACATTTTTTCAACCAAAAATACAAAAAACAACAAACAATTGTTGGTCTCTTATTGTCCTCTGATTAACTGTGCAGCAAAGCATTCTGGCATAATAGAAGTCTTATTTTGCACCAATTGAGGTAAACCAGCGCTGCTTCTCTCTCAGTGTGACGGACTGTGAGCAGGAAACTTTGAGTGACTGTGGGTCTTTGAAGAGAATTCCCGCTCTGATCCAATCCTGCCTTCATAATGCACCAAAACGGAAATACTCAACTACTTTGTGTGTATCTTAATGATTTTTACAAATGTTGTCTCCACAGCTGATGGCGGTGTATGAGGAGCAGGAGGCCCAGCAGGCCCAGCAGAGGGGCGCGGCCAACACCGGCAGCCTTGCCCCGAGCCCTGACCTCTACCAGTCCGAGCTCTCCGTTTTTCAACCAATCGCGGGAGGAGAGATTGAAGTCAATTCCTCGGCTCTCAAGTCCAGTGAGTAAAGCTCCGTGTTTTCACAATATTTTTTTCCCACTCCAACCTTGGCTTGCGTACGGCCTCGCCCCTGAGACGTCAAGAGCCAGAAACACTCTGACAATTTCCAAACAGCAGCAAAAACTGTTGATTTTCATCATTCTGGGGATTTAGAGAGCGACATAGTATTAAAATACAACTTTTAAAATGGATAAATATTTAAAATTGCCACACAATGACTTAAAAGAATGTCAGGAGCTCCAGGCCTCGAACCTACTTAATTGTTCAGCATCAATTTGAAAACGTTTGACTTACTTTCAGTGTGTAAAAGGAGAAAATGATTATGCCAACTTGTCTCGAACTGGACATGGATTGAAATGCATGGAAGGGCAAAGCTTGATTGCATAACCATGGAGCTGATGTGATTATCTACATTATGTGAAATAAAAGTCGTGTTGTTTGTGACCTGAAAAGTGTTCAGATATCAAGAACATCAGTTATCAGCATCATTAGCAGTATCAAGAAATGCATTATGTGTAAAGGTGATGTGGTGTGGCCAGCCAATGAGGGGACTTTAACTCCATACATGATGGAGCAAAGGCAGATCTGCTCAGCATGTCCAAAGAAAATGCTTTTTTCTTCTCCACACACCTCGGTGGAGGTCTGCGCTCTCCTGAGTGCACTTGAGCTTTATTTTCTCCCCCGGACGTGGACGACCTGTGCACCAGACGCCTCCTCCGACCCGCAGAGTCACATTACCTCACTCGCCGTCAGGATCAAAGTGATGATGTGGTTACTTGGCGCTCCCTTAAGGCCAGAGCAATGACCTCAGCATTGGTGGGCTCTGCTCTACATCATAGTATCACAAAAGTAAAAAAAAAAA
>CAESWR010000495.1:141727-153163 GCA_903171835.1 Mullus surmuletus | reverse complement strand
TCCGCCATTGTGTGTGTGTAGGGTTTATGATGTCACCTCAGCATCCAGCTACATCGGCACTATCCTCTTATGAAAGTATTCTGTGGACTCATCATTGTCGTCATGGATACAATGAGTGACTTTTCATTTTTGGGTGAACTCTGGCATGAAGGGCGGACTGTGTGTGTGTGTGTGTGTGTGTGTGTGTGTGTGTGTGTGTGTGTGTGTGTGTGTGTGTGTGTGTGTGTGTGTGTGTGTGTGTGTGTGTGTGTGTGTGTGTGTGTGTGTGTGAGAGAGAGAGTGAGAGAGTGAGAGAGATGTCCCGGTCATTACTCAAAGCCGAGTGTGTGTGTGTGAGAGCTCTGCCCTCAGGCTCAGGTGTCCCCTCACACACACGGCGCCACTCATCTGCAGCCACGGTGCCATCAGATCATAATCAGCTCTGACTTTAAAACGTCCCCATGATGCTTCGCTTCAGCTGCAGAACGACGCTTTCTCTGCGATTTGCGTCATGTATCGTCCCGCCTGCTTTAGACTAGAAGAGAATATCTCGTAATTTCACTTCAATAAGACTATACAGGACAAGATCAGTGTTTCCCCTCGTTTCCTAGGTCGCCATCTGTGTTACTGTCTTTGTAATTAAACAACAATGATAATTTGGTGCTATATATTAGTAATCAAGTAAATAATAGTATTTAGGGTAGTCAGAGGTTCCATTCCATTCGTTTACGACTCCATGAACCCGGGTTGCACAAGATGACGCTACAGTCACAATTTCAGACTCTGCAGCTGTAAAATTGCTAAATTATTTTCTTCGGTGTCACTCAGAGAAGCTACACTTTGGTGAAGTACCTTTTTTGGGGAAAAACAAACAAACAAAAATGCATTTTTCAATTTAAAAAAAGCAATTAGAAATTTCTGATTCCCTGATTTTTGTTATTATAAACATTTTGATTTCCATTTTCATGTTAAGTTAGCCTTTCTCAAACTTAATGGAGCTGGGGTCCAGTAACCCCCCCTTTCACACACACACACACACACACACACACACACACACACACACACACACACACACACACACACTTGATAGAGGCACAGAAATCCCTACCAAACACACAGACCAGCTCCTCTGACACTGGTCTTTATCTGAACCATCCACTCCTTCTAGGTTTAGAATAGAATAGAATACTGTTTATTATCCTACAATGGGAAAATTGCAGTGTCGCAGCAGCATACATACAGAAAGATAAACGGTCAATAAAAAGAATGGGAATTGCAAGATGTAAAGAAAATAAATTATATAAACACATTTAAATAAAATAAAAAAGTATGAAATATGGTAAATGCTATGTAGTTACAAATACTGTGCTGTATGTGAGAGTTGCATGAATATTCCACGTAAATGAATTGCACATAATGAATAAATTCCACATGAAAAAGATAACTATGCCGTATTGTGATGTGTGATCTCAGGTTAGCAAGACGTTGAGAGTCTTGTTCACTGGACCGGTGTCGGCCCGAGGCCCATAGTTTAAGAAACACTGTGTTAAGCAACACACATTTCAAAATAATGGGTAACCTTGACAACCAAACACTTAAACTTGTAGTTGCAGGTCAAAGTATCTTTTAGACAGTCGCACACATTTGATAATCACCCGCTTATATGGTTCGAAAACCCTGGAATGGGATTATTGCCCAACAAATACTGTTTAAATAATTCTTCTACGTGCGTAAACGTGTGTGGCAGCGAGTATCCTGGGATGTAATGACACAGAAATGAATAGAGAGAATAGAATTCAAAGATGAGAACATCGAGGGCAGCTTGAGGTACCAGTCAGAAGAAACATGTCGCTACAAATGTCAAAAATAACTTGTTTTTTTTTTATCACACACACTTTGTCACAATATCGCCTTGTGTACTTTGCACAAACATTGAAGAAAAAAAAAACCTCCCATCCTCCCTTCATCCCTCTGCACTCACCTTCTCTCTCGTTTTCACCTTCACCTCCTCCTCCTGCTCTTGAAATCCCTCACTCCCTGTCGTTGTCTGGATTAACTGAAACTTGCTGAGTGGCGATGAGGCAGCACCGGCTTTGTTTATATCTGTGTGTGTGCGCGCAAGTATATGTGTGTGTGTGTGTGTGTGTGTGTGTGTGTGTGTGTGAGAGAGACGGAAAACAAAGAGCAAGCAACTTGCTTCTGCACTGGCTCCCCTGTTGCCGCCCTCCATCATCAACTCTGGTCTCTCTCCGGAGTTTATCAGCATCTGTGCCTGCTATCAGTCGGTGGTGGTGTTGGGGGAGGGTGAGGGGGGTCCGAGGGGGAGCGAGGGTGCAGCTACAAAGCTACAAAACTAAGTTCAGACTAAACTCAATTAGAAAAAAAACAAAACACACACACACACACACAAGCGCACAAAGGGAGCAGAGAGAAGGTCAGGGGAGGATTAATGGCTGTGCTCCGATAGATTAACTAATCAAACAAACAAAGCGCTCAACACGCACACACACATTTTCACTCAGACGGAATGTAAAGCAGACACACACTTGAGTAATCCAAACTAGACAGAGACGTCGAGATTGAAAGGAGGCTGAATGGCATGAAAAACACACATACACACACACGGGGAGAGACGCTGCAGCATGTAGTTGTGTTGACTTTTAATGGAGTCGGCGCTCCCCCCTCTGAGGAGCCGCTCGGCACACATGGATTAAGTCCTTGACAAAAAGTATTTTTGGAACAATGGATGCATCCATGGAAAGTGTTGTGTCAGTCTAGGATGCTCGTTTTTTTCTTGTTTTTTCTCCTCGCAAGTTTTCCTGAGGGGAGACAGCTCTCACTCTGCTGTGCGTCTGTGCGTGTGTGTGATGGGGGCTTGTTTGTGTGTGTGATGCTACACGTGTTTGTGCACGAGACTGTGCCTGCTTTTTTGTCTCGTCATTCCTTCGTTTCTCTTGGTATCACCTGCTGTGTTTCTTTTTTTCTGGATAATTGTTGTGTGAGCTACAGACGCTGCTCTTGGCCTGTTGGTCGTTACTTAGAGAGCTTTTACAAACTCCTCAAAGTCATTTCCACAACCACTGGAAGCACCGCTGTAACATTACATGCAGACGTCCATGTCTGCTGGAGGACGAGTCTGATATTAGCGTAGTGCCCAGTGTTTATGTTTGTTACGATATTAATTTAACCACAAATATGGTGAACAGCTTTGGGATGTGGAGGAGCAAAACACTTTTTGATAGGGAACCCTTTTCACTGCTGCGCTGCTAAAAACCATTAGCTATAAAGCTAACACTGTGTGGCTCACACTGAAATTAACACTGGGGAGCTAAAGCTGTGTAGCAAACTGCATAGCTAACACTGCACAGCTATTATTTTTAAGCTAACGCTGTTTTGCTATTACTGTAGCTAACACATTATAAGGAACTTTGTTTTGCAAACAGTGTACAACTTTGGGTTGTCACAATACTAATATTTTCAACTCGATACCGATACTCAGGAAAATATTCGATACTCAATACCATTTTCGATATCACAAGGATTAAAAAAAGACCCCAAAATGTAATGAAATATTTTTATTAACAAGAAAAATGTAAAAATATCCTCTGTTACAACATGTAACAATTAACAGAACCACACGTTAAATCTTTATAATAAAAAACTGTTGTGCTTCTGGGGACCTGGCATCATATTTGTCGTTTATTGTTTTGGTTGCAGGTCGACTTTTCTCTGCTTCATTCTGGGACACTTTTCGGTCACCAACATTTACGTAAACTTGGTATACTGACACTGTGTCTGTTAGCGTAATATAGGCATGCCTGATTTATTTATTTACGTTGTTTGTAATCATTAACATGACGTTAGCCTTTAATCGCTGTGCTCATTAAGATTTTCGCCAAGTTGGAAGTATTACCGGACTCATAGCAGTGTTTGCACACAGGCTTATCCACGTCCTTCGGCTTTCCGTGCTTGTTAGACTCAAAGGCAAAATACCTCCAAACAACACTTTTCCCTCTTTCATTTTCAACCAAAACGGGTTGATTTGGCGCTCCTGCAGCAGCACTGGCCATGGCCATGCTCTGTTGTTATTGTGCACGTCACGGTGAGGGGGAGGAGCCTGTTGATGTGTGTGTGACGGCAGACAGAGAGAAGGATGCAGCGTCGGAGGATCGGCGGGGGGGGTAGTATGGAATGTTAGAAAAGGCTCGATCAAGTGATATTACTCAAACAGACCCATTTATTATTAACCAATGGGTTGCGTCTAGAAATGCTGGAGCGGAGTCTGGAATGGACTGTTTGTATGTATACGTGTATGTATGTAGGCCGATAAAATCAGCCCAAATTTCATCAGACTGCATCGCCCATTGTTTTAGTTAAATGAGTGCAAAATGAGTTGTAGTTTAGTGCTAATTAGCATCCTAACACGCACAAGTCTTTATTTCTTTAACCCAGAGTATCACGTTGCTTTTTTCCCTCAGTTTTTTGAAACAGAAGAGTACATGGAGCACAGGGGCGGCTTTAAAGTACTTTTCATGCATTTATCTGCATCAGAATCATCCAATTCCTGCTCCTCTCGTCCACTACTGGCATCTTTCCACATCGCCCGCCGTCTATAATTATATACAGCTCATGCGGCACAACTACTGCGAAACCTCCACAGAAAGTATCAGCTCATCCATCAGAACTTTGCAGCCCCTCGCTACAGTAATTGCCCGGCCTAATCCGGGTCAGGGGGTCCTCCGATACACCCCCGACATCCATGTTTATACAGTCAAATCTGCACACACACACACACACCCTGTCGTGTCGATTTCTTTATTCTAATGGTGTTTTCTCTTCCCGTGTGTGTATTTTCCGTCTATGTGTGTGTGCAGCCTGACCAGAACCGTGGAGATCCTGGGAGAGGACAGTCCTCTGGGGATCCACGTGGTCCCGTACTGCTCGTCACTCAGCGGACGGTGAGTCCTTCACAAACTTAACCTCTTTTAAAATGTCTTTTTTCACCCCCCAGATGTGGTTACATTACGCCGTCCTACACACACACACCGGGGGGGGGGGGATTCTGCCCCTTCGGATTTTCTCCATAACACACACTCGCACACACACACACACAATGGGAAAATTAGGGAAATTTTGCAGCGCTGCGTCGGGCTTTTATTTGGGTGTGTGACAGCAGGACGGCGGACGGGGATTTCCTTGAGCAAAGCAGGATGGGTTTTTGTGGCGGTTCTCATGACTCACCTGACCCTGCCAATCTCACCCTCCCACCCCCCCCTCATCTTTCTCTCCTCTCTCTCTCTTGTTCACTGTAACCCTCGCACCACCCCCCCACCCCCTTTTGTCCTGTCCCTCACTTTTTTCCAAATATCTCCTCCACTTCTTTCCACAAATTACTGTCATCTCTCTTTCACGTCCTCATCCAGCTGACAAGTTCTCTGTGTGTCACTGTCAGCATTTTTTTTTGTATTCTTAAGCCGTTTGTGTGTGTGTGTGTGTGTGTGTGAAGGCTCTTTTTGGGTCATCCAGCAGCTGTGAATGGCCCACGGTCCCACTTGTCCGCTGTCAGAGGGAATCCACTCAAAGCTTTTGGATTCTGTGGACGGGCTGAGATTGAGACCTGTTGGAAAACATTGGCTACGTTTACATGCAGTCAATAAGCCTTTTCTAATCGGAATTTTAGCAATAATCTGGTTGCGCGCAGCCATGTAAACACCAATAACCCATTGGTCATATTCTGGTTTTAAAAACTCAAATATTCCCAGAGTTACTTCTTTTCTCAGGCTAATATGTGATGATGTCTCCTCCTATCAGGATCTCCCCATCAAAAGGAAGATGAATTAGTGTTGTGTTCATGTTCTATCAGCAAGGAATCTTGGTCTTTGGAGTCCAGGAACTCCTTGTAAACATGGCCAAAGGCGAGAGCAACACCACGCCACACTTTTGGAGTGAGGAGGAAACCAATCACTTCATCAGTGTGATGAAAGACACAAACATCCTGGCATTTGGAGACGCTAGAAAGTAGCGAGATAGTAAGGAAGCGCCTACAAATATAATATTTTTTCCTTCATCAAACTTTCTCGCCAATATTTTCAGCAGGTTTTCCTTCCTACTGGTCAGGTGTTTGTGAAGTTGTTGTCATTCCAAAATAACACACACTTCTCGCACCAATGTGTGTTTAAAGCTAATGACGTAACACAGCCATATTGATAATTACCACATGGGATTGGATCTTTTGAAATCAGATTGGGCCACTTCCATATGTGGTTTTAAATCAGATACAGGTCCAAATTAAAATAAAAACCAAACAAAATGACCTAAACGGCTATGGCAGTCACAAAACAAAAACAAACATGGCTGACAGCAGGTTTTGGTTGGAATC
Source organism: Mullus surmuletus (assembly GCA_903171835.1). Taxonomy (NCBI): domain Eukaryota; kingdom Metazoa; phylum Chordata; class Actinopteri; order Syngnathiformes; family Mullidae; genus Mullus; species Mullus surmuletus. Next base: position 146,805 of record CAESWR010000495.1, on the reverse strand, counting down.
TCCTGCTCTGCCTCTGCATCACTGTACCCGAAGAAGCAGCTGTTTCTCCACAAAAACCCCCCAATTACACTCATAAGTTCTTCCTCTCGTCACTCGTTCCCTCGTCCTCCTCAAACGCTAACACCTGTGGCCTCCGCGTCGGATCTCCTGAGCATTCCCAAACCGGTCTATCCTCGATGACAACGCACATGGCTGCGTAAATGGAATCCGATCGAGGAAGAAATCGGAATCAAGGTCTCAGCTTTGCAGCGTGAATGCCGCAAAAAAATAGATGAATTGAAAAGCACCTTCCTCAAGAACCAATAAGTTTAAAATAGTTTTCTTTTAACACTTCCCGAGTTGAATGTGAGCAAGTTCAGTGAGATCTGACTCGGAATATTTAGTGCCTGGCTATAATGAATACGAAGCCCTCTGCACCTTCCACAGCAGAATGTGAATAATTCAGCTCCACCAGCAACGTCTGCCACTGTGATTTTCCTTTATATCCTGGACTTTAATATTGTGCGAAGAGGAAATAGCTCCTAAATTGCATTTATATTAGCTCCAACACTCCAAAGTGAGAGCGTGTGAAATTATTCTTCGACACAGCTGATTCTTCAGGACGTGTTTGTGCAGGTCTGACAGGCAGATCTCGCCGTCCTCATGCCTTGTGATGTCTCACTCCGACAGGGCGCTCGGCCTCTACATCCGCGGCGTGGAGGAGGACAGCCGCTCCAGGAGGGAGGGGCTGTTCCAGGAGGACGAGTGCATCGTCAAGATCAACAGCACCGACCTGATGGACAAGACCTTCAGCCAGTGAGTGCAGCCGTCGCACCTGCGTTCACATCCGTGACACTCACAAAACCCTTCAATGGATCACAAGAATGCACCCTCTAGGACTTTATTAGTTAATAAATCACTTTTTTAAGTTTGAAAAAGGTTTCCATTCAAGCAGTTAGCTTTACAGTATTTTTTATAGCCTCATAGCAAACATTGGCATTCCGCTGTTGTCATATTCTACTCTCTCAACACAATCCACATTAGTCAAAAAATATGAAGTGCAATGCTTTCTTATGTAAATATAGTGCTGCAGCCATCTGATGTTGTAGTATTCAGGTATTCTACCAAATATTCCATTGATTAACCACCTACAAAGTAATATTCTGAAATTAAGTAGGTCCAGCATGAGAGCCACTCTTGCTGAAACGTTTGTTTATCAGCTGAAAACCACGTTTACAAATAAAATAAAGAATCTGTTTAGGTTGGTTATTAAAATTCCACCTCTATCATAACCTTTCAGACACTACACATCTTTCCATTATTAACCACATTTATCATCCAAAAATGACCCTACACGACAAAGTGAATGTCAGTGTCACATAATATCACCAAAAAGCCCAAATCAAGTATCTCAAATAAGGATTTGCAAGCGAAAGAGATGCACAATTTTGAATTCAGCTTAAACAAAATAGATAAAAGTGTGAAAAGATCCGATTAGTTTTGCACACGAAAATGACTTAATTTGTCCTGTAGCAGGCAGTGCATTCTCTCGCCTGATCGCAAAGTAAACTAGTGTGACATGCAGGTAGGTAGGTGTGAGTGTGAGAGGGTGTGTGTGAGAGGGTGTGTATGTGTGTGACATCCTCTGTCCTCCTGGTTCCCCTGCTGCCTCCCTGGATGTCTTGTTTTCCTTCCCATTGTCACAGGGCTTATATAACCGTTGTTCTGCCATTACAGAGAACAGCAGAAAACGACACTTGGCAGATGTTTGTAGAGCTGTGTGCCCCCCCCCCACCCCTCTCCTCTTTTCCCCTCTCTCTCTCTCCTCATTCGATCTTATTCTCTCTCAGGAAAGATTTGTTCAAGATTCATTGGCGAGCAGATGTCTCTCAGCACAGTTAGATTATAGTGTCAGTGAAGCCCCCCCCCCCCCCACACACACACAGAATGAGTTGCGTGAACACAAAGACTATTTGGGTGGGGGGTGGGGGGGCTGTAACGTGATTACGGAGCATTAACGCCACAAAAGACACACCTGTAAAAGTCATTTCCACAGATTAGGGGGAGTGACGAGGGTGTTTTAATGATTGTGGTGTGTGCGCGGGCCAAACAGAGGGGCCGTGCCCGCTCCTCGCCACGCTAATGAGATTATATGCAGGGGATTTTATGCCGTATTCTCGCTAAATGGATTATATCGCGTGGAAGAAAGGTGTAGCGTCCTGTTTGCGCTCCCTCTCAAACACACACACCTTAAAAAGACAGATTTCAACATGAACCGCTCTTGTTGACGGGCAGGCAGACACATCGCTACGCGCGTTGCACACACACATGCACACACACACACCACCATTGGCAGCCATCTTTTGGAACCGCGCTCCATCCTAATATCTCTTTAACACATATGCGCCTGCACCCGTTGTCTAATCGCAAAACAATGGCATCAGCACACACACTCACTTACACACACACCTTGTCATTGTGCCGTGTTGTGGTTTTATTACAATGGGAGTGTGTTTGACTGTCATGCGGCAAGGTGCGACGCCGACGCCTGGTGTGTTTAATGATTCTAATATGCAAATTCCCTGTGAGATGAATATGGCGGGATGACCGCCCCCACCAAAGACATCCAATAATGTTGTTTCCATGGCGTCTGGCAGTTGGATTTGTATGCAGAGTAAAATCCCAACCTGTCACTCAGTTCGGGTTCTCTCAATTTAGCAACAATTTGGCAATTATGCCATCAGGTCCGTGATTTGTTGCCTATTTAGCAGGTTTGCCACATTAACGGCACGGCGAGAGCCTTATTACCTCTTCATCAAATCCAGATAAGCAGCATTATTCTCGGAAGGGGCGAGTTGGAATGAAGTGTCGCCTCTGTTGCAGACACTTAATGGTGATTATTAGTGGAGATGAAAATTAGAGATGCATGATTTTGCCTTTTCACCAATATTTTCAAACAACCAAATACTGATTTAGCATGTTGGTATATGCTTATTTAGATAGATAGATAGATAGAACATTTTCTGACACCCCACTGAGCTCTACTGCGTGCTAATAGCAGGACTACCAGATATTAATTTGATGGTTTATTCAGTTTCGAACTCATTCTCTGTTATTTGTTGACGTTGAGACCGACAATGTTGAGAATTGACACATTGAAAGTGTCAAAAATTTAGTTTTGTTGAAAACATTAGAAAGCAGACAGAATAAAAATCAAAAACTTAAAAAAAACAGTATAAGTAGTCAAACATTAAATATCACATTATTAAGTTATTAAGCGTGTAGATCAGATTATATTGAGCTTTTTCATGTGATGTCATGGTGTTGGTCCCTCTTTTTCGCTTTTATGGCTCTAAACTACACAGTGACTGCCGTCAACTGCAGTCAGTGACATTATGAAAGTCACGTGTCTGCCAAAGCTCCATACTGAATGCATCCATACACACACAAGGGCATGATTCGATGGATATCACCCACAATGCACTTTTTAACCCGATGAATCTGATCATTCTTGTTCTACCGATATCACCGCACATCAGTAATGAAATTATTAATGGTCCCCTGCTAGGTAAGTTTATATGTGCAGCATTAACCAGGTGTGTGTGAGTGGGGGGTCATTACTGGGTTCTTTAATGGCGCCAACTCACAGGAGCATTATGACCATTATACCGCCATTAATATTTGAGGCTGAAAACAACAGAAGTGTAACCCGATGAAATTTAAATCAAGTGGATTTCCACTGTTGCTAACCGAGCTGAGCGATGGTGTGTGTGTGTGTGTGTGTGTGTGTGTGTGTGTGCATGGCCGCCGACACGCCGCCCACTCTAACTCGCTTAGTGTAATCCGATAAAAACTAATGGATCATGGGATGGCAACGTCCTGCTGCACAGGTGTGGCAAAAAATGGTAACAACCGATCTCCTTAAGAAACAGGGCAGAAATACGTCGAAACACTTTCATAAACTTTTTTTTTCTATTTAGAATTATTTTTAAACGATGCACATTAGTCAAACACTCTTTAGTCGCAATCATATATGATGTTAAAAATGGGCCTGTCGTTTACAATTAGCAGGAAATCAAAGGTGTCATTTATATAATTACTGTTAAATTGGACGGCTGTATGTTTGTGATTTATTATCTTTGTGTCGTGTGTCTTAATTGAGTCATATTTGTTTGATGTACATTGAGAAAGTCATACCCGATGTGAAAGTGATTAATGGTGTAATCAGTGTAATTAATGGCATATGTGCAGCACACACACTCTGTAATTGCTTATGAAACAAACTTGATCTCTCGTCTCTCGTCTACCCCCCCCCACCCCCCCCCACAGGGCTCAGGAAGCCTTCCGCCTGGCCATGCATTCCCCCGTCGTCCGCCTGGAAGTGGTCCCCTCCTCTAACAGGGACCGCTATGAGAAGAGCCTGATTGGTCAGCTGTTCGGCGGTGGCGGCGGCGGTCCAGAGAGCAGCCCCCTCGTCACCAAGACCAAAGACCCGCCTCCGCCTGTCAAAGCCAAGCCGGCGTTTAAGCCCTGCGAGAGTCCGGGCGCCCGGCTGAGCGAGGACGCTTCCTCCCCGGAAGCTTCTGTGAGTGAAAATTCACTTGATTTCCACCATTTTTACGCTCGGTTTCACTCTAATTTTAGAATCGTCTCTTTTCAGGTCAGGTCTTTTGATCTAAGTTATAAAAGCCTTAACTAATGACTGTTTTCAGTGGAAGAAAAATAAGTGGATAATTATAACAGTAATACAAATAGTAATAGAGCATCAAAACATGGTTACAGGGCTTTGCATGGATGTACATACAAACACACACACACACAGAAATACACACACATACAGTACATAAATACATACATACTTACATGCCACAGGGGCACTTATGTTTGCAAATAATGCAAATAAGAAATAATTTGGATGCGCTTTAATATCGGCACAAATATTCTTATCAGCGGAGTCAATTTGAGTCCAATTCCGAAAACATGAACTTCATATACAATGATTCATATACAACTTCATATACAATGATGCAAAAAAACTGGTGTTCTTCTCCTCTGCTACATTTTAAATGTGTCATATAATGGGGAAAAATGAATTCATG
>CAESWR010000495.1:120106-131400 GCA_903171835.1 Mullus surmuletus | reverse complement strand
GTTGGCGACCGCCATGAAACTAATGTTTGAAACAAAGATGCTTTTCTCCACTTCCAGACATCTCACACCTCCTCCTCTTCTCCTCCTTCTCTTTCATGCTCCCTTGTTCTTTGGAGTTTTAATTATTTCTTGCACTCACAGGTCTCTTGTTTCACCTGTAATTATTAATAAAAGAGGTGGTTGGGGGAGGGGGGGGCATGAAACTTTGTTATGTAATTGGGCGTAAAACAGGAGTTTTAAATCAGGATTGTTAATTAGAATTAGAGTATTTATCTGATTATTCTTACGTTTACTTGATGATAGTCAATCCGCTCATTTTACAATGTTTCTTCAGTAGCGAGCAAATGTATCGAATCAGGGGGGTCATAAATTAAAATGTAACTCAACTAATTTCAAATTAGCCATATTTTCCCCTTGAATGTCCTTTTAAATTTTTTTATATGTATTAATTTTCTTTATTTCTAACCTTTAGCGGGTCATGCGTGATTAACATATCATCATTTCATTGTCTTGCACGTTATTTTTCTCTTCAACGTCCGTGTTTTGGCAGCAGTATGATTCCATTTTCCTTTTAGCACCATTTTGGTTTCCGGTCTGTTTGGATCTGCCACACGCTCCTCTCTCTGCCTGGTCTGTTTTTTTCCCACCACAGGAAACATTCTCTTGAGTGCCAGCTGCTTCTCTCTCACACACACGCGCACGCTAACATTAAATCATGAAGCAGTTGGCAGCTGGTGACAGAAGACTGAAAACAAAACAACTTTATTGAACAGTTTCTTCATCGGGATTATCCCCCATCCATCACTTCTGCAGCCTCGGCTCCCCTGATAACGTCACCGGCGTGACCTCACAGAATCATCCCGGTCGATCCCCCCATCTGTTACACCCTCAGAGACCTGCACACGCTCTCACACACACACCAACACGCTCACACACACGCGCACGCCCTGGCAGCTTGTTGTCTCTGTAGGAGCTGCCATCATCCCAGCGAGCAGCAGCAGCCGCCGAGGAGGCTGTAATGTCTCTCCTCCGTCTCTCCGGCTCTATCTGTCATCTCACATCTCCCCGCTTCTGTTTATCGAAGGTTTATCGGCTCCTCCATCACTCCCAACATCTGAAGCCACCGCCGCCGCCGCGACTTCCAGCCGGCTGCTCGCGAGTGTCACACACTCATGCGGCGGTGCTGTAATGGCGGGATGTTACAGTCACGGAAGCGGTTTTACACGTAAGCGAGTCTCAGCAGTCGGTCTTTATTCATCCACAAAACCGTGTTGCGCTCACGGAGGCGTGGAAGTAACATCTTAACCTCAATCGAGTGCATTGAGGAAACACCTAAACTAAACAGCAAAGAAATAAAAAGTAAATAAATGTTAGTTTAGCAACTTATTCATCCTCAAGGAGAAATTCACACTTACAGAGCTGTACACACACATCAGCTAAATAAATTGGGTCGAAAAAGGCAATAAATGCGAAATAGATTAATTAAATGAGTAAAACAGGGTTCAGCAACCGTAAACTTCTGACATCTTGTGGCTTTCTATTCCTGTGGCTCCAAACTGACTCCAACTTCATATTTTATCAGATCAATTCTTTAGAACACTCTCTGTGAAGGTCAGAGCATTAAACTTTCCAGACAATAGATATACACTCACCAAGGCATGAGTGTTACCAGGATTGGCTCATACATATACCAGTGATACCGGAATGATAGTGGAGTGATTTTGAGTGATATTGTAAGAGATAGTGGAAAGATACCAGAGTGATTTATAGAATGATACCAGAGTGTCACCAGAATGATCCCGGAATGATAGTGGATTGATATCTAAGTGATACCAGAGTGATTCCAGAATGATACCGGAATGATAGTGGAGTGATATCTGAACGACACCAGAATGATACCAGCCCGGTGCAGCCAACATCTGTTGTAGCTGTGCTTAAACCCCATCTGCCTTCCCACCTGTCAATCACACTCTGTTACCGTGAATATCTCCAGATGCTCTGCTCTGCTATTTTTCCTTTGGCTAATGTCAGGATGTTGGCGGCAACCACCTTGTGGACAAACTGTGCAACTGCAATACTCAAGTTATATGTTGCTATGAATATTGATACCGATATTTATCTGCTCGCGTAGGCCGATATCTTAGGCATGATGATAGGTTGGTCGGGCTCCATGGGGCCCCGTTCCCAGGCGTCTTCAGTGATATAGTCAAAGTTGACAGTGCTAATTGCTTGTGTTCCCACCTGCTATCAACATGGTCTCCATTCGTGTCTCTGGTGACCACTTGCGATCTCAGTCCATCCACTCTGTATGCAAACTGTAGCAGGCATGAATGCACCAAACTGCATCAACCCTTCCTGATTAAGGTATTTTAAGTATTTGATGTATATATCTTTGGGCTTTTTGGAATTCCAAACGCCGATTTCTAACACCGCTCAAACAGGAGATGCTAGTTAGTGGGTGGTCCTTCACTGTGGCCGTGGTTGGATTGATGTTCCCAAGGTGGCCACATGAGTCTCAGACCATCTCCCATTGTGGTTTGAGGATCTCAAAGCTGTCCTCAACTGGTTAAGCCTGTCCATTTGTGTCCATTTGTGATCATTTGTGTGAAACCAGCCTTGTTAGACGTGTCTTTTCATATTTTCCCCTCAGCCAACAAGTGTGCTTACCTCTTGGCAACATTCCACAAAAATCACCCAGCAGATGTTTGTGAAAACTGTTAGTGGATGTCTGTGTTTGCCAGATTCTTTTAAACATTCATGTTTGCATCTCTTCATCCGCTGTCTTCCTCTCGCCTTGCTTGTAAATGGCTCTTTAGGCACAGCAAGATCATTAGTGTCTCCCGCTAGAACCTTTACACCTACAATAATGGTGTCACCGGAGAAGGGGAGGGGGCGGGGCATCGGACCCAGGGGGCCAATCCGGGGAGGGCAGCGACAGGACAAAGTCGAAAAACCATAATGTTTTTGCAGCTTGTCGTCACCGCACAGCTCTTTGTGTGTTTGTGTGTGTGTGTGTGTGTGTACTGCATTTAAAAAGCAGCTCATGTTGCTTAGCCTTGTAAAATGGGTCCCTGTGCAGTGATATGCACAACATGAGGCTCTATACACACACACACACACACACACACACACACTTTCTCAGTGTGTTGGGATTGAATATCAACTGCAAGGTTCCTATTAAAAGACAATATTGCAGAAAGCAGGTGTACACACACAAACACACGCACACAAACACAGGTATGATGGAGTGGTAGTTTCCAGGGCAGTCGTATTAAAGCATGTCCCCACTATTACATACTGATAACCAAAATTATTATCATCCTTCTTCTTATCACCTCCACTTTTTATCTCTTTAATCTTTCCCTCTTCTCTCACTTTGGGACACTTTTTCTTGTGTTTGTGTGTTTCTCAACACACACATGTGCCTTCTCAGGGCTTAATAAAACAACACTTGCGCTCACACACACGTGCCAGCTGACATTGAGGCATCTCGTTAATGGCGCGTCCTCCTGTTGATCCATCATGGTGGCAACCCATTTAAATGTTAAATGACCATCGTGAGGAAAGTTCCTTCATGCAAACGGCTTTTTTCTGTCACTGGATAGAGTTGATGGAGGCAATACAGCTTCAGTTCCTTTTTTTATGGCAGTAAACGGTAAAACACATTATTTTCATCGTATTACACACAAATATAACCACCTATCATGAAGCGGGAAAAATGGAACAAATAGACGCATTTCCTCATCTGTCCACTTGGCTGTAAAAACCCAGAGAATATTCCAGATCAAATAATCTTTTTGGGTTTTTTTTTCTTCCCTCAGCGTGGGCTGTCTGCCTAGAAAATGATGGTGGGAAGCCGGGATGCTGCGCTTATTCATTGTTTTACAAGGAGATTGAATTAATCTTCCAAAATAAACAACCTCATGCACATTTGCATATTTCTGTCAGATTCTATAAAACGGGGACGGTTGTGACGCGCCCAGCAGAGAACTGCTGATTCCACAGTAAAATGACACCTTTCCTCTGCCCGAAAGCACTCTGATGTTGGCCCCCTAACAAAAAGAAATCATAAATCACCAGAGAAAGGTTGTTAAATCAGATAAATTAGCTGAAAAGGGAAATGTAAATGAATTATGAACATTCAGACAGCAGCTCGGGAGTCTAATTGATTCTAAATGTAATTATGCAGAGAAAGTACTTTTTTGTCTTGTTAGGTCTTTCCAAAGTTCCAATTCCATATAATTAGCTGTCTTGCAGGTTTGGGTTAGCCTGGACCAACAACTAGAGAGATGTAGGATCTGCCAGTGGGTGGTAGACCTCCTTAGTACTCAAGGGGGGAGGGGGCACCAACGCATGCATTTCAGAATACTGCTGCAGACTATTGGGAAGCACTGCCAACAACTATGACCAATCAGAGCAAGGAACAAGCCCCTTTTGTTTAGCAACCAGCAGGGCTAATTGTGAGGGGCAAGAATGTGGCAATACAATGTGTGTTACAAGACCGGGTAACGATACAATACAGTATGTTGCGTTACAAGAAGCAAGATGATAAATTGTAGTCATCTTTTCTGTCATGGGTGAACTGTGTGTGCTAGTTGAGCGAGCCATTGGGCATCAGGGACCTGTACCATCGTGAGATCTCGTATTTCAGTTGGATTTGAAGAGTTGGTGGCAGAATGGCCATGAATGCTTCCACTTCAAATATTGCGATATTTCAGTGTAGTAGTGTGTATATTTTATTACACTACTTAGCCAAAGACTTTTCTAGTGCAGCATGTAGGCTTCCACGGTAGGTACTGTAGGTACAATTGAGTAGATATGGGAGTAGGCCGACAGGTAGGTTCAAAGGGATTTCCCTGATCGACCGAGTCTGCAAAGTTAATGACACAATATTTTACAGAACATCCATCAGGTGTCACCGTGAGCAGAAGCATTTCAGACCAAAACAAAGACCTTTCCACTGGCTTTACGTTCCACGTTAGCTTTAGCGTTAGCAGCTGGTGGAGCTTACCATGTCAAACCGCTGTTGACTCTCGACTTCTGTCTCTCTTCAGCAGAACTTTGTTTGGTGATGGAACATGTTCTCTTGGTTGGAACAGACTTTCTCTGTGCACTGAACAATGCGCTAGGCGGAGCTACGCAGTGCTACGCAGTGCTACGCAGTGCTACGCAGTGCTAGTATCTACGTTTGGCTTTAGCCTTGGCAGCTGGAGCGGCTCTCCAGACCAAACCAGTGTTGACTCTCGGCTTCGGTCTCTCTTTAGTAGAGCCTCTATTGGTGATGAAACAGGCTTTCTTTGTTGGAACACCTAACAGCCGAGCTAGCTGAAGCTACGCAGCGCTAGCATCCTGAAATGAAATATCGGATGGAGTAACTTTAACATGAAGTCTGCCCACTGTTAGTAGAGTGAGTCACAGATACGTTCGCAGCCCTAAGTGAGATGTTTAGGCTGAGCACCACTCTCATATTTGCGGCGTTATTAAGTTAATTAAGTTACCACCGGCAGCCGCTTCATGGAAACATGGAGAAACACCTTAAAAACTGTGAATGGAGCGCTCGCACGGATTGAACAAACGAGATATATCATGTTAATTAGTGGGCTTTAAATGTGCTGTTAGGCAGATTTAATTAGCTCTGGACACAGCCAGGCAAGCTGTTCCCCCCCGCTTCCAATTCTCTCTCTGTGATAAATCATCAGTTATGTTAATAGATGAGAGAATTCCCTCTGTAGCAGCCCTCGGTTTTTCCTTTTGTTTTTCTGTTCCTGATCTGATTCACGGCTTTCAGAGAAATACTTAAATTGACGATCAGCTGTTTTGATTGAGTGTAACAGCGCTGCCTCTCCCTCTGAGCCACCGGCAGCATCCCTGCCTCCTCCCCCTCCTCCTTTCTCTCCACTCTCATGTCACTCACAATTTTTCTGACCATCTTTTACGATTTTTGAGTCTCTTTTTCCAAAGACATGTGCCGGTCATTTCATAGATTTTGTTGTTGAATGCTGTTTTCCCCAATGAAAAAAACAACAAATGATACAAAAAGACGTTTGCTTCAGCGTTTCACTCAGAGAAATTAACCCCCGCCAACTTCTGATGGCTCCTTACAAATGGAAAAGCTTTTAGTTTGGCTTTTGGAGGCAATTCCATCCCATCAGCTGACCTTAGTCACACGCCGCTCTCCCTCTCTCAGAAGGAGGAGGTGTCCCGGGGTCCGACCTTCATTCCGGAGAACGGGAAGGAGCACCTGATGTTCGAGGTGCCACTGAACGACACCGGCTCGGCAGGGCTGGGCGTCAGCCTCAAAGGAAACAAGTCCAGGGAGACGGGCGAGGACCTGGGCATCTTCATCAAGTCCATCATACATGGCGGCGCCGCCTACAAGGTGACACACCGCCGCCAACACGCCAACACACACACCCATTACAATTCCTGCTTTGGTGGATTTGAGAAGCATGGACGAATCTGATGGTCTTAATTGAATTCTGTATTCTGTAGAAACACACACACACACATTAAAGCACCGTGACCTCCTGACCAATCCCAAAGTGGCTGTAAGCGAGTGTATTGATCTCCAAATAAGGTCAATGTTGAAGTTGAAGCTCTATTTAGACGAATTTCATTCCAACATGTAGGTTATTTAGAACAGTGTGTGACACTTTTGTGAATTGTTAATTAATTTTATTAATTTATACATATGTAAGAATTTGCACAGACACTATAAACACTATCAGATAACACTGTTAGAATAACCAAACTATTATAAAGTATGTTCATGTAAAGCACCACTTGCAAAGGACCAATATGGCGTAGTTAGTGTTTGCTGGATTGCAGGACCTGCTGTTTATTTTTAGGTTTAACAAAAGAAAGAACGAAAAAAGGTAAACGCCCCCCCCCCCACCCTGGTGGAGGTTCTCAGCCCCAGTGCTGGTCTCCACTTAGCCCAGCAAAGTTCATCAACTAATGGAGACAGCACTTTTAATTGAAAGCATCTGTAAAAAACAAAACAAAAACACCTGGAAAGGGAGACGTGCATATGTGTGTGTGTGTGTGTGTGTGTGTGTGAGTATGGCTGCTCTTCAGTCAGCATCTGCTTGTGTCTGACTCGCTCAGAAGCCAAAAGTGTGTGTTCACAGCTGCATCCAGTCGAGGGGACGACCGGCTTAAACCCCCCCCGTCTCAGCTAACAGAGACATTTGCGACTTTTCAGTGGCTGAGGGAACCAACTTCACCCACCCACAGGAGCTCCTCACACACACACACACAGCTTTAACACACACTCAGCACACACTCGCATTTGCTCCTGGATCAATATCATGTCCAATATTCCGTCCAGACCGTTACTATGACAGTTTCACCTGCTCATTTATTATTTATTACTAAGGATGGATGAAAGTGTGCTTAATTATACGACATTAAAGGCGCATTTGACACTTTGAGGCCAATCCTGACAGACACACACACACTGATTGATTGATCCATTTATGACCATCACAGCATCATATTTTGCATCTGTAATATAAAGGATTAAGGACTTTGACGTGTGTGTGTGTGTGTGTGTGTGTGTTTCAGGACGGTCGCCTGCACGTCAATGACCAGCTGGTGGCAGTGAACGGGGAGTCGCTGCTGGGACGCTCCAACCACGTGGCCATGGAAACGCTGCGCCGCTCCATGTCGCACGAGGGGAACATGCGAGGAACCATCCAGCTAGTAGTGCTGAGGTTGCTGAAGGTGAGCACACACACACACACACACGCTCGCACTTAAAGTTTCAGTCTTAAATGAGGAGTGACGTACAGCGGCGTGTCAAGGGGCGAAGCAGATTCATATGACACGTGAGATTCTGGTTTTCTCGTCACATACACAGAGACACACACACACACACACACACACACTTTAAGTCTTAAATGACGAGTGATGTGCAGTGCGATGATAAAGGAGACACACACACACACACACAGACACACACTCAAAGTTTCAGTCTTAAATGACTACTGACGTACAGCGCCATGATGAAGCAGATTCACACAATATGTGAAATCCAGGTTTTCTCGTCTCACACACACGCACACATGAGCACATGCACACACACACACACACACACACACACACACGCACACACACAGACACGGAGTCAGGATCGGACGCCTGCTGTGACAACATGCGCGCTCCTGTCATCTGTCAAAGAACAAACATGGCGGCGGCGTTTATCCGCGCGCTGTCTCTCACATCGTCTCCTCCGGCTGTCATCCACTAACACATCATCTCCTCTCTCTCTCCTCTCTCTTTCCTCTCTCTCCTCTCTGTCTCCTCTCTCTCCTCTCTCTCTCCTCTCTCTCTCCTCTCTGTCTCCTCTCTCTCTCTCCTCTCTCTCTTCTCTCTCTCCTCTCTGAGCTCTATTGACTCTTTTTCTGCACATTCTTCGCATACTTGACACGAGTCTCCCTGCTCTCTTTCCTGCTCTCAGCAAGAGTGCATTTACACTTCACATTAGTGTGTCCTTGTGTTTGTGTGTGCGTGTGTGTGTTTGTGTGTGTGTGTGCGTGTGTGTGTGTGTGTGTGTGTGACGGGGCGTTCGTCACTCAGCCGCGTCTCTATTCTTTACAAGTGAGAAAGATTCTTTTCATCACGGCGGCTTTTCAGCTGCTGCCTTTTTCTCCGAGCTCCGGTCGAGTGTTTGTACAAACGTCGGCGCGCACAAAGCTCCGGCGCTCGGCGGCGGCGGCAGCAGAGGTGTGAATGACTTATCTTTGCTTTGTGCGGCGAGCTGGTGGTGGAGAGGCCGCCTGGCACACTACAGTACCTGTGTAACACACACGCAAGCACACACGCACACACACTCACTTAAAGTTTCAACCCTAAATGACAAGTGACGTACAGTGCCGTGATAAAGCTCGCACACAAACACACGCACTTACGCACACGCACACTTAAAGATTCAACCTTACATGACGAGTGATGTACAGTGCCGTGATAAAGCACACACGCGCGCACACACACACACACACAGGCAGGTGGGCAGTGGGAGCCACTGTTATGAGGTCAATGGTCAGATTATTGAGCTGCTGGTGAATTTAACGCCGTTTTCCGTCAATCCAGGAATAAATTGTTTTGAAAACAGCGGAATTTAAAGCACATTTATAATTTAGAGTTTGTGACTTTGCTGGATCAACAGGCAGTACTTGCTGTAGAAGTAGATCCAGTTTTATACTTGTGCTTTTATTGGGAATGGAAATAAATAAATCGGTATAATTTTCAGGTTTTTCCTGTGTTTTCTTGCTGTGATATCGTGGGCGTTTGTGGGCAAATTAACCGATGAAAAAGACTCACTTTCGATGAATAGCTTTGATGAATTTAGTTCTCATCTTATTTATTTTTTCAAACAGTTTGGCTCAAACTTCTTATGAGTAAAACAAAATAGAGCATTATTAACGGAATCATCTTCATCTTCTGTTAAAAGTGTTAAATGTTTCAAAACAGTTAGGTAGCAGCTTACCGAATTAAAATAAATTCAAGTCAATTGATTTCACTTTACTTTACTCACTTTATTTTGTTTTATTTTATTATATACATTTTTCTATCCAAACTGTATTTTGTTGCTCAAATCCATCACGGCTCTCAGATTTAAGTTGTTGGCCGGGACATCACTCTGTAAACGTTACCAAGGCAACAGAAGATGGCTGCTACAGTGGGATTTAAAACTTCAGCTTCCTGCAGAAATGTATACCCCTCTCGCAGTGAAAAATTTGGAAATTTGATATTATTTAGCATTGAAATTGACAGTTGTTGCAGTGAAATCGTAGCACCTTTGGAGTTACACTACCGCAATAACTGCGTTTTGCTGCTCACGGAAAGGAGCAAAATAAGCAAAAACTGGGAAACCTGCTCACACACAAACTTTAAAACGGTTGCAGGTGTGTGTGTGTGTCTGTGTGTGTATGTGTGTGTGTGTGTGTGTGTGAATCCATTCTCTTGAAGGGATAGTTGCGATTGTTTGACATGAAGTTGTATGAGCTCCTCACCATCAGTGTGGTTCATCAGCAGTGACTTTTCCCCAACTGCGTCCCGTGAGCCGAGTTCCGGTCCGATTTCGGTGTTGCAGAAAGTAGTTCCGTCTCAGTGCGCCCACCATCATCTGTTTCACGGTGTTTACATGCTCGGAAGGAGACGCATCGGTCTCCTTCCGTCTCCTTCCTCCTTCAGCTGATGGAAAGGTGCGCACCGGCATAGGAAGGGAGGGAAAATAGTGCCGGGTGAGTGCGAGGTCGGACCTTTTCACGGTCAAGAATCCGTGATGCAAATGGTTTGGTCTTTTGAACGCATGTTGTATCCATGTGACCCCAGCAAGTAGACGGAACTACTTTCTGCAACTCCGAAACCGGGCCGGAACGCCGCTCACGGGACACAGTTGGGGAAAAGTCACTTCTGATGAACCACACTGATGGTGAGGAGCTCATACAACTTCATGTCAAACAATCCCAACTATCCCTTCAGGAGAGGAAGAGAGGAGGAGAGGGGAGGAAGATGAAGGCGGGGAGATGAAAGGCTGCACCCGAAAAGCCTCTTCATCCCTGGCCGGCTCCCTGTTATCTCCCTCTTCTTTTTTTTTTTCTTCTCCCGGCTGCTTCCCTCGCTCCGTCCTCCCTCTAAATGGCTGTTGCTCTACACCTTAGCGCCGAAGTTGTTTAGTTAAAGTGCCTCTCAGCCGGGAATCGAAGATATTTATTTATTTTTTTCTTAAATGAAAAAAGTCGCACCTCTTCTTCGCCATTTTCCAGAAACCTCTCCCAGCAGCACTCCTGCTGTCAATCACAGGCTTTCACTTCTCCTTCCTCCTCCTCCTCCTCCTCCTCCACCTTCCACCAGCAGAACCACAAACTGCTTTTAAGTGGAGCAAATGAGTTTTGAGTGCCTGCGAGAGCGGCGCTGTAAATGACATCAGTCCACGATGGAGGTGAAAAACGCTCTATGGTTGGGTGTGTGTATGCGTGGGTGTGTGTGTCTGTGTGTGTGTGTGTGTGCAGCGGTGGTGAAGAAAATTGGAAGGTGGTCCCTCTCAGCAAGTTGACTCACTTTGGTTTATTTTCTTCTTAAAGGGATAGTTGGGATTTTTTGACATGAAGTTGTATGAGCTCCTCACCATCAGTGTGGTTCATCAGCAATGACTTATTCCCCACTGCGTCCCGTGAGCCGAGTTCTGGCCCGGTTTATTTGTTACAGAAAGTAGTTCTATCTAGCTGCAGGAGTCACACAGATAAAGCATTTTGCTAAAAAAAACCCCACAAAAAAGTCTGACCTTG
>CAESWR010000495.1:69074-85277 GCA_903171835.1 Mullus surmuletus | reverse complement strand
CCTCCTTTTAATCTTTGCATCATTCAAATTTCTCCCCTCCCCGTCTGCTCCCCCGAGCGCCGGCTCCCCCTATCTGCGTTTGATTGCGGGCAAAGGCAAATTGGTGCTATTCAGCCGAGTTCAATCTCGCCCAGGCTGCTGATTTGCAACATTCATCCGAGGCCGACCTTGTCCAGCCTTGCGGTCTGGGGAAACGTGGCCGCTGATTTTTTTATTTATTTATTTTTCCAAATTTTTTTGTGCATGGGTTAACTGCTCTTTACTTCACCATTCACACATTTGAATCTCCGTCCGATCCGTAAAGAAAGCCGCCTGCTGGTGTTTTGATGCAAACATCACCTGCGACCACACGTGTTGTATGATCAGATGGTTAAGTCTCTACTATCTGCCCACTTATAGACTAATTAACAAACATCCTTGATTGCCGTTGAGTCATAATCAATGAATTATCTGAGTTTTATGAACAGACAGCATGTGAGCTTATAGTGTTTAATTTACGCTGTTAGCAGACATTACCCTCAAAATGTTTGTTTAAATGGCCTTTAAAGTGGACAGCTGGCTCTGGCGGCCACCTGCCAATCAGAAATGCCAATCATTTGTGTGTGTGTGTGCGTGTGCGTCAAGTGTGAAAGAGTGTTAACATCCTAACATCATGAATATTCATTTTGCGATAAAACATGATTGGTCACACAGAGTCAGATGGTCGTCATATAGCTGGCACATGTTTGCTGTGAACCGTTAGTGCGTGTGTGTGTGTATGTGTGTGTGTGTGTGTTCTCTGCAAAATGTGTGTAATTCCTTCTTCCTCTCTCTCTCTCTTTCCCCTCTCTTACCAGCTGGTCATAATGTGACACCTCTGTTAGACTTAAAATGCTCCATCACTGGGACTATTATCCCATCTCAACAGTGGGGCCCATTAGGGCTGACTAGCTCCATTGTGGGCTCTATTATGGTTCAGCGTCATGGAAGGCTTACTTGCCAAAGTCTGTGCGCATTGTGCGCCTGCTCGCGTGTGTTTGAATGTGCGTGGATGAAAGCCTTGATGGTAGAAAATGGACTTCCTCTGTTGCCTATCTTTCACCGAGTGGGAACAAGCCATTAAGGCCCAAATCATCTGCGAATATGAGTGTTTTCCAGGGGTGCACTCTAAGGTCTCATTTAGGCGCCCTTTATGTGTGAGGATAAATATATCCATTTAAAACAAAACCATCAATGCACTCACATGTGGAGCCAGAAAGGGTGGGTAGATGTTGCTCAGTGGGAGGCACCAACCCACCAGAGCCGAGTCCGGGCTTTTCTTTCCACGTGTATCTAACGGGTAGTTAGCCAGCGCTAATGTTACATATATAATCTAGTTGTAGTGGAGCCGAGTGTTTTAAATTGAGCTCTACATTTACATATTTGATGCTAAAATGCTAACCTCATGCTAGCTAATGCTTACATCGCTTGAATTATCCAATTTTCAGTATTTGGGCCTGAGGTTTGAGTATTTCTGTGTAAAATTAGCTAAGTCCATCACCTACAGAGCTCTGATATTTAGTGAATTACCTTTTATTTGTGGCCTTTTTCAGAAGAGTTTAAAGAAAGAGGGGGGATTCTCCACAAGATGTACGGAAACATCCCCAAAGTTAGGCTCCAGGTGGCAAGTTTTAACAGTTTCAGATTCTATGGTGGGTTCTATATGAGGGTCCTCAGTGGGCAAAACTCCTGAAACCTGAACCATTGGCTACGTTTACATGCAGTCAATAACTTAACCGGAATATTAGCAATAACCCTTTTGCGCGGCCATGTAAACACCACTAGTGTGGCTGCTTTGATCGGGATATCCCAATTAATTTCAATGAGCATGTATACAGGAATAACCCTGTTTTCTCACACATGGAAACAGGTTATTTCCAGTGTTTCAGTAACCAGAATATTGACTGCATGGAAACATAGCCAGCGTGGCAAGTCCAGTGTTGGCGGCCATGTTGGCAAGGAATTTTGACCACTACAACTGAAAATCTATGGATGGGCTATGTTGGCCTCATGCTTTTCAGTGTCTCCATTTTGTCCACATCTGTAAGCATTCACGAAAAGTGTTCCATCTCCATTCATACCTAACGTTCGGCATGAATGAGACTGAGATGGTGTTGGAAGACAGTTATCGTTTCCACAGACCATCATCCTGTGACATCGCTGTCGGGTCCAGGCGAAGCAGATGCTGCAGGAAACAAAGCTCTGCTCAGCTTCTGACCGGACTTTGTCTGTTATTGTTTCATAATTAGTGAGAACATGCTTGAAAATGGGGAAGGCACCGCCAACTGTCCGTCAAACGCCATGACAGGAAGTCACTGGGGTGTCACCGGGTGTTGTCACGCCTGCCAATCAAGGCCCCGCACTAACGTTTGCATGCCCATGCTCATTATGGCGGCACTCTGTCAGTCATCCAATCCCTCCGGGGTCCATGTGCTTATGATGGCAGCGGGAGGCGTGTCCACAGTGATGGTGGGAGGGGCTAGAAGAGCAGTGAGAGTCACAGATGTTCGCGCTCGTTTGCGACTCATTTGTCTGTCGGTTCTGCTCCACATGGGCTGGACAGAAGCGCGGGTGTGGAACCGCCCTCTGCTCTTCATGGGAGCTGCCATGACTGTGTGTATGAGTGTGGGTGTGTGTGTGTGTGTGTGTGGTTGCTGGATTGCTGAAACGAGTTGACTTTTATTGACGTTTTATAATGTCACACTGTCTCTCCATGGTTCTTGTTTTAAGGTCAAGTTTAGTCTCTGTTGCAGCGTGGCCTCCGTCAGGCATCACAACCTCCCTGTGTGGCCGCCATCTCTTTGTTTTGGTATCACTTTAATACCAGCTCCTTTACACATGTTTTTAATCAGTTTCATGGACAGAGCTACACTGCACTTGTATTTTTAGCTAAATGCCAAATTAAAATTAATTACATAAACATTGTGGTTTAAACATAGATTGCCATTCAACATAACAATTATCTAAACAGGCACCTGCACTCAATCTGAAGCTCTCATTGTTTGACGATTGAAATTTGGTACAGAAAAATTATTTATTTCCAGAACTCAATCAACCTCTACCACAAATATATTGAAGATTGGTTTCCGGCCCTGAAAGAAACAGAATATATTGAAAAAATAAAAATAAAAAAGGAAATAAAGCCACGATAACAAATTCACTATTGCTTGCAATTATTGATAAGAGGCATGCCAGTATATTTCAGCAATTATGAGGAAGCCAAACAAAAATCATTCATATCAAACATCCTTTTTCAACAACATTCAGTGAATTTGTAGTTATTTCATTTTTTTATGAGTGCACTGGTAGGACCCGCTCAGAGGTCACATGGAGGTCATATGTCTTCACACTTTGTTATGCTGCGTTCAGGAGGACTGGGAACTCTGGGTTTCCCAGTTTGAACAGGGTATCCATGCAGTCTTGAAAAGTATTAAAAGTTGATCAATCAACTCTGGGGAATTCAGCCCGTTAAAAAGTATTAAAAAGTCTTATCACCACTTTATGAGGTCTGAAAATTGTGAAGGCATTTTTCTGAATTGGCTGTCAAAAGAGTTTGTGTCCAAAAAAACATTGTAAAAGATTGAGTTTATTTTATTTTTAAAGAAAAACTTATTGACGTATTGAAATTAACTTCAAGCTTCCTGCACAGTGTCAGACATAAACATGGACAGGGAGGACTGAGAACTACGTTTTTGTGTTTTTTGGGGGGAAATGAGCAGAAGGTAAAGCAGAAAGAAGAAACCATCTTGGTAAATGAAGACAAACCTGCACGTATCTCTGGCAGACTGAGCTGAATCATAACCCAGTCGTCAGGCTCTGTGACGGCGTATGCAGTAAAAAGTCTCTGAAAAAACTTTGAATCCTGACAGTGCTGACACATTGATGGAGATTTATAAGGAAACCTGCTGGTCTGTCTAATGAATAAAAACTCCTTTGAGGCTTCTGGCAGGGAACACGGCGAGGAACACGTAGAGGAACACGTAGTAATCTTCCTCAGTACATTTTGTCTCGTGTTTTGATCAGTGAGAATTATGTAAATATATTATTCACAGCAGGTTTTGCGGCGCTACATATTGTTTACTTTACAACTCTTCATAGGGAGGCAAGACAAGAGGTAGCAGGCAGGTTCCTCACTGGAATCGACCAGCAAAAAGAATCAATGGCTGGCTTTTCTTTTCCTTTTCTCTCCTTTCCCGGCCTACCTTTTCCCCCACAGATGGAAGCTTTAAGAAACCTGAGTACATATTTCTAATTAAATCGTTCTCACATGCTAATGCATAGCCTTACAGATTGTAGTGTGAGGTCATGAATATTCACAAGTCCTCGTTCTGTTCCCACTAATGATGGCGTAAGAGCGATCGCATTCACAGTCAGCTGCTCCTACCGCACCGCTCGCTGCGAAACAATAGTCGAGTGATGTTTTCTTCGCTGGAGTCCAGATGCAAGCTCGTCTGGTGTGATGGCTTTTTCACGCAGGTTTTATTCCAATATACCTCCATCAAGCATGATCTATACACCATCATTTTAAAGGGAAAAATAAATATGAGAAACAAAATATAGCCAAAGACATAATTTATTCTCAGCTCTTGCGTTTGGGAGGTCCACAGGGTCTTATATTAGGCACACGGATTTTGCCTTTCACCCCGTTGCCACCATACATTTATCAGCATCTGTGCAAACAAATATTATGATATTGATTTGTAGCTTTTATCAAGAAATGTCAGTGCAATAGTTTTAGATTGGAGGTTATTATATACATATATATATATGTATGTATATATATATATATATATATATATATATATATACATTTACTCTTTGAAGTGACCTCAGAGGGACTGTAGTGGAATAATTTGACCTGGTGATAACCCAGAACGAAAACTCAAACTTTATATTATGGTTGAAAATACCAATATTTCAATGTAATATTTTCTATACATAAATGATATTGAACAGAGAAAATAATTGTTCCCTTGGTAACGGTGCAGACTTCTGCTCCATGTTAGCTTAATCGTGATATTTCAGGATGGAAGTTCAGGTGAGGTGAGGAGGGTCACTCAGGTCGCGGTCATGGTTACAGTTAAAGCCTCGCCAGTCTCCAGGAAATGGATGTAAATCAAAGTAATGTCCTCTGCAGCGATGGAGGCACGACTCTGTGGGCGGGCACATGTAACAAAATAAAGACAGAGCGGCAACGCTCACCATGGGCTCCTCTTTTCTCTCCACTTTTGATGCTGCAGATAAATCAAACATCGTCACAGATGGCGGCTGGCTTGTAGTCATCAGTGTTATTCGGCGAGACTGACCCCCTCCCATGGAGGAGACACCTTTACACAATGAACACGGGGACGTTGGAGAGGGAACAGTGAGGGGGAATAAATTAATAAATGAGGGAAGAAAGCAGGAAGGTCAGCAAAACATCTGTGTGGGCTCTGCCTCCATGTGGGCTCTTAATCTTCAGTCTGAAATGAGTGTACAATTAATTGCTTTAATCAATTATCAATAGAGGGAATATGTTTCAGCCATCCGACTAGGGCTACACTATTAAAACTCATTTCAAATACAGTATATATTTTACGATTATTTTGAACAGGATTACATGTGCGATTGGAATTAACATTTGATAAACATATGGAACTACGAGTACAAGTTTCCCCCACAAACATGTAAATCTACACATATGATGTCATGTCATTTTTTCACAATTTGATGAGGGTTCAAACTCTCTCTGGCGCTGGAGTTCGCTATGGAGCATTACAAAGTACGTCTGATATGTATGCCAAACACCAGAAAAAGGTCTAGAGGGACAACTGGTGATGGAGCGTGTTCTCTTGGTTCGAAGAGTCTCTGTCCACCGAACGCTGAGCGAGGCGGAGCTACACAGTGCTAGCTTCTAAGTTTTGCTTTAGCCTTATAGCAGCTGGTAGGGTTCTCCAGACCAAACCAATGTTGCCTCTTGGCTTATGTATATATTTGGTAGAACTGTGTTTGGTGATGGAACAGGTTTTTCTCGGTTCGAAAAAAACACTTTGTCCACTGAACGCTGAGCAAGGCGGAGCTACGCAAGGCGGAGCAATGCAACGCAACGCTAGCATCTACGTTTCGCTTTAGCCCTAGCAGCTGTAAGGGCTCTCCGTGCTAAAACAATGTTGACTCTCACTTTATCAGAGCTTTGTTTTAGAAACAACAGATTTGTGAGTCTCTGTCCGATGAACTTCTAGCTAAATGGAGCTATGCTGTGTTACCATCTGATTCGCTCCTCCAGTGTTTGGCCACGCCCCACGCTCGCTCGCATTTATATACAAGTGCAGGGTCTCACATGCACTAAAATGAATGCAGAGCCAGGCTGACCACCAAAACAGAGAACAAGAAAACTTGAATATCAACAAACACAGAGGGAGTTTGACACCATGACTCCTCCAAACCTGGAGGTTGTTTGTTGAATTAATGTATAGAACATTGTATCGAGCACCTTTAATCAGGTTTTAAGCAGATGCATTTCCTCCCCTAATTGTCATTATTTAGATTTAATTCAGAATGACTTAAAAAATATATATATATGATAATAGTAGTTTAA
Organism: Mullus surmuletus; assembly: GCA_903171835.1. Classification (NCBI taxonomy): domain Eukaryota; kingdom Metazoa; phylum Chordata; class Actinopteri; order Syngnathiformes; family Mullidae; genus Mullus; species Mullus surmuletus. Next base: position 78,682 of record CAESWR010000495.1, on the reverse strand, counting down.
GGAGATGCAGCACACTTTGGACAGAAAAAAAGTGAACAGTAGGAGAAAACGAATTCGGGGCAGGAGAGGTGAAAGAGAGGTAGTAGTGAAGGTAGCAGTAATTAGAGCAGGGCTTATCCCTTGAGAGGCTGAACACACACACACACACACACACATACACACAGAGTTATACTTCCTCACTGCCCACTTAAATACCTCTATAGGTGGTAAATAGGCTTATTTAACCCTCAGGCCACATTTAGCGTTTCAAAGTAATGGTGCACGGCTCAAACAGTCATATTAAATCAGCCGCTGAAGTCTTCCGCCGCCACGCTCGAGTGGCTAAAACAGTTCCTAAAAGCAGCTGGTGGCAGCAAGTGGAGACAATAAGGCCCTACATCAATAAAGTACAAGGCAAACCATAAAGGCCAGTTAGAAGGTCATTGTTTGCATTGTGCCGTTTGCAACTTTACTGCATCAATCATCATGTCTATAGCTGCTGCAGTGTGAAATATAAAACATACTTAAATGTGTGTTCGCAGCATTTCCTGTTTAAATAGCGAGTTTTTTCAAAAGTTTTTTCTCATTCAGACTTTGTGTATAAGAAATTATAGATCAATTGAAATGGATTTGATCAAAAACACAATCTCAGACATTAAATTCCAAAATATAAATGTTATACTCAAGTTAAGGACTCGTGCAGCACCAGTAATGCTGAGTGCGCTGGTGATTCTGACCACAGCATCAGCTTGTGTGGTTATTGATGTGCGGCTCTTTGAAACGGGTCTGTAAGTCTAGTTGGTGTCAGCGTGCCATCTTTTTATTTTTTTTATTTATTTATTTATTTTTTTATCAACGCTTCGATGTACAGTACTTACGAAGCAATATCTCGATGTGTAGCATTCTGCCAAATCATCGGCCCACGCTCACTTTGCATCAGTGTTGAAACACTAAACAATGACAATGATGTTTTGAAGCGGTCAAATCTAGGGTCAAGGTCCATATTCTGGTTAGTGAAACATTGGGAATAAGGCGTTCCCATGCGTTAGCAAACAGGGTTCTCCCTGTATCCATGGTGATTGTAATCAATGGTGATATGGTGATCAAAGCAGCCACGCACGGAGAAGGTCTGCTACAAACCCTGCTTGGCGTAACTTCCCGCTCCCCTTTTTGTGGATCTGTCTCTCCCGCTACTTTCTAGCGTCTCCAAATGCCAGGATGTTTGTGTCTTTCATCACACTGATGAAGTGATTGGTTTCCTCCTCACTCCAAAAGTGTGGCGTGGTGTCGCTCTCGCCTTTGGCCATGTTTACAAGGAGTTCCTGGACTCCAAAGACCAAGATTCCTTGCTGTGGAGATCCTGATAGGAGGAGACATCATCACATATTCACCTTAGAGAAGGAGGAACCCAGGGGGAATAATCAAGGGGTTGTTGGTGTTTACATGGCAGCGGGCAACAGGTATTTGCTAATGTTTGGATTAGAAAAGGTATTTTACTGCATTAAACATAGCCAATGATAGAAGCAATAAAGATGTTTCAGGCTAGCATAGTGTCCAAACAGATCCAGGTGTCCACCAGTTGGAAATTCCTGGTTTTTTTTCAACTTGCTTGTAACTTACAGATAGAACCACTTTAGTCAAAAATATTTAATTAACTCATCTGGTTAATTAGGTCTGTCCCCTGCCCTTCCATAATCCACCCTGGCAGTGTTGTAGGGAAGCAGTACCCTTTCATTCCATGGAGTGGGACCTCCCAACCATCCAGGCTCATAGAACCACTGGCATAGATTGATAGTCAATAAGTGAGAATACAAGGGGGGCTGTTGAGGGGGTGGGTTTTCACTGGCGAAGTAGGTATAAATAATACGGCAGTTACTGAGCTTGCCAATTGGATGCTTCGCAGACGGTCAGCTGATTGATAAGCCGTGTTCACATCTAGCCTGACTATCTGTCCTGAAAAAACTAACACAATGCTCAATTTCTCGCTGTCTAGATTTGGCAAGAAGAAAGAAGAGAAGAAGGAGGCAAAGGCGGCCCTGCAGCGGCAGAAGTCCGACATTCTCAGCGAGCTGGAGCTGGAGAGGATGAAGGAGGAGCGGGAGAGGTGGGTCCAAATGATACTTGATCATCAGTTCATCCTTGACTTCACATGTTCTAAGCGTGTTCCCGCATGTTCATTAGAATCGAGGCGGCGCACCCTGAGCTGCGAGACCACCAGCAGGGCGGCGGCAGCGGCAGGCCCACATATCCAGATGTGGAGGACGACGACGCGGACCCCAACTACGCCCGGATACAGACCTTCAAGGAGCGTGACACCATTTCCGCGCCTCCACCGCTGCGTCAGTCGCCCCCCTATGGCACGCTGCAGCACGTCCACGCCCGCTCGCCGTCCCCGCTCGGACCCTCGGTCTACCCGCCGCACGGGCACCACGGGGGCGAGCTGGGACCCCCGGAGGAAGACCACCGCGACAGGCTCTACGCCAAGGTCAACAAACGGGGGGCCCGAGCCGCATCCCCTCCTGTGGCGTCGCCCTCCAATGACAGGTGAGGCTCGCAGGTCAACTGTGAACACTTCTTCTTCTCCTGTTTGAGGATCGCAGTCAGTCGTCCGTGTCGCCAGCAGTTTTCTCAGGGAATTTTTCCATCTGTGGTAGCGAGCGCAACCCCCCGACAGCAAGAGCAAAACTAATCATGAGTTAACAGACGGTAGGGTTGGACGAATATGGCTGATTTTACCGCAACTCTCCTTCAAAATAAGAGCGTTGTTAACAATGGAAGGATTCTCTGCAGAGAAAATCGGAAGACCTTGCCAATTCAACGTTTTATTTGCAACCTGTGACCAGATTTCGGTGCATTTTGTTCCTGCCCTGAGCCTAAAAATAAGTTTTGGTTTGGGAGATTGAACATAGAGGAAACCTTGAGCCCAATAGCAGTTTAGTCTACACACGCTTAGTGCGTTGGCATGGCAACGACAGTAATTACAGAGCAAACTGACCAAAGCAGAGTGTATGGATGACATTCTAACACTAAGTGGCTGTGGGGAGGAAGCAGCACGGAAACCAGCCGCCGCTGCTCATTGGTCAGCTTCGGCCGAGCTGCTTTGTTTACCCCTGAAAGGTTGTTTTTAGCCCGCCTGCTAAACGGCTAGCAAAACCGCGAGCAGATATTCGCCACAATCTGACAGAAAAATCATTTTAATCGCCGACTCCACCTCTCGATAACCTCCCAGCACTTCTTCTCCTCCCTTCGCTCCACTTATTTCTCTCTCTCTACTTTTACAGTGCAATATCACACTGCTGATGCGTCTTATTTCTTGCCCCCGCGTGCCGCCTAAATCAGGTTTATATGCCACAGGGCAGCTTGTGTGTGTGTGTGTCTAGGTGTGTGTGTGTGTGTGTGTGTGTGTGTGCGATAGGGAGACAAACACACAGACAAAAGGAAAGATTGAATTGTTTGCACTCGCTTTGAGCTCCAGTGTGAGCGCTCATGCCCACTGACATACTGTATAGTGTGTGTGTGTGTGTGTGTGTGCGAGCGAGCGTGTGTGTGAATCCCTGCAAAAGTGGAAAAAAAAAATCACCGCAGGGCTGAATCTGTACCTCTCAGCTCTCTTACTCCTCTATTATGTTAGTCACAGCTCACTTACTTCAGAATATATCAGCTGGGTCGGATATATTCACACACGCACACACACACACACACAAGAGGAAGTAAACCTGTTTGACGGACACTTCCAGACCTCACACAGATGTTTTCCTGTGTTGTTTCCCCTCATGCATAAACAGTGTTTATCATCTTGACCTTGACTGCATGAGGAGGTTTTTTTTTTTTTTTTAACCGTGTTATTAAGTCAAATTGGGGAAGCAAAGTCGTCTTCCTGCCTGCTGAGGATGGTGTGTGACGCCCGGTTAACCGTCACACACTGCAGGGGCGAGTAGAGTGTGTGGTCCGACAGAGGTTTGCTGCGGTCTGTGAGCTTTACCGTGCATGTGTGTGTAGGTCAGTAAAAAAGTATTTCTAGAGCAGGATCCACAATAAAATCACAGGGACTTCTAACACAGTTAAAAACAATAATATAAGCAGACAAAAAACATACAAACGTGGGAACAAAACAAAATAAAAGCAGGCTGACCAAAATACAGACATTGTTTTAGATGTTTACCAAAAACTACACATGATTCAGTTACAGAATTGCTATATTGGACTAACTGTATTATTGGTCAGAAGACGTCAGTGGCTACGTTTACATGCAGTCAATAAGCCTTTTCTAACCGGAATATTAGCAATAACCCGGTTGCGCGCAGCCATGTTAACACCAATATCCTATTTGAATAACTGGAATATGCCCAGATTTCGGTTTGAAAAATCAAATATTCCCCCTTTGGAATCACTTCATAAATGTGATGAAAGACACAAACATCCTGGCATTTGGAGACGCTAGAAAGTAGCGGGATAGACAGATCCACAAAAAGGGGAGCGCAAAGTTACGCCAAGCAGGGTTTGTGGCAGACCCTCTCCGTGCGTGGCTGCTTTGATCGGGATATAATTAATATCACCATGGATACAGGAATTACCCTCTTTGCTGACACATGGAAACCCAATGTTTCACTAACCGGATGGACCTTAAGCCCAATATTGACTGACAGGAAACGTAGCCAGTGTCCATGTAATGGTGTGAAGAAGAAGAAGATCACTGATACAGACCAGCATGGCCACGTAGAGCCTTCAAAGTCGGCAAAACACAAAAAGGCATTTTGGACGTTCCAGGGAGGATTTACTAATGCGTTGGAAGAGTCTGAAGGGGAGCTAATAATGCATGAATGATCAATTCCAATTGTGCCTTGGTCAAAGATCTTAACCTCGCAAATTTCCCGAGTTCAGAGAAGCGCGAGCAAGTGACCCGACTGACATCTGCTTCCAGCGACTGGGCCTGATCAAAGTTATCCCCTAAGTTCCACAGACTACGTTTAACATTAATACTGTGTGTGTGTGTGTGTGCGTGCTCGATTGCTCTTTTTGCAGCCGTTTCTATAGTTAATGAAACTCTCTCCACCCACCTACACCCATATTTAGTGTATTTCACGAACTGAAGGTAACAGAGTACTCGTTCAACAACATTGAAGAGGAATTCTACTCATCACATCACGTTTGATCTGATAACTATTTTAGATTTCGCCGGATTTTCACACTTTCTGAGTCCTTTAGAACTTTCTCTGATTTATCCCCTAGTTAATTACTTTTCCCCCCACTTCTCCCCCCTCCTTACTGTAATTAAAAGAGTCCTAATAAGTCTTGATTTTGAAAAGATATATAGCCCCGGTGGTGATGGCAGATAGTGCCACTCATTTATCATCACTTCCTGAGAGCTGATGATGCAGGCAGAGGGAGGGCCGGGTATTGGTCGACGGTAATCGATGGTGCAGACTGGGGAAAAGAGAGCGGTAAGCGTGTCAGCAGTGTGTGTGTGTGTGTCTATGTGACTGTGTGTGTGTTACAGTGCGTCAAAGCAGACCTGAGCGGCGGCAGCAGTGTGCATGTGGCAGATAAACGAAATCGCTAAGGAGTCCATTCCTTCCATTCCATCGGCTTCTGTGCAAATGAAGCTCAGCGATTTTACACTCGCTGACAGAAAGCTCGAATGCAGCGTCGGGTTTATACACAGACTGAGCGGACAATGTCAGTCAGCTCATAGGTTTGTGGAAGCTCAAGAGTGTAGCAAGTAAAGTTGGCTTATGTTGAGATGTGAAAAAGAAGAACAGACCTGAGACTGACTGATGTGGCGTCTGGGTCTGAGACTGGAGGCCTTTTTAGTGGGTCTGGGACTGGAGGTCTTGTGAGTGGGTCTGGGACTAGAGGTCTTGTGAGTGGGTCTGGGACTGGAGGTCTTGTGAGTGGGTCTGGGACTGGAGGTCTTGTGAGTGGGTCTGGGACTAGAGGTCTTGTGAGTGGGTCTGGGACTGGAGGTCTTGTGAGTGGGTCTGGGACTGGAGGTCTTGTGAGTGGGTCTGGGACTGGAGGTCTTGTGAGTGGGTCTGGTCTGGGTCTGGGACTGGAGGGCCTTGTCAGTGGGTCTGGTCTGGGTCTGGGACTGGAGGGCCTTGTCAGTGGGTCTGGTCTGGGTCTGGGACTGGAGGGCCTTGTCAGTGGGTCTGGTCTGGGTCTGGGAGTGGAGGGCCTTGGCAGTGGGTCTGGTCTGGGTCTGAGACTATAAGGCCTTCTCAATGGGTCTGGTCTGGGTCTGGGTCTGGAAGGCCTTGTTAGTGGGTCACTTCTGGGTCTGCGAGAGGAAGGCTTTGTTCGTGGGTCAGGTGTGGGTCTGGGACAGGACTGCTTTGTTAGTGGGTCTGGTCTGGACGGCCTTGTCAGTTGGTCTGGACTGGAAGGCTTTGTTAGTGGGTCTGGTCTGGGTCAGGGTCTGGGATTGAGTGGCCTCTGGATTTATCTAAACAGAGCGGTGGAGACCACCACTGGCAGCCTTTTAGACAGCTATAACCAATCACTTCCGATCATTGGTAGATTTATTATTTCCCCCTTTCTTTGATGTCTACGGTCTTGCTCTTGTCCTGGTCTTGGTAAAGTCCCGGTTTGTGTGGTCTTGACTACAACCCTACTGAGACCTTAAAAACAGTTTGCTCTGTGAAAAAGACCCTTTAGAGCAGATTCATCCATTAATTTATTAGTGAAAGAGACACAGAACTTTGCAATGCTTTCCATAAACGAGGTATTTCTCCTCCAATATTAGTATTAATACACAGAGGGCTTCTTCAGTACATCAAGCACTTTGCAAAAGTTTGAAAACGGATCGGGGGGGTTGGGAGGTTGATGGTGATGCCGGAGCTCATTTTCGAGATGTCACCAGCCTCCATTCGGCGCTGACAAACTCCTCGCTGTGATAATTGCACCTCGGCCTGACCTTCCGTCCACCCCATCTGTTTGCTGAGATGCCAGCGAGCGGCCGTCAGTCTTCAGAATCCAGCACGCAGGATCCGATGAAGCTCAGATCTGGTGGGGCTTCAGCCCGGCACATCTCTTAATAAAGATGATGAAAATGGCACATTTGATTGATAGACATCCTTTTAAAACACATTATTCTCACATATTTAGTCCATTTGAATATTTTGAACACAAAGATCCGGTTTTAAAACATTTTCCAGAGATACTTTATTATTTTAAACCACATCTTGACCATTCTCACAAGCATTTTAAACAAGTTAAGAACTCTGATACAAGCAGCCCACTCCAGACTCAGCTCCAGCACTTCCATATGTAAGTCATTGGTTATTAATAAATGGGTGAGTTTTTCTCATAGCTACTGTTGCTGACTATTGTTCTCTGTTTGAGTAATGTCACTTGATCAAGCCTTTTCTAACATTCCATACTACAACATAAGTAATACAAATATGTAGGGTCGTGCTGATATTGGATCGATATTGGTATTGGCCACTACTCAAGGCTGCAATATCGGTATTGTATCGGAAGTGAAAAAGTTGTACCAGGACACTCCTAGTTCCCATCTTTTTTTGAATTTTTGTTTGTCTGTGTGCCACTGCCTGACACACCCATCATTGTATCGTCTCACTCACTGGTCTTCACGTTGACTGATTGGAGCTCAACAGCGCCGACCTACCGCCAATGTATCACCATGTTACTCTTTGGTCGGGAGTGGAAGTGCACCAATAAACAATATACAATAAGAGCGAGCGCAGCGAGAGAACACAGATTCCGAGCGGTCGCTGACGTTGGGGGGGAAAACAATAGAGTGGGCACGGCGTGGGCGGTCCCCAAAATGGGCAGCCATGCTCTAAACTTTCTCCTTTGGTCTTCAAAAACCGGCCCCCAGGATCCAGAATCGGCTCAGATCTGGTTCCTGAAAGGAAGAAACCTAGCACTGCTCCGGTAGCTGGCGGTGCCGCCCCCCCCAGGCTGTGGGGGCTCTGCAGACGCCCGTACCCGCCACACAATCCGCAGAAATCGCCGGCGTAATTTATTCAACTGTGCAGAAAATAAAGATAATGAAAATAACAGCGGGTTGGATCGATGAGACGTGGGCGAGCGCGGCGGAGGCGGCAGCATCTCGGAGTCGGCGACCTTATGCTACGCGGCTTTTTTCCCCCCAGCTAGCGGGTCTTCAGACAGCTCCAACCTGCTCAGGAGTGTGTGTGGTGATGAACATTGAAACAGGCGGCCCTCTGATCGTGGTTAGCCGCTGCTGTTTGTTCCCCACGTGCACGTCGGAGCGCGCACGTGGGTCTCTGGTGAATTTGGCTCGTGGTTTATGCCTCAAACAGCGGTTAGTAACCACACAGCACGGGACCACATTTAAGATGCACGGCGCATGCACGGCGGAATTTAATGCTGATTTTTGTATTAAAACCCTCACACACATAGACATCATACACACACACAGCAAGAATTACACATAGCTGGGATCTATTCTCCCGCACAATTGCTTTTTTCCTATTCTTAAATAGGATAAATTCTTAAATTTACCTACTTTTTTCCGCAGTCAGAAACACTGTGTGTATCAAATCCTCCACTTAAAGCTACAGTACGTCCACAACACTGTTTTTTTCTGACTAAATGTTCTTAAATTAAGCTGAAAAACAGCTTTACTGTGCAATTTGTATCCGCAAAGAGGCACTTTCAGAACAGACGCACCTGCCCAGTATGACCTTTGACCTCAGCGCACATGGTGACGCCACTTACACGTCACCACAGTAGGATGTGTGTGACGCTTTGGGGAACTTTCTGGCACTATTTTAACAAAATCTATGGTCTGTCAAACGGTTGTGATGTCATAAGTTAAGATCATTGTTGTAAACAACTGATATTTTGAAAATCAGGAAACATTTTCATAACCTTTGGAACATGTTTAAACGTGATTTCTTTTGTCGCTTTTTCTTGTTCTTGCTTTCCCCAGTGGTCTCGAAGTTTTTTTTTAGTATGAAAGGTTCAACTCAAATGCAACTGCTGTCCTTTTTTTGGGGGGGTGGGGGGGTCAGTGGAGGGGGCGGGGCTAAAGGATTTGTTGAGATTTCAAAGTGAAGCGAGCTATTCTTTGCCCACCTTCTGCATTCAAACACAGAACCTCTCTCATTCTTCCTTTCACGTCGACCATTTTCTCCATTTTCTTGTACACACACTCACACTCACACTCACACACACACACACACACACACACACACACACACACACACACAGTCAATTTTCTGAAGTGACCACCCAAGCCTGGGATGAGTGCTGCCCACAGTTTTCTTGAGTGGGTAGCCCCCCACCCTCGCCCCTAACCACTACCATCACCACCACCGCTACCTAACCCTTCCAAGTGCCCCTCGCAGGTTACCATAACAACCACGACCCCTGGCTCTCAACCAATTAGAATACAATCAGCGCGGAGTGGAGCGAGCGTGAGAGCGGCGCCGGCTGCAGCGCGCCGCTGAGAGATGAGTTGAAGGCAAATAATATCGAGAAAGACGACGAGGGGCTGAACATGAACAGTACTGCGATCTCCTCTGATCTCCTAAGAAGTACTCGGGTCCAGTACGGCGCTCCGGCAACACACGGGTCAGGCCGCTTTTATATGCGCGCGTTTTTAATCTGCGCTGGAGACGTTTTAATTCAGATGGGCG
>CAESWR010000495.1:33284-43483 GCA_903171835.1 Mullus surmuletus | reverse complement strand
TGTGTGTGTGTGTGTGTGCGTGTGCGTGTGTGCGTGTGCGTGCACGGCCATAGCTGCAGGTCAGGAGGTTAGTTATAATCCCCAAGTCAGACAAGATGGGATCAGCGCCGACTCAGTGGACCCAGACACATGCTTTCGTCTTCTGGGACACACACACATACACGTACACACACACATACACGTACAAACACACACACACACACACACAACTATGATATACATCCTCTCACTGTCTCCGTCAATAATAGAGACACACTCATTCCTGGACATTTATGGTGCCTCTGTCTCCCCCCCACATTCTCTTTCTGTCTCTTTTCAGTCCCCATGGACCACTGCACAGCTCACACACACACACACTCACACACACTCGTACATACACACACGCTCACACACTGACTCATGAGGTAATCTTAAGCAAGGTTCCATGGTTATGACTGACTGGAGCAATTAACGGCTGACTCATTGTCAGAGATTTGGAGCCATTAGCCGTTAAATCATTCACACCGACTGACCGGCGGAGATAGAGCGAGTGTGTGGGTGTAGGAATTAATGTGGATGTGTGTTTGAACAATGCTTCCAGGAGGAGGATCCGTGTGTGTGTGTGTGTGTGTGTGTGTGTAGCAGGGAGTTAAGTATGCGCTCATACGAAAGCCTCGACAGCCTTTTTCGCAGAGCGGTGAGCCAAACGCATCACGGTTTGGTGCCGGCCAAACCACAGGCCTCCATACGATCGGGAGGGGAGACGCCAACCTGGTGGTGATAGAAATCCCCTCACACTCACACACACACACACACACACACACACACAGTTACACACACTCATTATCTATGAAAATAGAAACGCCTAAAACATAATTCTGCCTTAAGCCTATCACTGCGGCGGCGTCTGGGGGGAAAAATTAATCAGACTGTTGCTGAAGAGTCGTGAACAAATGGGTAATAAATCACAGTTTCTCTCTTTTCTTTTCTTTAATTTAATGGCCTGTTTATATGTATTATTGGACGAATATAAAAGCTTTTTAAAAGAAATGCACAATTCCTTATACAGTATAACTCACTAAGTGATCTGATGTATTTAGAGAATCCTTGGTTTGCAAATCATCCAAAAACAAACCTCACTTTTCGTCCTTCTCTTTCTCAACTTTGACAGAGGAATTATGGATTTCTTAAAGTAACTTTATTGCTAAATACTTTTTTACTTCCTGCACCAGTTATTTAGAAAGAGTTTGTTTGGAAATACCTTGAGCGCGGTACACACAGAAAGACAATCGGGCTCTTTTCGCCCCGACTTTCCCTCCCGACCGAGGAGGCACACGCCAGATTAGCATATATTTTTAGATGATGCTTTAAGACGATCCTGTGGTCTGAGGTGTGTTAAGAGTGAATTTGTCCCGGCTCAGGAAAGGGGCGGAGCCAGCAATCGTCAATATTAAACTTGTTCAATATTTATGACCAAAAATCTTCACGTGTGTGTGGAAAGCCGACAACTCCTGAGTCATGACTGTGAATTTCCGTATTGGAACGGAGTAGGGGTGTCCCAATCCCATATTGATATCAGATATCAGTTGCTGAACTATTGTTCTCTGTTTGAGTAATATCACTTTATCAAAGCCTTCCCTACATCCCATACTACAAAATAAATGATAAAAGTATGTATGATTGGTGCTGATATCGGATCGGATCGATACCGGTATTGGCCAGTACTGAAAGGCAATATATTGGAATCTTATCGGAAGTGAAAATTGTTGAGCTTCCTGGATGTTTCTTCTTCTTGTTGGATCACATTTGATTATAGATTTCTGGCCTGGAGGTCTAGGTTCTCTCGATGGTGGGACAGAACCATGGTGTGTGTGGTGTGCTGTGCTGTGTTAAGATGATTGGAGCACATGACACACAGTACCATCAAAACTGCTCAATGCCTGATTTTTATCTTCATATGTGGCCTCTCCAGCAGATACAACATCTCTTCAGATTTAGAAAATCCTTTTGTTGAAAGCAACACTTTCGTTGCCACATTATCCCCTGGTCTTCTCTATGAATGAGACCAAGTGTAATCATGTGTCATCCAAAGCAATGGCATATTCCATCCATGTTATTATTGTAAAAAGTTGCATAAATTGGCAATTTATGACCGTTATTTTGAAAATATGCGACCCCTAATCAGCGGCCTTTGACTGACGAAGTGTTAAATTACATGATTACCGGCTGACGTTCTCCTGGAGGGACGTTTTATTATCTTAGTGATGATTAATATCATTTATTTCCATCTGTCTGATCATATTCATGCTTAACAAATCAGACGTTGCTCAACAGTTACGCAGTATGAGAGGTTTGGGCGACTACTTTTTACTTCTTCTGGAGTCGTATTATTGTAAACCAACAAAAAATCCCCCACCCCATCCCCGCCCTCTGGTGGTTGTTGGCGCTCCTCTTTGCTCCGCCCCCTCCTCGCCTCAGATGTAAACAACCGCGTCGATTTCAGCGATTGCACCCTCTCACTCAAACAGATCACAGAATGGAACCAGCAACCTCACACCACATCTGTAGCTGCTTAAAACAGAAGCGGGGGACAAAAAAAATAGCGGAAGGTGCTGATTATAAATGACGTGATCCCGAGATGAAAGGGTCCTCCTGAACCGCCCGACCCGCCGACCCGACCCGCTCGCCACCGAGAGGAGAGAAGAATAGACGCTGTTTGAGAGGAGGACGGGAGGGCGGGGGGAGGGAGGGAGGGAGGGGTCACTCATTTTCAAGGAAGATATATTGAGGGGAGGGGGTTAAATAGAAAGTGAGGCAGATGGATGGAGGGTGTGTGTGTGTGTGTGTGAGAGAGAGAGAGAGAGAAAGAGAAGAGAGAGTTGCATTGTGTCATTATGGAGGAATGTTAATATGATTAGTGAATGACTCTGACCTCGCTGTCTGGGACTGGTGCCTGGCTGGTCTGATGACCGTCGAGCGTCTTTTACACACACGCACACACACACACACACACTCAGACACACACACACACACACACACACACACACACAGAGTAGTGAATGAAAGGGTGAAAGCATGAATCGGACACGTACACATCGACACGTACACACACACACAGGGATTGCAAGAATGAACGTTGGCACACAGTGAGGGAAGCACACTTTCTGTTTCACACACACACACACACACACACACGGAGTAGTGAATGAGAGGATGAAAGCATGAATCCAACACGTACACATCAACACACGCACAGGGATTGCGAGAATAAATGCTCTCACGTTAACACACACACAAGCACACACTAACACACACACACGCGCTAACACACAGCCTCCCTGACTGGTGATTTGTGTCTTCTGTTTGCCAGCAGGGCAGAATGAGTCAACATGTCAGGACTGATTAGCAGCCGCTAACATGCGTGATCGGCCGACCAAGTTGAGGTCGCCGCTGCCTGCCGCTGCTCGCTCATCACGGGGACACGCCGCCGCCGCCGCTGACGGTTCGTTTTTCGGCTTAATCTCTGAAACGAGAGACACAATTCATCACGTCCTGTCAAGAAGATACTAAAGAGGCCGTGATTTAATTCAGGGGTCGGCCGAACTCGGCGGTCTTCGGGAAAAATTAGTGACGCTCGGTTGTTTCAACGCAGGATGAGAAGCGAGTGTTACGATTGGAGGGAAGAAAACAGTCGGTGCCAAACGCTACTGTTGGGCCACGAACTGCTTCACTGAGGGGAAAAGTCTCTCAGACAAAATAGAGGCTGAGTTTTACTGTAGAACCTGAATTTCATTAGCATTTCAATAGTCCGACTCCAACAATTGTTTCAGAAATATGATTTGCATCATTTTCATTGAAAGCAGTGAATTGCAACAAATTGAACTCATTTACTTTAAAATGATTTAGTTTTCAGATTTTTAATATTCACACTTTGAATTCTCACAATTTCGGTTTCCACAATTCAACTTATGCATCGCATTTGCCAGGTTTGTTCAAGTAATTTTTCAAATTCTTTCTCAACAACACAAACTTCAAATACATTTCATATTAAAAACATTTATTTATTTTTTTGCTTCAGGTTTATCAGAAACAGTATCTGCGTTTCAATGGAGGCAAATGCCCCACCCTGAGCCATGGTTCTTTTGAAAGGTTTCTTCAGTCAAAGGGAGTTTTTACTCACCCTGTGACCAAGTACTTGTTCTCGGGCCTCTGTAAATATATATATATTTATAAACTGTTGCAGAGTGTGATCCATTGGGGTTAAGGTCCATATTCTGGTTACTGAAACATCGGGAATAACCATGCGTGAGCAAACAGGATCTTTGTAATCAATGGTGATATGGCGATCAAAGCAGCCACACACGGAGAAGGTCTGCTACAAACCCTGCTTGGCGTAACTTCCCGCTCCCCTTTTTGTGGATCTTCTATCCCGCTACTTTCTAGCGTCTCCAAATGCCAGGATGTTTGTGTCTTTCATCACACTGATGAAGTGATTGGTTTCCTCCTCACTCCAAAAGTGTGGCGTGGTGTTGCTCTCGCCTTTGGCCATGTTTACAAGGAGTTCCTGGACTCCAAAGACCAAGATTCCTTGCTGATAGAACATGCGCACAACACTAATTCATCTTCCTTTAGATGGGGAGATCCTGATAGGAGGAGACATCATCACATATTCACCTTAGAGAAGGAGGAACCCAGGGTTTTCAAAGCCGAATATTTGCTCATGTAAACGCCTATCAGTCATTCAGTTGGGTCATTGGTGTTTAGATGGCCGCACACAACCGGGTTATTGCTGATATTCTGGTTAAAGAGGCTGATTGACTGCATGTAAACGTAGAGTGTGACACGCTCCTCAAAGCTCTTTGCAGGACGAGGGTGAAGGTGTGAGTCCATGAGCATATCTGGTGTGAGGATCCAGCGCTGATGCAGATTTTTAAAACGCTACATTCAAAATGTGTCACAGTCGGCTTGTAGGAGCGAGAAAAAACGTGTGTTAAGTTAAAGTCCGGTTGTATGCTGAGGTCCAACAACAGGCGACTCTCCACGTGGGATTACGGGTGTCGGCGGCGCGAAGCGGTGCGGCGGCCTCGTGTTCCCTCGCGGCGAGGAGGGCTTGGAGAGCCGCGTGCACTGGTTTCTCCTGGATTAGGTTTGGGTTTCCTCTCAAAGACAACCCCGGGCCGTGGAGTTGGCAATGCGGAGCGAGCCCAGAGGTGTGAATGTGAGTGTGAATGGCCGTCATGGGTGTATGTGTGTGTGTGTGTGTACGTGTGTGTGTGTGTGTGTGTGTGTGTGTGTGTTGGCCCCGTGATATACTGGCAAACGCTCCGGTGTGAAGCCGAGACGCCATCCAGCTCCAGTGTGATTCTGCTCAACAATATCAGCCGCTCTTTGTGCTTTGTGTCAGTCCTGGACTTTCTAATCTTATCCTTCAAGATCCTTTAAGAAAACGTTCTCGATCGTCCCCAACGTCCCCTCCCTAAAAACTGCGGTAAAAATAACATAGGCTATATTAGTATTTTTTCGCTTTAAATGAGTCAATCTTTTTATTAATCTTCAGCCTGAAATATATATAATATATATCAAATATTAATTATTTGGGGGCATTTTTACCCCCTCAATTCCAGTTTGTTTACGTAACTCGTCTTAATCAAGGTAAAATACAAAATTCAATTTCCATAAAATGCAATTCAAGGAGGATTTAATTATTATAATTATTATTAGAGCCTCAGATGGTCAAAGATTAGCAGCAACATTGTATTTGAGGCATTCTTATTTTTTCTGCAGTGACAGATTTTAATTAGATCTCTTATTAGTTCCTGGGGACCAAAAGTGTCTCCTTCCAAAGGACTGCTGCAAAAATATCATATATTGATATTTTTTCCAAATTAAAATGCATCAGTCTTGTTAATCAGCTTCAGCCTGAAAGATACATATCAAATATTGATTATTTCTTAGGGATTTTGACCCTGTAAATGCTTAAAAAACATCTGGACCATGCGGCCATGGTTTGCTGCTGCCTTTATAACTTTATATCACACACACACACACACACACACGCACAAGCCCTGCATGGGTTCCCATTTGGCTCGTTCGCCTATTCAGCAAAGGGCGATATCAATATCACGTGCAGAAATAGAAATGATCCTTTAATCCAGCGTGAAAGCCTCTCGGGTTGCGCCACTGTTGGCAGAAAACGCTCGGAATAATACGTTTTATTATGTAGAGGTCGAATTCTTGGAAAAACTATCTGCGGTTCAGGCCAAGGTTGAGTGTTTATGTGTGCATGTGTGTGTGTGTGTGTGTGTGCATTTGTGTGTGGTTCCTCTCAGGTGAAGCTTAAGAGTCTTGATGTCATTATGTTTTATCAAATTCAGATTCATATTGAGCTCTCATGATTTCTGCACGGGATTTCCGGAGACATGCCAATCCGAAAAGTAACACACACACACACACACACACACACACACACACGCTTTCGATGTACGGCTGTTGAGTGATGGGTTTCGGTCCAGTGGAGAGTGTTATCACCGCTGGGCACTGCACTGTGGGCACAGCAGATAGCCAACCCGCCGTGTGTGTGTGCATGTGTGTGTGTGTGCGCGTGTGTGTGTGTGTGCGTGTGCCTGTGTGCGTGTTTGCTCATGTTTTCTCTCCCTCCATCCAGATTGTTGGTTCAGCTATATCGCCGAGGACGCCTCCAGAGTGTCAGATGTGTGTACCTGTGTGTATGTGTGTGTGTGTGCGTGTGTGTGTGTGTGTGTGTGTGTGTGTGTTTGTGCGAGAAAGCAAGGTTAAGATTGAGCATTCAGAGATTGTCAGCGATTCCTAAAGCGGCGTGCGGCTCTTTAGCTTCCGACAGCGAAGCGTCTGACGTTGAAATGTGGTGAGTCATCTGCCAGATAAGAAAAACTGCGAGAGGGGAAACAGCTGAGACTTTCAAAATAAGAGTCTGAGATCTGAAAAGCAGCTGAGCGAGGGAGACGGACCCTCAACTCGGAGTCACGCAGGCATCGAGGAATCTCAGGAAGCACCTCCAGCGCGGCGCAAAGTGCCTCTGTTATGTCAAACACGGACTTACTCGGCAGAATCAATCGTGCCGAGCAGAACTTTCAGCCGCTTTGAGCAGGAAGTACAATTTCTAATCAGCGTTTGGCTTCACGGGGGCCCGTTTTTCTGCACAGCTGTTCAATTTTTCAAGCTCCTTGGCAGGCAGGTAGAAGCTGGCGCGGCCCAGAATCCTCGTTATTCCTGCAGGAGAGGATCGAGATGGCACAAAGTGAGCGCGGCGTGTGATGCACGGCGGGCAGCGATGGCGGGAGAGGAGCCCCCAACCTCCACATTCACTGTTTGTGTGTGTGTGCGTGCGTGTGAGGCTATATAAATGTAAATATGAGGTGCTTTGAGTACTACGAAGGCAAAGAAAGCACTCTATCTCGGAAGAACAGTAAAAATATGCAACAACGAACCAAAAAATACTCACATTCCACATTTTTTATTGCACCCTTTATTTAACCAGATAAAAAAACCTATTGAGGTCAAGACCTCTTTCACAAGGGTGACCTGGCCTGGCCACATAATTGTACTTTATTATCTACTCACTTTAGCAGGTTTAAATACTTGAATGTACTTTAAAGAAGAGCGTTACCTTCATGATACACTGTGAATCTCAGGTGCGGCTCACAATCACATTTTACCGTCAGCGTTAGAGATGCAAGGACGACTTTTTTGCTGCTCTGATCTGAAACATGATTTCAGTTCATTTTGAGCAGGTCACGACCTCGCGCTGCCATAGTATGTGCATGCACTCTGCAACAGGGGCTGAGAAAAACTCCCTTTAACAGGAGAAACCTGGAGAAAACAACAACTGAGGGTGGGCGGGGCCATCTGCTTTGATTGATTTCCAGACTCTGATTCAGATATCTGTGTGTTGGTTTTCAATTCAAAATATTCAATTAAAACTGTAGAAAAATAAACCAGAAATATCAATGATAATAACAATAATGATAATAATAAATGATTTGTATAAATTGATTAAATATTATTTGAAATATAATTTTAAATAATTACAAAATAATACATATTTAAATAACTTGAATGTGAATGTGAAAAGAAACAACAGAAAAATATTTGGATAAAATACCTAAATAAAAGAGAATCGAATACTAACTTGGGGGAAAAGCCCCTTTTAAAGGTCACCTTCTATGGGGTATTTGACACAGTTTCATTTAGTTGCCAGAGGTCCAAACACATTATTTAAAACGTTTTTTCCCGCAAATTCAGCTTTTTTACTTAATTCTAGTCTAAAGTCTAGAAGTCTAAAAGTGTCTCTATGAGCTCTCCTGAGAGCGGGCTGTTTCTGTGCCTGTACCTTTAAATGTCAGTGAGCTGTGTGTGGCCACGCCCACTCCACTCTCCTATTGGCCAGGGGATGGGGCTTTCGCTGGTGTACGTTCTTAGCGAACAATACTCTGTTTTTAACGGTCGATGACTGTGGCTGGTAGAAACCCCGTTGTTCAACCGTACCTGTTTGAACCAGAATAGGTTCCCGTTTCCGAACGTTTCAGATTCTGCTTTGAGCATTTCCAGCACAAATAAAATCCGGCCATTGGGTCCTAAGAGGTTCAACTGAAGGAAATAAAAATGTACATTGGTGCTCGTTGATGCAGCCAATGACGCTGCAGCTTCTCTCCTTCCTCTGCCGTGTTTGTTACCGATGGTTTGCGGAATAAACGATGACGGCCGCTCGGTGATTCAACGGGGGAAGGGGGGGCGGGCTCATCCATCTGGGGGGCTCCACTACAGCCGGGGGGAGTGGCCAGTCACTTCCACCTCACACGTCTCCAACGCTCACATCCGCTCGTTTCAGCTCACAGTGGGCGAAAGGTGGAGGAAGCAAGTAAATGAGGTGACAGAATTGTTTCATTTTTGACACACATGACTGTTAGAAAACCTTCAGAGAATGAGTGTGGTTTACCTTCTGTGAACAGAAGGTAAACGGTAAAGGTCCTTCCCTAAAGATGTCCAGTGAGTGTAGGGTCCTCGGGGGTCGGCGGGAACAAACAGTCACAGAAATCAACAACCACTTCCAGTTAAAAGAAATAAATACATTTTTAGAAGCGTCAACTCCACAGAAGGTTCAGTTACAGCTGAGGAATGTTAGGAGGCCGTTCACAGACTCCGGATTATTGTTTTCGGTGGATTTGGGGAGTTTCTGGCAGCACGCTGACGGCTCTTTGTGTTGTCAATTCTATTATGACTTTGGGACCAAACACGCTAAAACAGCTGGTGTGTGTGTGTGCGTGCGTGTGTGTGTGTGTGTGGTGAGAAACTATCCTACACAGATTTGATGGACTTTATTCATTGTTGCTCTTACACGTTGACGATGCGTCTCCTTTCTTTGCTTTCACGTTCCGTCAATCACGGATCCTGAAAAATGCTGCCGAGCCGAACGCCTGTGTGTGTTTGCTGGATGTGTGTGTGTGTGTGTGTGTGTGTGTGTGTGTGTGTGTGCGGGGAGAGATTCAGTCAAAGTGGACTGAAATAGAGAGGATATTTCAGTGGCATGCTGGGATATGGAGCGAGCTTGAGCTTATGTAACTTTGGCATTTCAATACAGCTGTCCAAACTGCTGACTGAAAGAGTCAGTTTCACTTAATGTTTTTTTGTGATAAGAGAAAAAAAAAAAAGCATGACGCACGGCCAAGAATTTTCTTTCCAAATCAGTGTAACTAGCGAGGCGGAGAAAACATTTTACGTTCCCCTCCACTTGGTATTTTCTCATCGTGCTCACTCACTTTTGGGCCTGTTTTTCCCTTAAATCGCCCCACTTTCGCACTCTCATTGCACTTTCAAAACTCTCACTTCTTGCTCATTAGATTCCCACAGAACGATAAATGTACCCTCCCTAAAAACTGCTGTAAAAATAGCATATATTAATATTTCTTTCCACTTTAAATGAGTCAATCTTTTACATCAACTTCAGCCTAAAATATACATATCAAATATTTATTATTTGAGGGGATTTTAACTCTCTAAATGCCTGTTTGTTTACGTAGTTCTACAGTATTTTAACTGAAAAAAAACCTGAATAATTTCTACAAAATGCAATTCAAGGAGGATTAATTATTGACATTATTGTTAGAGCCTCAGATGGGTCAATGATTAGCAGCAACATTGAATTAGAGGCATTCTTACTTTTTCTGCAGTGACCGCTCCTTCCA
>CAESWR010000495.1:0-10624 GCA_903171835.1 Mullus surmuletus | reverse complement strand
AGTCAGCTTCAGCCTTAAAGATACATATCAAATATCAAATCGTTTTAAGAGGGTGAAAATCCCTAAAAAACTATTATCCAGACATTTTATCTGGACAAAAAACATCCCCAGGAACTCTTAAAGGTTAATTTTTACTGTGTCACTGGTTTCAAATCCCCAAAGCATCCTGATGCGCGTTTGGTGAGTTGTCCCTTTCGGAGCAAAATAAGCGATAAATCAGTAGTAGCAGCAAAGTGCGGCGAGCGGTGCTGCTTTCTAAATATACCCGGAGTGAGTCAGCATGAGTCGGGCGCTCCAGTGTGAAATCCAAAAAGCCGTCACTAAACAGAAAGATTAACCCAGAAATGTTCCCCGTCTCCCAGATTTATGTCTGGAAGGAACTCATCTTTTTCTCCCTCTGTCTTTATTTATCTTCCTCCGCTGCCTCTGCATCGCTATTTACATTCTCTCACCTGCTGGCAGTTTCGCTCGGGGCGCCGCTGACCTTCTGAAAACGGTATTATTTTGCCGTCGGGCCCCAGAAATAGCCGGCTGGCGACGCATCTCCAGTGCCGATGCACGTCTAGGTATACATGCCTGTGCACCTACGTGGGTGTTACATTAGATTGGTCCAGGAATAGCTGTGTGCCTGCTTACTCAGGTACTGTACTTTGACTCAACATCAGTGTGTGTGTGTGTGTGTGCGTGTGCGAGACGAGTTTTTGGTGGCTCTAAAATTAAAACATGATGCAGTCATGGATGAGGTTTCCTCCCCTAAAGCGCAAACACATCGTCTGACAAACTGGCAGCAAATGTCGTCATGCAGGAGAGAGGAGAGCGAGTCTGTTTACAACCACGTGAGGCTCAGAGTCGCTAAATCAGCCCGCTGAGGACGGAAGATGCACCAGAGCCGTAGATCTGAGATGGTCACGTGTGAAGTGGGACTGGAACATTGGGTGAAACACTCCTATCATGATGCAGGTGCCATTTAATTACTCCTGGAACTAGTTTTGTAGTTCATAAGAATGGTTCTGGTCTTAACACCGACCTTGAGACCCTTTTTTGAAAGTCTTGGTCTCATCTTGGACTCACAGGCATTTTCACTGGGTCTGGTCTGGGACTGGAAGGCCTTGTTAGTAGCTCTAGTCTGAGTCTAGGACTAAGTGTCCTCTGGATATAGTATCCAGACAGAGCAGTGGAGACCACCACTAGCAGGCTTTTAGACCCCAACAACCATTCACTTCCAGTCATTGGTAGATTGATTATTTCCCCATGTTGCTCTGCCTTCTTATTAAATGTCTGCATGTGATTTCAGTCACTTGAGAAGCCACATTCACACACACCTGACAAATCCACATCTGATTGTGCTGGAGTAGGAAAACAATGAGTGGAAATAGCTGCCTATGCACCAAGAGACATGGACTCAGGGTTCTCACATCAAGACAAAGACCTTGTTTCTAGAAGACCAACCAAAAACACCTTTGTTGCTTTGTGCTTCTTCAAAACAAACAATACAGAGGCTGTTTTTGGCTGCTGGGATTAATTCAAATTCAAAAAGAAAACTCTCTTTCTGGTCTGTTTTGAGATCATCTTTCTTTGATGTTTACGCTCTTGGTCTTGTCTTGGTCTTGATCTTCAGATGTTTTGGTCTTGGTGCCCTGCGGTCTTGGTCTTTATAATGGTAGTTCTTGACACAAACAAGCACATTTACTTTGTGGAAAGTGTTTGAAAGGCCTTTTTGAAAGTGACAAAATGAAACACCAACATGTTCCCCAGCAGAACAACAGAACCTCTGTGGTTCCATAATCGCGCGTCACCATTAGAATAATTGCACAGCGCTGATGTTGGGTGTCACTGATAAAACCATTCAGCGCTAATCTACATCTTTGTGAAACACTCTGAGTTGTGTAGGCTCGGGTCAGTTGATGGTTATCAGGGTGTGTGTGTGTGTCTGTGTGTGTCTGTGTGTGTGTGTGGACAACATTAGCAGGTCTCACCCCGAGCATGTGGGCGCCATTACAACCTCTGCTCCCCTCCCCCCCTCAACTGGAGAAACTAAACGGCGGATTTCAAACCACACAAACCAACCAAATTAGCACATTTCATCGAGTGGATTAAAAATATATCTATGTTTTATAACCGGACAGATGTGAGAATTGCAACCGTCACCTCACCTCAGCTCGCACATCATATTTCACAACAGATTCCAACGCTGTCTCAATCTGGAGCCTTCGGTTCCCTAAAAAAAACATATTTGAAGCATTTTTCTACATTTATCTGATTTATTCTCTCATCCCTCCAACCCTGCTGAACCCGAGCCCTCCGCCAACCCATTTCAAGCACCACAACTCAAAGTTAAAGTTTGTTTTCTCAAGAGGTTTGCAGATTTCCTTAGAAAATCGGACATGGGATTTTTCACCCTTCGCCTCCCGGTGAAGCGTTGGCCTCATTAAAGAGCGAACCGGACTGAAGATTTTTAAAAGTCATCATGCGAGCTGCTCAAAAAACGGCAAACTGAAATAATTGCTGCGCGTTTCCATGGTGAGTCGTTCGACCCGCTGCTATTTGTGTTGTAATAAACTGCAGCCGCCCGTCTGGTTTCCCGCTCTTCGGCAGCGCACTTCCTCCTTTGATGGCTGTGTTTTTTGAAGCCGGTCATCTCTGATGTGCGGAGCCGGTCCAGGATCGACGCCGATGCGGGCGACCTGTTGCTGGAAGCGGCCCTGACCCAATTAGATTAGCCGAACGCCCTCCGCCATGTTTCCTCGTTAGGACTCTGATTGGCGCGGGCGTCCGGCTCTCCGCGCAGGCTGTCACTTCCTCCTTACAATGATAATCTGATTATTAATAATTAGGGAGCAGATGCTGTTCGCCATCCCCTCGTTTGTTACCTACGACGTTACGCTATTCCCAACTCCCCCCCCACCCCCTCCTCCGGCGCTCTCCCTCTGAACTAAGGATGAAAAGGACATTGTT
The DNA here is from genome assembly GCA_903171835.1 of Mullus surmuletus. Lineage (NCBI taxonomy): Eukaryota > Metazoa > Chordata > Actinopteri > Syngnathiformes > Mullidae > Mullus > Mullus surmuletus. The sequence continues at coordinate 7,669 of CAESWR010000495.1, read as the reverse complement.
AGGTTTGGTTTCAGGAGGCAAAGGAAGTGGAATGTCCCTCACTTGTGTCCCGGCTTCCCCGCTCGCTCCGTCCCTCTATGGACGAGACCTCCCAACCGGGCTGAGATTTTCCCAGACCACTTTACGGCGGCTGCACAATCCGGCCCATTGTCCACTTGTTTTTCTGTCCGTCTCTGGACTCGTCGAGACTCTGTTGGATTGTTCGCCGTGTCGCCGTGTCGCCGGGCCCGAGAGAGACCCCCCCCGCCCCCACCACCACCACCAGCACCCTTCTCTCCTCCACACTCCCCTTTTCTCTCGCTTGACCCTTCCTTGTTCCTGGCTTCTAGTGTTTCTGAAGTGCTGCTGCTTTACAGAGTTCTGCTGCGAGGCTTTGATCTCCATCGGGGTCTCTCCGACGTTGGGTTATAACCCGCGGAACCGGCGGGGTCCCTCCCTTCGTGACGGGAGCTTGATATGCTTTCACAAGGACGGGACCCCATGTGGGGACAGGAAGGTTTGTCTTACGGGTCTGAGCTGTGAAACAGGTTTCTGGGGTTGTGGTTTGTAACTGATCCCGCGCTCTCATACAGTGAAGCCGCTGAAAACGGTCCCGTTAACACACACAGACTTTGCGTAAGGGCTGAAGATACACTACGGTAATACAACTTAGAAGACTGGCTAGAAAAACAGTTTTCAGTTCAATTCAACAGTCAAACGTTGCTACTTTTCAATAATACATGCTCATTTTTTTTACTTTAAATTAACATATTACCAATAACATTATGATTTTTTAGCTATCTCTATCTCACATTTATGCACTAGGATAAATACACACTGCAGAAGAAGCTCCTCCCCATTATTTGACTGTGAGGTCTTACAAAAGGTTCACTTCAGCCGGTTATTAATCCTTAAGAGTTCCTGGGGACGTTTTCGTCTGGACCACTTTCTAGCCATTTTGCTCATGTTGAATGAATATAGCAATTTTTATCTAAATGATATTAATTTTCTATCAAATGTGAAATTCTGGGGTCTGTTCTTAGATTAGAACTAACCTGGATCTAATAAGAGAGTTTGCCATGAAAGTCTGTCACTGCAGAAAAAAATTAGAATGCCTTAAATTCAATGTTTCTGCTTATCATTGGCCAATCTGAGGCTCGAATGATAATAATTAAATCTTCCTTGAATTACATTTTATGGAAATTATTTGAGTTTTTGTGTTGTTTTTGTCTATTAACATACTGTAGAGTTACGTAAACAAGGGTTAAAATCCCCCCAAATAAATTAGATTTGACATATTTCAGGCTGAAGTCGATTAAAAAGATTGACTCATTGGGGAGGGGACATTTTTCGTTCAGAGGGGTTTCTATGGAACTCTTGAAGGTTGAAAGTATAGTTCATCCAAAAATCGCAATACATCCATTATCGCTTCACCGTTGATGGCTCATATGTTTTATTCATTGGTCACCGTTGGATTTCATTATAATTGGCTATAACAGTTTTTACACATGAATCTTGATTTGTTTTGTGAACTCAGCAGTCGGCCACCGCTCCAGCAGCACAGGAAGCTTTCAGGGCGAACCCTCCCTCAAAGCTCCCCCAAATATCACCAAATATTTGTGAAGTACATCAAGGAATTACAGATTATTTCTGCTTCTGCCCGAAGAACAAGCGGCCGATTGTGCTCTGTGTACTTTAACAGTTGCAGCTTTGACATTTTCACATCTGGCAAGCGACCATCTGCTTTCTGGATGGCAAAACAATAAATAAATGTGTCTGTGCAAAAATTCTTCCGAGCCATTATGGGAGAGATGACATCCAGCATGATGAGTGAGGGCACAAATTGAATTCAAATGATGTCCGCCGTCTCCGCTGGAAACGCTGAAACTTTGTCCCCTGGAGACCAAATTGAATCAACATAAAATCGCCAAGACAAAAGCCGACTGGTTCCCTGAGCGGGAGGTCGTGCTCATTAATGGCCTCCTACGTTTTACTTTTGTCTCCAAAACGCCCCATTTGGCATCAACATCTTGGAATTGTAGATCAGAGATTCTTCTCCTGAGGAGAAATATGTTGGATTTTACAGTCTCCAATCTCCCTGTAAGCCGCTAAACTCTTCTTCATGTACCAAATTAGTGGCTATTGGGGGAGGTGGGGGGGGGAGGTGCGTGCGCTCTGTATCCAGTGGTCAACAGCTTGAAACCATTACCTCTTGCCGAGGGGAGGTCTTTATTGGCTCAAGATGTGAAATGATGATGGCTGCTTCAGTGGAAGATGGTATCAGTAATTCACCAACTCCACCTCTTATCAGCCGATCAGCGCTTATCAACTCAACAGCACTTTTTAGTTGGAATAATTTCCCCCTGCTGCCCCCCCCCCCCCTCTGCAGCCTGCATTCAACAGTTTATCAGCACCTACTTCTCGACGTTCGTTCCTTAAACAAGTTCACAATCACAACAGTTACCACGACTCCCGGCCGACAGTAGACGTCGAGAGTCAGGAAAGTGGCACCTGATGACACCACGGAATGAGACTGCAGAGGAACAGGTCCGTACAGGGTGGTGTTGTTAGGCTCTCAGAGGTTAAAGGTCACGAGTGAGAGAACAGAGACAGACCAGGGATGGAATTATACCTAATTAATACAAATTGGTATCCAGTATAACTCAGACCGGATGACGGCAGCGGCTGTAAATGGGCGAGTGACTTCAATGACTAATGAATCCCGCTAATCTGCACAGTGAGACACGAGGATTAGAGAGGACTGGTGACAAACTGGGCGGAATTGAGACGTCAAACAACAATTCTTCATTAATTTGCTTCAGAGTGTGCTTTGATTTTAAGAATCCCGGCCTCGGGATGAATGAAGTAATCTGGGATTGCGTAGCGCTCCTATGTGAGCGGTGACTGCTGTTTGAATCTCAACAGGGCTAATATGGACAAAAATAATATCTGTATATTTTAGGTGATTTTGTCGAAAGCAGTAATTGGTCAATATTCCTCCTGGACACAATGTTTATTTATCTAATTATTTTTTAAACTTAAGCATTGAAGTAAAACCAATTCAAAGAGACACCATAATTAAAGTATAGTGTTGCAACATTGAACATTGAAGCGCGAATGACAAAATATTTGTATTTGTAATCAAAGTACTCCAATTGATATTGCACATGATTTGAAAACTTAAATACTCCTTTTTTTCTTTTCTTTTTTTACATCTTTGAAACAAGGCTCACAGTACACATATACTGTACATTGTAGAAACATTGAACTCTGGGTAAAACACTCGTGCTCTGCTACATTGTACAACATTGTACAGAACAGAAGTAAGAGCAAATAGGTATAAAGTAATATTAGCATTTGTAAACAAAAGTACTCGCATTGATATTGCACATGATTTGAAAAGTAACTTAAATAGTCCTTTTTTTAATATCTTTGAAACAAGGCTGACGCTACACATAAAGAGTGTAAAAACACTGAACTCTGGGTAAACATCCATGTGCTCTTCTCAGAAATAAGAGCAAATAAATATCAAAAATATTAGCTAATATAAAAAAAGAATGTAAACAAAGTACTTACATTGACACTGCACATGATTCAGAAAGAAATGTAAATACTCAATGTCAATTTGCACATCCGTGAAACAAGACTCACGATATAATATTATTGTAGACGATACATCTAGAACCCAACCAAAAAATAGCTCCTCTCCGAGTTGAGTTGCGGATAAATGGGAGCCATCGGGTCTCTAATGGCCGCGAGCAGAGGCCGAGTCATGCACTTCCCAGGGTTAAAAGATGGAAAGAACAGGAAGTCATCAGCATAACATCATGGTGAGGTCATTGATTCTCCATTAGGGGCCAATCAGAGGACACACTGAATAAACATCACACACTAATTATTCCACCCGACCATTGACAGAGCGCCGTCTGTACATCTGCGGGCCGATCCACCGCGCTCTTCATTTGATCGACCTTTTTGAGTTGATGGCGTGTTCCAGGAAGTTTGAGTCACCGTGTCCCGCCGGCACGTGGGTAAACCTGTGGGTTTTTTGGTTTTTTGGTTTGTTTCGAGGGGCTGCCGGGGGTGAGTGTGTCACTTTCTGTGATTCTTGGCGCCAGCTCGGTCGCCATTCAGCACTCCAATTGGCACTGCGGCGCGATGATGTTGTGCGAAACGGCACTCGAAAATCCCCATTGTTCTGCCCTCTCTGTGTTTCCGCGGCAACAGTCTCCTACCATCTGGAAGGCCCTCATCCCTCAGCTCCTCTCACTTTCCTATAATGGGTTTGTCCTCTGTCCTTCTCCCGTCCAATTCCCCTCTTGTCTTTCACTCCCTCTTTTCTCTCCCTCCCAGACAACTTTTTCCTCCTCCCTTTATTGCGCTTTAATGCTTTCATCCCTCCTTTCTCGCCGTTTTCTCGCCACTTTCCCTCCTTATTATTATCCGACTTTGATTTTCTCTCCGCCGGCTTCCTTTCTCATCCTCCTGTGGCCATTTTAATCTCACTCCTTACTTGTCTTTTTTTCTTCTTCTACTTCTCCTCGCACCACTTCAGCTGTGCACTTATGAGTTTCCTGCGTTATGCGCCCTCACACACACACACACGCTTGCTTCTCCCTGTGTGTGTGTATATGTGTGTGTAAGTGGGCACACGAACTCACACACACACAGGGGAATGTAATCATGTTAGCTTCCGGCACTGGTCAGTTTGTAATTCATGATTTCCAGGTGGATTCGTCATATTTGGCAGAACTTTATTGACAAAGACGGATAGGAGCCTCGTAAAAGTGTTTAGTTTCATTCAAACGTGAGTAAAATCCGAGCGTGTGAATCAGACGGTGACCTTCAGCGCGCCGGCTCTCGGGAGGGCAGCACTCGTTTCCCTGCCTTTTTCCTCTCGCCTCTTCTTCGTCTTTGCCCTTTCCCTCTTTGTCTTTGTGTTTTCTTCTAGGTTTCTACTCTTTTCTTTGTTTTTCTCCTTTTTCTCCACTTCTCAAGATGTTTTTCTCCAACCTCTCTTCCTCTTTTCCCTTTTTAACCATAAAGAGTTCCTTAAAAAAACGTTCTCAAACATCCCGTCCCAGAAAACTGCAAAAATAACATATATTAGTATTTTTTCCACTTTAAATGAGTCAATCTTTTTATTAAACTTCAGCCTGAAATATATATATCAAATAATGATGTTTGGGGGGGGATTTTAACCCTCTAAGTTTGTTTACGTAACACAGTATTTTAAATCGAAGAAAACACAAAAGCTCAAATAATTCCCCTAAAATGCAAATTAATGAGGATTTGATTATTATTATTATTATTATTATTATTATTATTATTATTATTATTATTATAACCTCAGATGGGTCAATGATTGGCAGCAACATTGAATTTGAGGCATTCTTATTTTTTCTGCAGTGACAGATTTTTATAATTAACTCTCTCATTAGATCCTGGGGACAAAAAGTGTCTCCTTTCAAAAGACTGCTGTAAAAATATCACATATCAAATATTTTTTTCCAACTTTAAATTAGTCTTGTTGTGGGGCTTCAGCCTGAAAGATACATTTCAAATATAACATTTGGGGGGGATTTTGACCCTCTAAATGGTCAGAAAATGTCTGGACAAAAGACTTTCCCAGGAACTCTTAAGGGTTCATCTCGAATGAAGCACTCTTTTACATCTCCAGTTGTTGCTTAGATTATCTTATTTTTCGTCTGTCCGCCCTTTTGCTTTCATAGACTCTGTATTTTTTCAATTGTATTCAGACAAAAGTGCCCCCGCTGCGAATATCTGGCTAATCACACCTTCTGCATTGTAATTGAAGACACTCAGAACGCGTGTTAAGGTTGCCAAAAACACTCACTATCTTCTTTTTAATTTGTTTGTAATTTCAACACCATCCACACTGAAATGTGTGTTTGCTTTCTTACCATCCATGTTTGAAATGCGTCTGATAATCGTGTTTTGTATCATTGATTTGCCCTCTAAATGTCACAAAAACACTGCAGTCCATTTAAAACCATGAGGCATCGAACCCTCCGGCTACCTTACAAATTTACTATTGATTACAACATTAAAGACCATTTGGATCCGCCCTAAAATGGTATTAAAAATTAACACAAATATAATTAAATGGATTTATTTTTTAATATCCATTCAATTTAGTTTCTCAGCTTTGCAACAACACCAACATTAGCAAATAAGAATCAATATTCTGACCCTCTCCGGGCCAGTTTACATGATGCCACACGGGTTTCCATTGTTGGTCGTTGTTGCTGCTTTGGCGATCTCGCTCTCACTTTGGCGTGGAATATCTTTGCTTCTCCACCAGCGATGTCTCTCACACACACTGCTGAGTCTTGGAAGCGGTTTTTGTGTTTTTGGGGATTTTGGTTGAGGAAAGCAGAAACATGAAGAGCAGAACTTCCAGTCTGTCCCCCCTCTGATCCACCACAGCCTCCCCAGGACAGCGAGCGCCGGGGGGGGCGTGGCCACAGGCAGCCACTCCCTGGCTTTGGGAAGCCACATCTCTGCTTCTGCTGGAGACGTTTCTCTCAAACAGAAACTGATGTGCAGTTACAAGTCTGTTCTTCATTTGATCTGGAAGCTGTTTTCTGTGTTCCTGGATGATTTTTGTCAGAAATTGGGCTTGAAAATGTTGAAATGATGCTCTTTTCATGTTTTATAATGGGAGTCAGTGGAGGAGCTGACTAGAGTTTGACCTATTTATCATACAATAATGGGCATAAAATGACCACAGCCAGACTGTTGACGGAGTAGCTTAGCATTGTGAACCCAAAAGATATCCAGCACTGGATAAATGGAATAAATCAACATGAAAAAAACGACTGGAGACACGAAACACGCCCGCATTAAACAGTCAATGAATCAGTCAGTCCCAACTCAAACTCAGTCAATCAATAAACACAACGTAACATCAGGTTTGGCCATCATACACACAAAAATAAATAACACTTAATAATTGAGAGCAGCAACTCAACACAAACAGACCATAATGTTCCTAACGTGGCCCGAGGGTTAATAGGACATTCCTTTGGAATAAATAAGGAAGAAGAATTTCAGCTATGAAGCTATGAGAAGTTCAGATAGTGGGCGTCTCAATCAGCTGATCCTCCGGCCAAATGCAACACGGCGTGCGGTGTGAGGGTCTCCGGCCGGATTCCTCGGCGCTGGAGCTTCGATTGTTATGTCTGTGTTTTCTGTTCGCTGCCTTTTCCTGATAAAACACCCTTCCCTCCTCTCTGACCCGGCTAAGTGTTTGCCGGCAACGGATGGTGTATCATGTGACTCGCAGGGGTCAGAGGTCGGGGGAGGGTCCGGGGTCTCCCAACACACACTCACACCGACAGCTGAACCAACACACTCACACACACACACACGCACACTATGCAATCACTTAACCGTAAGTAGAAAAACAGATTAACGTCCTATTGGTCTTTCACAATTAAGCAGAGAGGAGCTCGCTGCGCTTTAAAGTTGCAAAACAACATGGTTTTTTGAACGTTACCCTGAATGTTTTCAACAAAAAAAACAACATGTTTCAGGTGTTGGTCGCCCTTCTGTGATGTGATGAATATTTTACGCCATTTAGGTCAGAAGTGAAGAGAGAAACAGCGCGGCTAAAGGTTGGCAGCTGTTCCATTGTTGAGCTGTCAACTAAGCAGTCAAAGAAAAG
>CAESWR010000494.1:220163-237482 GCA_903171835.1 Mullus surmuletus | reverse complement strand
TCTATTTTTATTTTTGCTGCTGTAACTGGAATTTTCCCGCTGTGGGACTAGTAAAGGAGTATCTAATCTCATCTTATTTTTCCCTTTTTGTTTGTATTGATGGGTGACACCCACCGGCGCCTCGCTGTGCCACATTCACCGCCAAGTGGAAACATTGTAGAGTGATGAAGTCAAAATCTGGGTAATCTGCAGCTTGTGAGACTCACAAGTCAGAAACTGCGGCAGTAGGAGGGAGCTTTCACAACATACGTTCAGGCCACGCTCACTAACTGGAATCTGCATTCGTGCGTGTGTGTGTGTGTGTGGCGGCCTGTCTTTCATAAGAGAGCAAACATTTGCAGGTTTCAGATGAGCCAGATTCCAAGAAACATGCCTTTGAGTTTCTCTTCTTCCCACCATTTTCTTCTCTCTGTTTGGTTTCTTTCAACCGTTTTTTCCGTTTATGGAGCATGCTTTTCCACAAACACACACTCAGACGCCACAGCGGACGGGCGAAACGCGCACACAGGCACTCAGGCACAGTCCGCCGTGCACTAAGTACAGTGTGTGAGGTGCTGCAGGACTGATATGAGTCTTAAATTAGCTGGTTTCAGGCCATGTGGTGACCTCAGAGGCTCCCGGTTCCAAAGAATCACGCAGTCACAAACTTCTTTGAAAATCCTCCTCCACACTCATGTTTTCACACTTAATGACAAAAACACCAAACCAGACAACAGAGCGACGTTTCCCCTGAAGCCAGCTCAAAAACATCCCACCGGGTTGACCTTTGCCCAAACTGACAATGGAGGACAGGAAATTGACAAATCCCAATGAGCCGCCTGTTGATCAACAATTTTGCACTGCCTGATGCTTCCTGATATGGAGAAGCCGTGACCTTTGATGCCGGTCAACTGATAACCAGGGGAACTACACAATTAATGGGTCAACAAAACTGCAGATGACAGAGCGAAACACAAACACACACAGAGAAAACCACACCTACCTCCTCATGGGCCTGTTGATCTTTGATGAAACATCCCTAATAATGTTTTTATTCTTTAATTAGCCCACTAATGGCCACGGCTCTACTGGAAGACGCATGTGTGTTGTCGTGGCAACTATATTGTGCCACAGCGCTCACTGACTAATCCCCGACCCGGCCACTGGCTCCCCAAACAGTGAATGTGCCCGAGTCAGCAGGATGGTGTCTCGGACCGTGGCGAGGAGCCAGGGGCGCCCAAACACGCCGCAACCCTCTGTATTGTTCAGAGAGCACAGAGAGACGGACACACACACGCTATTCCGGTTGCTGTAATGACCAGCGAGAAGAACGGCGGGTCTTTGGATGGCGTGAAGGCAGAGGTGAGTGAGTCAGAGGTGCAGGTGTGAGGCCGACGATCGACATGTCATCTGGCTGCGCTCAAAGTGACCCAATTAGACGCCTTTCCTGGGCTTTGGAAACGGACAGGTCTGCCCGGGAGATGACGCCAAGGCCCAAAGGCGGCAGCGGGAGGAGGAGAAGCTCATTCTGACGGCCTGGCACAGCATGGTGAGGGGGGGGGGGGTTCTTGCTTAGACCTTTCTATCAAGATCTGGGAAGCTACGCGCTAAAAAAAATATCTGCTCATCTCTGATCGTGCAGCAGGCAGGATCTTTGGTACACTTTCTAAGATCTTTAAGATACCCCCCCACACACACACACACACACACGCACACACACACACACACCCAGCTGCGAGTTGCGAAATCAGTGACATTTCATCCTCGTTTGCAGCGTCAGTGATAATAATCTTGCTCGAACGTGCATCATTATTGGCAGGAGGTGTGTAGGGGTTGCTGTTAAAAGCACCCAAAGACAAAAAACTTTGTGTCTACTCACCACTTTGGAATTGTGTGTGTGTGTGTGGGGGGGGGGGGTGCATCCACAAAAACACTTTGATGCCTCCAGGTGTTAAAAAGCATTAGTTGGCCTCATGTTACCAAATGATTCCATTACTTCGGTTTGGTTTTAAATCCTATTTACACAACAAATGTGTGTGCTCATTTTGGTTGTTCTGTCCCTTTAATGTTACACTCTTCTAGTCGATTGTTGTTTGTGATTGTTGTTAAGTATTTCTTCTCTCTGCTCCTCCAGTCATCCGCCCTGCAGAGTGTCAACAAGGAGTCCACATGTCCCGGCCCGGCCCAGTCCTTCCTATCCAAGCAGAGGCTGTCCCGGAGGCCGCTGCAGACCCCCAGGTAGGAGACCCCCGTCCTCCCTGGGGGGCTCCTGGAAGTGGAAGATGATGTGATTTATTTATTTTTTTTAATCATTGATTGAGTGGCGCTGTCCGCCGGCTTGCTGCTACCACCCTCTGCTGGCAGGAAAAGTGACACTACAGCAACAAATCTAATTTCCTCAAAGTACATTTTTCCGTGTAAAGTCTAATTAAATGCACGTGATTGACCAAAAACAGATTTATTGTGCAAGTTAAATTTTATTTCCATCAGAAATACTACAGAGCAATGATTTCATGCAGTTGATGTAACGCTTATTAAATCATTCATTCAACTCGTTATTTGTTATCTTAAAAATACACAAGGTAATATATTAGAAATCATTCTATTTACAGGGATATTTTAATGATGAAGGAAAATAAAAGTGAGCAAAGAAAGTTGTCGTCCTTGTCTTCTCTGAAGCACAGTGAAAATTCTAGTGGTAGAGATTTTCTTCTATAATCAAAAAAAAAGGATAACTGTAAAACCCAAAGTTTTTCTTTTTTTGTCCTTTAAGCTCTTGGTTTGGAGGAGCAGCCTGTTTGAGTCTCCTGCAGAGGTAGTTTAGTGGTGTTTTTTGTTTGTTTTTTGTTTGTAAGACAAGCGCAGCAACTGGATGAAACCAAACTGTCAGTGATGCCTTTAAAGTCATCTCACTCTGCCTTTGTGGTTTAAGAAAAAAAGTCAAAGTTACTCACCGGAAAAAAAACCATTCAGATTTAAAAAATGAATAGAAAAGCTTGTGCTTGGTGGTGGCAGCTTTGTCAACTAAACCCAGGTGATTCTTGGCACAGCTGAGGTTGAAGTATAAAAATATAAATAAGACACTTTCAGGGTTTCTGGGAGGTGTATTTTTCTCTCTTTGTTAATTCTGGAGGCTGACCGCACCCCGGTCACCCTCGCTGTCGTCTCAGTCTAACAAAAACTTCTGATATGTGCTGATAAGTTCTCGCACATTTTTCCAGAAAATCCTAGGAAAATCCCCATTGTGCCAAAATCCCAAACCCTCCCTCCCAGTTCCCGGATGAGGTGCTGAAATTCCGAACAGTCAACAATGAGGTGACAGGAAGTATAGCAACATATTCTTAATTAAAACCATATTTTCCCCGAACTAGAAGCTCTCTGCCCCCCTAAAATCTGTCGTAGTCTCAAAGAAAAGCACAATGACTCACTCCGAGCAGAGGATCTGCCACAGACCCCCTAGTTCCCTGTGAGCTCCGACCCCATGCTGATGCTGCGAAAACGCTGAGGCTCATCGTAGGACGGGACGGTGAGGAAAGACATCTTCGTCCCTCCCGAGGGGGGCTTGGGGGCTGCTCTGCTGTGGTTGATGATGGGCTGGGAGCTGCAGTGCTCCAGAGTAGAGTGGGCGTCAGGGTGAAACAGGAAGGCGGACGGGTGATGGGAGGTGACGGGAATGGCCGAGACGGGACGGGCGAGCGTCTCTCTGGAGGGCTGGGGGGGAGGGGGGAGCGGTGCCACGGAGGGCTGGACATCCTCGGATCTGCTCTCTGCTTCCTCTCTCGCCCGGCTCTCCTCGTCACCCTCCCCCTGGCCCCCCCACCTCTCCTGCTCCACTCCGAACTGAACGTCGAGCAGCGGCATCCTGGCGCTCTTCTCCTCCCTGAAGCTGCACATGGTGCTCTGTGTGTCCTGGCCCAGCCCGGACGGCAGGGAGCCCCCTTTGCCGATCTTGCAGCTCTCGGCGTCCTCGTCGTCGCTGGCGCAGCGGTCGATGCTGGGGGAGTGGTACAGCCTCTGGAGCTGCGCTGAGGTGCGGCGGAGGGCCCCGCCCATGAAGCCGGTGGAGGAGGGGGCAGCGTTAAGGAGCCGGTTGAAGAGGGCCATGTTGGGGTGACGGCTGCCCGACTCTTCCAGGTTCTCAGCGATGTTCTCCAGAGGCTGGAAGTGCATCTCCTCTTTGGGGATCCTGTGAAACGGCAGCAGAGGCAGAGCAGGACAAATGGTATCAGCTTTTTACTGATGTTATGAGGAGAAGTCAAAGTACTTTATTGATGAATGGAGAAAATGAATGGAGTGATCCTTCCTGTCAGTCATCCAGACTCAGACTCTCGGGGCCACGAGCAATTACACACAGTGAGCCTCGTGAAAAGTTCTTGACATTCCACAATGTTGAATACTCTTGAGAAATGAGGGCAAGAGGCAACTTGATGCCCCCCGCCCCCCAAAGATTATTTGATCACACTGACTCATCCTGCGTGCTTCAGTTACAATTGTCATTCAAAAAGTTCACATTGTCCAACCTTAAGCGACCGACGATTCTGTATTTTTGTTGCATTAGTAGGGTTAGGTGTGAATGCTGCTTAAGGGTTTTATCATATTGATATGGACCGACATCTGTAGAGGGCTCCTTCCATCTGGGGGGGGGGCCTTGGCAATTGCTCAAAAAATGTCCCCCCTCAAATTGAAAACACCACTTTTTCTTATCTTATATAAAGTAGTTGTGGTGCTATGACACACATTGTGCACCATTGTGTATGTGGCAACAACACCTTATTGTCCAGCTACACCGATACAGTTAAAGATAAGGAAAGCGATAAAGTCTTGTTTCTGTTAGCTTGTATATTATCACACACTGTGTTTGCTCAAGCGTGAGTCATCCTGTATGAGGTCAAGGTCACGTATGTTAACCGACTATCTACTCTTTGAATGAGGAGTGGCTGCTTTCACTTGTAACTGCAGTGATTTCCCCATAAATTTGGTCAGGGAAGGTGGTGGTGGTGATGGTGGGGGTTGAAGCAAAACGTCAAGGTCCCAACTGGCAGGTGCACAGAGAGTAAAGGCAGACTCACGCCATGTCAAAGGTTGACCCCTGGAAGGAGGGTTTGCGCAGGACGAAGAGCGTGGCTGCGGTGTACGGCGGCCGGGGGTTGGAGTCGTTCCAGTAGCGGTCTCTCTCCATCATCGGCAGATCTCCGTACATCTCGTCCACCGCCATCATCGACACCTGCAGGAGAAAGTGCACACACACACATTAAATATCCAAAGTGTCAAGCAGGTTTGCCATTCATCAACCTCGACAAAGCTTTTAAAAACAACCTGGAAGTTTCTGTCTATCAACCAGTTTGTCTCAAAGTCGTCATCATCTTCCCCAAATGGGTTAATCAGCTGCTCGGCAACCTGCAAACAGAACAAAACAAAAACATTAACAGTCAGGTGTTTGCATTTATTCTATCAGTACTGGGCAGTGTTTTGTGTACTGACTTTGAGCCATCCAGCGTAGAAGAAGAACTGTAGCAAAGTGAAAATGGGCACGTAGAGGTCAAGGTCGTGACCTGGATAGCCTTGCCCGGGATCCAGGAACTGCCGACCAATCAAACACACCAGGAAGAAACTGTACACGGCCAAGGTCACCACCTACAGGACGGAAGACGACATAACAGATGGCAAATTAACTTTCCTTTCAATTTCTGTCGGTCACTTTCAGGTGTGTGTGCACGTGTGTGTGTGAGTGTATAAGTTCAATATCCAAGCTTACACAGCTTTAGATCGGAACAACTTGGTTTTCGTACACTATAAGTCTTCAGTATGTAGATGTGAATAATGTCACACACACACACACACACACACACACAGACACACACACACAGACAGACACACAATGTTGGTCAGCAGCCAAGGCCACTGACGCTCACTGCCAACAATGGAAATTGCACTTTAGCAGATCTAAGAGGTCAGGGGCGGTGTTTTTGTGATGTGTGACTGATTATTTTCATGTAAGAAAACACTATTTCACTTAAGTTTCAAAGACATTAATCATGTATAAGATGGGATTTAAGAAATGCACAGATTTATGTGGATGGCACCTTCAGCAAAGATAGCATTCAACATACTGGAAAAGTGAAAGGCTGTGATTTGTTTGAATAAAAACACATCCGTTATTGTAAAAGCAGGCAAAGAGTGGATTCAATATTTCAGTTTCTTTGAAGTTAAACGGTTATTCAACTCACAATAATGACAGAAAAAAATGGCAATCACCTTCCGCAATGACACATTTCAATACTTCAACAAGGACAGGGGAGGTTTGTGATTTGGGGGCTTACCTGAGTGTAGACCAGAGGGACGCTGATCATGTCATAATGAAAGAGCATGCTGCACTTTCCTCTGAAAGCATTCAGCTCCTGTACAAACACACACACACACACACACACACACACACACACAAATTAGCAATGATAACAATGAATAGCAAAAATACATATAAAAAAAAATTCATTTATTGTCACCTAATGTTTGTGTGTGTGTGTGTGTGTGTGTGTGTACTGACGCACCTCCAACAACAGTTTGAGTGTGTGATCGTCTTTGATCCGGCCCTCGCAGCGAGCCACGGCAGCCAGGTTAGTGAACCAAACACACGGGATCCAGTATTTGTTGTAAGAGGAGTGGAGACCCTCAAACTTCTTCCTCTCCTCTCTCGTCATGAATCCTGAACAACAGTCGGAAACACAACCTCAACATTTTCACTTCAGACCGCTTTAAAACATCAGATTTTAAGTCCACCAAAAAGTCGCTACATATCAAAATACAGCACGTGGCGGGGGAAGGAGGAACACTGTGCCATCTCTGTCACAGTCAACTTTTGTTTTCTCTTTATCTCAACATTAAAATCAGAATGTGCTTGTGTGTCCTTGTGACGTCTCCTGCTGGTGGAGGGAACGTACAGAGGACAAATCGACGCACATTGTGTGTGTGTAGGTGTGTGTGTGTATGTGTGTGATACACTGTGTGACACCACCTGTCACAGAGCAATGTACACACCAAATTAGGGTTGTTACACCCGTATTGTGGAGCAGACTGAAGATTTTGACAATACTCACTGCAACATAAATTTTTGTGCAACATGATTCAACCCCAGATCTTAAAGGGACAGTTCACTGAAAAATGAAATTTCCCTTACAGTAATACACCACTGTACCGTGTGTATGTGTGTTTGTGGGGGGATTTTCAGGGTTCAAAAACATTGCAGCTAAATGTCATATAATAGAATCAATCAGTGACCCTTTCCTCTTAAAAAAACAACACAAAACAAAAATTAAACGGAAAAAAAATTAAAAATTAAACATTAAAGAATTGCACCATTTCCAGCCTGTTGCCTTTTGTGTTAATTCCCCGAAATGCCTGCGTGTGACATTTAGGCATAGGTGGAAGTCAAGTTTGAACATAGACTTGACTGTTCTATTTTATGAGATTTTGCAGGAGCTGCTGCTACAGCTTGGTGTTGAGTAGATCATGAGTGAAGTTTCATTGTTGGGTGAACTGTCCCTTTAATACTCGATGTGTTAGTGCAATGTAATGGGGGGCTGCACTGATTCAGTTGTATTTGTCTTGTATATGCAGTTGTCTCTACATCTTGAGGAGGTGCAGGAGGAATCCCTGTCACTAGCCAAGCGTGTGTGTGTGTGTGTGTGTGTGTGTGTGTGTGTGTGTTAGCTCACCAGCCTCCACCACATGGTCCATGGTGGGGAAGCGCTTGAAGACGGCCGTGCTGACCGACCGCAGGATGAGCAGGGCGGACAGGCTGGCGTAGCGCATCATGGTGCGTCTCAGAAGGCGGCCTCGCTCGTCGCTGCCCTGCAGACCCCCGGACAGGACGCACATGAGCTGGTCGGGGAGGGGGATGCTGGTGTACTGGCTCCACCAGCGGTTCACCACCAGCGTCACATAGAAGCCTGAGAAGAGAAGAGGTATTAATCGCTTGTTTTTCTTGCGCCCTTGGGTGCTGTCTGGGGGTTTTTTCATATCCAAGTTTTAGCAAGTAAAGATGCATAAAGAAAGAATCAGTACAACAATTCAGAGGGCTCTATATAAATCTTTTTTTGGTCATTTTTGACATCTGAAATCCTCTCCGAATAATATATTTTGGATGTTCTTCATATATTTACTACTGTGTAGTGAGTGGAGACTCCTACACATGAATTTGTGTGTTTTCATGAGAGTTTTTTGTTTATATCTGCTATCAATCTAACAACCTTCTAGCCTCAACTCTCAATTCCTCCCCCATCTTTTTCATTTTGCTCCAAAGCTGACAGTCATCAAATTCAACTAATGTATATTAATGTACTCAAAGTGATACAATACCCAGCATATATTAGCTATGTGTGTTTTCATAAGAGATTCCGAGAGACAAAAAACATTTGAATGGAAACTTACCCAGCACAAAGGACATGGGAATGAGATTGGCATAGTGGTTACAGTAGATTGCAAGCTTTTCAAAATATCTCTTCTGGCCATCATACAGGAAAAATCTACAAAATAAAAAAGAAGAAATCAGATCAAACCACTTCCTAACCGCGGTCAAAAAGCAGCAGCCGTCCTCTGGTACCTGTAGGTGATGCTGATGGCCGTGTACATGGCGAAGAACGCCAAGAACTCCTTATACAACACCTTGTAGATGCTCCCTTTCCACGCCAGCAGCAGCTTGGAGAAGCCACAGAAGCGGGCGTTCGCCACTCGGGCCGTGTAGGTGACGGTCATTGGTGACGTCCACGCGCACTCAGAGTCAGACGCCTGGATTAAAGTCTACACCGACACCTGCTGCGGAGTCGTGTTTGATAAGGTCAGGGGTCGCGAACACACACAACAAAGGAGGATCACAACCTGGAGCACTGAGAATCAATGGAAACACAATTTCTCCATCAAATCTGTCAATTCTCTCACACACAAAGGAGGGAACTGAAATGTTTCTGCAGCCAAACGTCCTCAGTCGCCTCACAATCTTTTATCTTCAAATGACACAACACAGAATCTTCCGTGATTCATGTTCGCTTGGATACACACAGCAGATTATCCCTCTCAGGAGTCAACAGATTAGGAAAAACACTGGATGTTTTTACTACGATTAAACTCGTATGCAAAAATGCCGGCATCATGTTTTTGAATTGAAGGGATAATTAAGGAATCTGTGAAGAAAAATACACTTAAGGCAAAACTGTGCGACTTTTCAGAGTAATTCTTGCCTCCAAGATGCTGAACCAAAATAATACCTGTGAGAAAGCTGCAGTAAAAGTCGAACGAGATAAAGCTTGTTATTTTTAAAGGAAACATCCGGGACATGAAGGGATGCTGGATTAAACACCGGACGGTGACGTGTGATGTTGGTCAATTACTGTAAAATAGTCGCATAGTGTTGCTTTAAAGGAGTTTTTGGAGCATCATTGAAGAATCCCAGCACTTTAAACGTAGTTCCATCACGGTGTACCCACACAGAGAGAACCAGCTTACCTTTTTTTGAGGCGTTTTCTCTCGGATCGGCCGGGGTGTCTCTGTGCGTAATTGGCACCGCCGGAGAAGGACCCTCACATCCCCCCTCCCCTCCCCTCCCCTCTCCTCTCCTCTGCTCGCCAGCGGTGTTGTTCCCGCACGATCCTGGTCTCCCGGCCTGAGTGGCGGCTGCATGGCCCGGCTGTAATCCTCGGAGCCTCCGCGGTGCGTCCAGTGGTCAGTGCGCCCCGGGGTAAATCCCCCCAAATCGGGGAGGAGGAGCTCGTTAGCGCGGCCCCCGACGGGGAGAGCGCGGCGCGCTGATGGACCGCAAGCGACAGGCCGCGGCGGAGGAGGGGGCGCGGGTCCGGGGCCGTGCAGCGGGGCGTTATGAAGCCGCAGCAAGTGGACCATGATGGAACACCAATGTTTACTGATATGAGAACTAAAAGACATTTTAGTCGCGCTGAGATTTCATTACACGAGGAAGCATCACAGCGCTTTGTGACACACATGCAACTTTTCTTTACCTTTTTCATCTCTGAGATGAATCCCAGCAAGTTTTTTTTATTTATTTATTTTTTCCACATAATCCCACTTCCTGTGTTAAAGCCTGCGGGGGTCAGTAGAACCGCGACTGGACCTGCAGATGCAACGTTTTAGTGTTGTAGTCAAGGGCAACGAGACAAAGACCGCGGTGTACATCAATCAAAGATGATAAAAAAAAGTTTTCTTTTCTCATTTAAATATATTTGACAGCAACACAATCGCAGCACAAATCAACAAAGCAGGAAATAGATATCACTCTTGATTTAAGTAATTGTTTGATGCATAGGTGGCCATTTCCACTCATTTGAAGCATTAAAACCAGGGCCAATCTTCCAATACAACACTACCTTCATCCAAATAAATCCCAATAAAAGACCACAAGAGGCCGTCAGGTTGAAGCAAGTTTCTTTATTTAACACTCGCAACATAACTTAAAGAGAGTCTATAGAAAACAGATTTTTTTTTTGTCTTTTTTCAAATTAAAAGCATTCAATGTCACGTGGGAAACCATGTTACTATATGAGGATGTTTTCGTCCGGCATCAGTAGACAATGAAGGATCAGGTGAGCCAATCAAGAGTGTCAGGGCAAGGATGCATTGCTCACCTTCCCTTCGATCAAGCAGCGTTCAGTATATTCACAAGTAACAACACGCTAAATAAGGCTACTAATGTACTTTAGAGTGCTTGCCATGGTGTTCTCTGAGGGCGGAAACTAAAACTGAATATGGTTCAAGTTTTTAGGAGCGCTGAAGACAACGGCTCAAACATCGAGACAAACCAGATACCAGCTTATTTTTACCCCCAGTTAAGACTGCAAAGTGTCTCCCACAATGTAACTGCATTTAAACAGACATCACACGGCGACTTCAGGAGATGACTCGCCTTTATTGGAACAACATGGATGGTCTTAAGATTAAGAACGAAAAGTATAAATAAAAAGACCACATATTTCTGTACTTTTCCCCATTTTATTTTATTTTAAAAGGTTTTTGTTGCCCTGCCGTCACACCCTGAATCTTTAGAAATTTGGATGGAAATCCTACACGAGCGAGATGAATTATGAGTGAGAGGAGAAGAACAGTCACCGGACCACACGGAACCAACAAGGCATAAACATCGATCATTTTGTACGCCGTTTGGACCCCCCCCCTCCCCCCGGGAACATGCACGCCATCAATGGAAACGCTCTGAGGCCAGACGACGCACGGAGGGTGAGGGAAGGGGGGCGGGGCAGAGGATGGGGGGGCGGGTTTTGATTTATAAGTTAAATGCTTTAAACAGGTGGAATAATACAGCTGCTACACGTATGAGGGGCAGAGGAGGTGGAGGAGAGTAAGGCTATGTACCAATATGGTGTGTGTGGATGAGTGTACGTGTGTGCATATGTGATTTCATTAGCCCCGCCCCCGCCCTCGCCCCCTCCCCCTCCCCTTTTTGTTGAATGAGTGCGTCTTGCTGCAGCAGTGAGGACACACTCCGGGTTTGGGTGACAGACGAAAGACCGAGTGGATTATCTTGAGGCCGTTACTGCGGGTTGAGAGGTTAAGAGAGGCTGGCTGAGGTGGGGGGGTGTCAGGCTGTTGGGGAGGGGGGGGGCAGATTCACTTGTTTGGTGGTTTGTAGGGTTCCAGAAGTTGCTTAGAGAACATGTTGACCTTGTCAGCACCTCGAACTTCATGGGGCAGCAGCGGTAATTTGACTATGTGGAAATCTTCATAGAGGTCTTCCATCTGTCGAAAACACACACACACACACACGTGATTCATCAAGTACCAGTGGTGTTTTTTTATGTATATATATATATTATACACACAACTCGGACCGAAACTACGAACCTGGTCTAAATACTTGGACTGGATTTTGTGGCGGGCTTCACACATCTTGCACGGCCGCTCGGTGTCGGGGAAAACCAGCTGGTTGACAATGATGTTGTGTGTGTCGATGCGGCACTTGGCCAGCTCCTGGATCAGTCGCTCTGTCTCATACAGGGAGAGGAACTCTGCGATGCAAACGCAGATGAAGGTGGTCTGCTCCTTAGGGAGGCAAAGGGGAGCAGGAAGGTGAGCAGATTGTTGTGTAGTTAATTATTATGCAACATTGTTCCCACTTGAAAGCTTTGCAATTCTGTGGTGATAAAATTAACAGCATCCCAGTGTCTTATATGGTACATTTGATACATTTTAGCAAAGAAATTGGGACAAAATTAATAAAACTGGGCTGCAGTAAGATGTAATGTGTCATAAATGTCCCTTCTTTGTAAATTATATACCATCATTTGACATTTTTGTATGACTTACTGGATCTTTGAACTGCTCGCTGACGGAGCGGATTACCGGCAGGGTCTCCTCCAGCTTCGACGCCAGCTGATCTGCATTCATATCGCCGAGACCAAGCATGTTGCACATCTGGGTGAGGCCAAGCAAACAGAGAAAGAAGCCATGAACTCTCACATACACACACACACATATTAGCAAATGTCCTGAAGGGAGATGGACAGATCAGCGCACTCGTCCCTCCTCCTCACCTGGGAGATGAAAGGGCTGATCTGGTTCTTGATCTGCATCAGGCGTCCCAGGCCGCGCTCCACAATGGTGGGAAAGTTGAGCAGCCGCAGTGTGTGGCCGGTGGGGGCGGTGTCGAAGACTACCACGGAGAAGTTCATGCCTTTCACTAACCTGAGTAGCAGTGGGGATAAAAGAGGATTTATCAGTGTAACTAACTTGATATTAACTGTTTACTATCAAAGACTATTTTTTAAGTTGATTAAAGATGATTTTCAAGTGTACACTTACATGCAGTCAATATTCGAGTTAAGGTACGTATTCAGGTTACTAAAACATTCAGAATAACCCGTTTTCATGGTAATTGTAATCAGTCGGGAGCAAAGCACAGACAACGCCATGACGCAATGCACGTAATTTCTGCTTCTTCTTCCTCTATCCAAAACAACAGCAGCAGGTTGGTGGATAATGAACAGCCCGGGAGCAGTCGCCTTCTTTTGCACTTTGGTGCTGGGACTGACCCTCCACCAGTACTTGACACTATTCTTCGTCGTGTTCTTCATTAATGAAAGGTGAGAACATGAAGAAATGGCAAATGGAGCCAGAGCTGTACAGGAGCCGCAGCCTGTGCTGTACTCAAAAGACCAATATTCCTTACAAATAGAACGTGCGCATAATACAAATTCATGTTCCTTTTGATGGGGATATCCTGATAGAACCTATACATGATCAAATATTCGGGTTAGAAAAGGAGTGACGCAGAAGTAGTATTCAGCTTTTTAAAAAAAACAGAATATGAGTATGTTCCGGTTGTTAAATGGGTTATTGGTGTTAACGTGGTCTTGTGCAACTAACTAAACTAATATTCCAGTTAGAAAAGGGTTTTTTGACTGAATGTAAAAGTAGCCATTGACTTGAGATCAATCACAAGTTTACTATGGACGATCATGCAATTAATTACTGCGATTAGAATATTTCTTTTATCAATTAATAACCCTAAAAAAAATGAATACATTTGATTTGTAATTGTAATGATCATAGGCACTTTTATGCTGAATTCAATTCAATGTAGTGTTACTTTATTTATTTATATTTCAGTAAACTGCTTTTATGTTATAACTTTCATATCATTTATGATAACTTATTTAATACAAAATAGATTGCTTGTATAAACTGTTTGCTTGAGCCAGTTGAGGGCACAGTACGTGCATAAGTGTGCACGATCAGAGTGGTGCCAATGAATTTTGTTTTGTCACAATTGAAAAAGTAGTGCAACTCAGTAGCTGCTTATGAAACAAAAGCGTGCTTAAGCTGATTAATCACACCATTTTACCTCATGACCTCGGCGTAGCTCATGGCTTCATCAATGCCCGGGAAGGCACTCATGGCCTCCTGCATCATCTTCTTGCCCATGCTGAGCATGTTGTCCTCCTCGAAGAACTCGTCGGGGAGTTCCGCCACACCCAGACTCGGGTCAATCTCCTACCCTCACACAAAACACAAGCACACAATCAGGGCACTGTGGCATTGCGACACGGCAAATATTTTTTGAGGGCTGTTGCAAAATTGATGACTTGTGTTTTGGTGACCTCTTTCAGAGATCTAAAATCATCATGAGACTGAAAAAAGGCTCATGCTGAGATTGCAAATAGATGTCTTCATTCATGCTGAAACACTTGTTTACAGCCTGTTGGCGAAGTTACACCCCTACACAATACATTGCTCTGTGTGATTTTCACTGCTACCATGGTGTTTTAGTTTGAAGTCCTTGCAGATTCCCACGGGGTTCCGTGGATTCCTCACAGCACAATGACTTACCATAGCAAAGAGGTTGTCATAGCCTTTGACCTTTGTAGGCACCTTTGAGAACTTCTGGTCAAAAGCATCGGAGATGTTGTGAGCGGGATCAGTGGAGATGATGAGTACGCTCTCCCGGACTGCAGCGAGCTGGACAGCCAAACTACAGCTGCAGGATGGGAAAAGTTGTGTGAGAGGTGAGACAAACATCTATGGTCAGAAACACTTGATGATGGCCAGTGCTGGTCTGCAGTGCAGTGATCCAGCTTGACAACGCAGATGCACAACCTAATATTTACACCACGATGCTTCACAATGAAACATTCTATCTGTGACGTCACTAACTCTGCCTCTGAGTTCACACAGTTAAAGTGAACTAGGGGGGCTCTTCAGCTGATCTGAGAGCTAAAGCTAACGGTTAGCAGAGAACCCTTCATTTGCCTCACGGCCAAATAAAAGGAAACGGGGGAGAAACAAGTAGAAAGCTCTGGTTGTCAGTGTTCCACCATCGACAGACTCAGAGAGACGTGAATCCATGTGTCAGCTGGCTAACGGGAGCAGCTGCAGAGCATCCAGCTGACCGGCGAACTGACAGCTGAGCTCCTTCAGGAGCTCAATACATGTCAGTTTAGAGAAAATAATTCTACTACATCCTTATGGAAACTACCGGATGTAATCACATAACGGAGATTCAGGTCAACTTGTGCTGACGGCTATTTAACAGCTGTTAGCTAGCTAGCGAGCTAAGCTAACTAGCGAGCTAGCAGTCATTTAGCTCGCTAGCTAGCAACGCCTCTTGTGTCAATTCCAGAAGGCGACTGGGCCGCTTATCCTCAACTCACCTACATGTCGTTTTACCGACGCCACCCTTTCCACCCACAAATATCCACTTCAAGGATTTCTGCTCGATGATGTTCTTCAGTGTGGGTTCTAAAGGCTCCACATCGGGCGCATCTTCGAACTCGTCTTCCAACGAAGCGGCCATCTTGTCTGTGTACAGTGAGACGTAGCGCTCAGGTGGGAGAAGCCCGGCTGCTGCCTTCACGGCGCCTCGGACCTTTCAGCCACCACATTGACTGCGCACACGCCAACATCAAAAAGCCGAATTTTCGATTGGCTATTTTTTTTTCAAAAGTTGAATCCAATTCTTCTAGCTTTTACCACTTGGAAAAAAAAAAAAAATCAATATTAACATGACGTCTAACTTCTTAAATGCGAGGTGCTGTGACGTCACCGTTTGGGATAGAGTGTCATTTGAAACCTCCAAAGCCAGATGGCAGTTATGAGAACCACAATGAGAGGAATGTCAACTTTTATCACACATTTTAAATGATTTTATTCATTTCCATAAACACAGTGAACAAGAAGCCTCTTATGGGAAATTCATTTTAGGATTAGGATAGGACATTCATCTTATTCAACAGATTTTTCAATGGTTGCTATCTTAAATGGCAGTGACGTAAAATCCTTACGTAAAAGAATGAAGAAAGACTGTCATTGTTAAGCAACACTGCAGTTATTATTTCTCAATACCGAATGTTTCATAGATCACCAGACCACACACAATTTTCCTTGTGAAATCAGTCATTTATTTAGAATTGATGGAGGAAGGGCTGTGACATTACT
The DNA here is from genome assembly GCA_903171835.1 of Mullus surmuletus. NCBI lineage: Eukaryota > Metazoa > Chordata > Actinopteri > Syngnathiformes > Mullidae > Mullus > Mullus surmuletus. Next base: position 221,552 of record CAESWR010000494.1, on the reverse strand, counting down.
GTAACTGGTCAGTGGATGTGTGTATGTGTGTGTGTGTGGGATTGAACCTCAACAAAATAACTGATGCAAATGTTGAATAGGCAATTGAGGAATAAGTCACAAAGATCAACAATTCTTTCACCGTGGTTCGAGCATTGAATATTTGAAGGACTGGTGAAAAAAACCTTTATTGACATGCACATGTACAAGCAGTGACCACAGGATACAGCACCTGCCTCCATAGACACCTCGTCCCCATCACGGTAACGCCCTCAGAGCCGTCAGTTTTACTCTTACTCAGCTCATCGCCTCCTCTGTTGATCTCCAAGCAGTGCCAAGCCAGAATCTTGATCTCTGTCGTCTGAGCTCGCGTGCACTCCATACCACGTGGAAAGGAGCAGCTCCTCGCTCCTTTTTCACAGTCGGTCTGCCGTAACCATCGCGGCCAGAAGGCCAGGCCCAGATCCATCCACTGGAAACGCAGTCTGCATGTGGCCGAGTCGAGCAGCCAGGCGCGGACCGAGTCGGCCACATCGGAGGGCAGGCTGGAGAGGTCCACCTCGGCTGCTTCCTTCTCCATGTCCTGCTGCTGCCGTGCTGCAGCTTCTCGCAGCTCTGTGGAGACGCTCAAGTTGAACTTCTCTCGTTTGTAGGTCGTGTGGTTGGGTAATTTGGCAGGTCCACTGTCACTGAGCTCCACCGCCGAACTCCAGACACCAAAGTCGTCAGACGGCTGATCTATAGACATCCAGAATGGGTCGAAATATCCGAGAAGACGAAGGAGTCGCGATGGCCGATAGTGTTTTGGTTTGGGCAAGTAGTGGTAGTCTTCAGCGTTGGTCAGGAGGGTGTACGGGCGAATGGGCTGTGAGTGGGCCGGCAGACTGGTCCTAAGCTGGTGAAAGGGCGAATCCCAGTCTGTGTCATCCTGGTCTTGAACCACATTTGCATGCTGGTCATGAGTTGAAGTGTTTGAAGATAAAGCGGCAGCTCCACACAGAAGAAGAGACACGAAAATCCAGCAGACATCACATGTAGACATGGTGCCTGGATCACACAGTTCTCGAGGAGACAAATGGAGATTTGACAGAGGGGTCGTTCTTGCCTTTCGTTTTGTAACGGTCCCATCCAATTGTTATTGAGTGCTTCTGGGACTCCATGTGCCCACCACCAGACATCCTTGAATCCTCCAAAACAACGCAACAAAATTAGTGCTTATCGTGCCGACTGCAGACATATTGAGCATGTTCGGATCACTCCCACTTCAGATTCCTGGCTCTGTTTAGGCTATCTCCAGAGGTTTGGTTTCATGTAACATGAAGACCAGCAGAATTTCTCCAACATTTTCCTATGAGACCTAAATCCAAGTCAAGGTTTCATAAGCTGTCATCAAGGAGATATTTGTGTCAG